>JAPPVO010000016.1:193901651-194383685 GCA_030407325.1 Camellia japonica | reverse complement strand
AAGACTTAGATGTCCTTGCAAGTATATCCGATGATGAGTCTGTTTGCTTGCCAAGCGCTCGAAGTCCTCAGCGGAACGCCATAGCTCTGAGCCTTTCAAACCCCGCATCCATTTTGTCTCATTTTTGGATCATGCCTTGGTCTTTCCAACTTACAATCTCTGGTGGCCTGCCGGCCATCCTTAGAGGCTACCAGCTAGCACTTCTTGTCTGCTGGCCATTGATGTACCTTGCCGACCATCAATGATGCCTTGTCAGCCATCACTGATGGCCGGCCAGCCACCAGTGTTTTCTGCAGATATTTTATGCCAGTTGTGCTAGCTGTTTACACAGATGCTTGCATCTGTCTACACGTGGAGGGCTGGATCTTCTTGTATAGAATTCATGTTTTCTATTTATAGGGACCCCCTCTCTCATGTTTTGAGGTTAGAAGATCTTAAACTCTCTCTCTCTCTCTATCTCTCTCTCTCTCTCTCTCTCTCTCTCTCTCACACACACACAATTTTGTGCACACTTGCCTAGTTATATCACTCTTTTGCATACACATCCTTAACCAAAATTGATTACCTTTGAGATGAGGTCCCTTAAGGTCTTGTTGGAGCTCTTGAAGGTGGTTTTGACTTGTATTTGTGCCTAAAGTTGTGCTTGGCTTCAAGAGGTATAACACTCGTCTTTTAACTTATTTTAGTACACTTGTTTCTCAATCTTTTTCCACTGTTTTTGGGCCATTTTTGAGCTGTAAAAATCTCTATTTTAATGGGCTGAAATTGGTGTTTTAAGCCATTTAAGGTTAGGGGGGGTGTCTCACCCTTCTTTATTCCTTGCTTCTAAGGCTTTTGCACCTTTGTTTCCCACTTTCAAACCAACTTTTTTTGGTCTTTTAACCACTAAATTTCAGAGTATTTTTAGTGGCAACAAATATGTTTTGAAGTCCAAAATTGGACGGGTTAGCCTCCCCTCCATGTGTCTTATTTTCTTGCCTAGTTAACTCCATATGTCAGCATGATTTTCTAGCTTTTTGTAGCTATATTCCAGCATGTTTTTGCCTTTATTTTAGATTGCTTTAGCTCTGTTTTGGGCTATTTGGGTCAGTTGAGTCTTGTTTTGCATGTCTCTAGTGTAATAATCCTCACAAGCTTGGTGTTTTAGGCCATTAGACACCCCTTGTTTGAGTTGATTGCATGTTTTAGTGCTTTTCTCGCTTCATATCAACACCTATAATCTCTCCAACCTCCCTCATTTCTTCACTCTTTATTTGCTTTGAGGGTTGTTTCAACCTTGGGATTCTTTAAGCTTGAGATTAAGGTCCATGGTTAATGGTTTAATCCTCTTTTGAGGGTTCATTACCAACGACATGAAACTTCTCTCATGCCTTAAACCACCCCTTGGTTGACACTTCTTTCACTTTAGAAAACTCTCACCAATGGACTTAATTGACTAAGTAATGGTTGGTAATTAAAATGAGTAAATAAAAGTGGCAAGTAAAATTGTGCAAGATAAGCATTTGTTTGCGTTGCATGTGTTCAATCAGATGTTAATTGAACACATGGAACTTGGACCATTTCATACTTGTTAGTGATGAAATGATCCAAGTCTCCAAGGTCAACTTCTTCCCTTGATTTTTCATGAAAGGGAGGAGGTTTGTGTCTCATCTTGCATTTATTGAGCTTGCACATCTTGAATCACAAGCCATCATACAATGAAATTGCTTGGATTGGTGGTTTGTGGCTTAAGTTCACAACTCCTTGGATTTATTCATTAAAATGAGGGGTGAATTGTGCAAACAACCCTTGAAAATACCCTCTTTTTGCTCTGTTTGTACTATGTTGCAGCATGATGATCCAGTGCATCAATGGCCGGAAGACCATCATCCATGGCCGGCAGGTGGCCGGCAGTGCACCATAGATGGCCGGCAGGCCACTTCCACGGCCGGCAATCTCTACCAGTGGCCGACTGGCCACTAATGCAAACCTCAGCATAATTTTGGTAAGATGGAGCAAAATGGTTCTGGAAGTGTTCAACTCTGCAAACAGAGGCTTTCGAAAGCAAAATGAAGGTCTTTTCGGGTGGTATCCGAGCATATGCATCCTCCATTTCCCGAGGCGAAGTAGTGGCAACGTAGTTATAGGCTTTAATTGCTTAGTTTACTTACATTTGTATTGTAACTTAATTAGTTAGCTTACTAGTTAGTTCATTCAAGTGATGTAATAATTAGTTAATTAGTTTAGCTAGTTATTCATTTGGTTTGTAATAATTAGCTTCATTAGCTTAGCCCTAATTAGTTGCTAGTTAGCTTAGCTATTTTTCATTCGGACTCTCCTTCGCGAGAGCATGATGTAATAATGTGTATGTCTTCCAACCCCACGTCCTTCTCCCTTTTATTTACCCGCTTTTGATGGTTAGATTAGGGACATGTTTCAATTACATACCTTATGCTTGCATCCATTCATTTTGTCTTGCATGCACCGAGGCTCAACGCATCATTCAAACTGCATTGTCATTTCAATATTTCGATGAATACGTGCTTCGACCGCATGTCTATAATTGATTCACAAGACATATTAGTAACCGAGCCTATTAGTTGCATTTTCGCATGTGTTGCATTAGTCATTTTGCATAGATAGGAATCATGCATATTTTTCTAACTCAAATCTTCTTAGCTTGGAGTACTAGGTGAGTTTTTAGTACTTTAGTATACTTGCATGAATGTGAGTGATTACCATGTCTAGCATGCTTGCCATGAAGCTAAATCCTTATTTGATAAACTACTTGAATGCCTGTGGATGAAGGCTTGTTACTTGAATTGGAACGATTCAATAAATGTACGTTTTAAGCTCACTATGTCTAATGGCAAATCAGTTTTAAGCTCACTATGTTTGGTGGCAAATTCACAAATTTTAAGCCCACTTGAGGTGGCAAATTCAAAGCCTTTTCGTAAAACAAACATGAAATTGAATTGTTCCAATTTGAGCAAACTGGTCTATGCTTGCTTGTGCGCATCACATAGTAAAGCTAGTTTAATAACCGGAACAAGAGCATATAATGTACATAAAAATCACATCATGATTAGTAGAGGCCGATCTTTGATCGGGCGAACGGGGGTGCTCAATTCATGACATTCCCCTCTCGTACCCAAGTTCCTAAGCCGAGGCAACTTTTGATGACAGACACGTGGCCTTTGGCACGAATCATGGGTTTCCTAAATTTTCCCAAAATTTAAAAAAAAAAATTAAAAAATTAAAAAAACATTTAGGTGGCGATTCTGTATCTGGCAAAATAGTCCAATTTTGGCATTTTTGATTCAAAATCGATTTTCCAAAATGATTTGCCGGATTTGGACTCTTTGGTGTTTATCAATTTCACATTGCACTTGTGAGATTAGATTCAGAACCACAGGAGTCCGAACTGTAGGGCTTCTTTTCGAGTTTCCGAAAGGGGGCGCGAAATAGCCGAGCTACACTTACATCAATACTTTCCTACTATCATTGATTTCCACACCCACAATTTATCATACATTCATTTTATTCATTCGTAATTTGTATTTGTGCCCCAACCCAATTACATGTCTATCCATCCATAACGCTTACCAACATTCCTCTTATCAAATACATATGCCTTTCCAACTACACCCAACATATTATTGAAATAATCAAATTAATTCATTTGCTTTTATTCATTTTGGGTAGGTGTTTCCACCAAACAATAATAAATTTGTTCACATGTTTAAACCACAACTGAAGCAGTACGTGTTTCCACCTACCACCAATGTATTAATGAGTAGGGGTTTAAGGAAATTTAACATTTACAACCAACCACTATTCAAGGTTGCAACCATTGTTGTTTCCTTTGCATTTGGGTTTGTTTCTGCATCCATATATTCTTCGTGAACCTGCGAAAACAAAGTTGGACTCAATCAAGAACTGTCACACGTATGGATGCACACCACAATAAACGCGATCGTGAAAAATCAGTTGCAATGGGTGAGAGCTCTCAACTGAAGTCACCAGAATTGAATTATGCATGTGGGGATATCGATTCCTTCGGTAATCGACGTTTCTTTGAAATAGGGTTTCCACTGTGGCGTTTTGAACCTCTACGGGATTATAATTACACCCCAATACAAGATGCTAGCCTGGGAAAATATTTTGGAATTCTAGTTTCACTGTTCGCCAAACGAGTTCAATGTGAACACCACTGTCGATGTTTTTTTCTCAAGGTTACTAAAGCCCGATCGGTTGAAATGCAGTGGCAATACCCTTATGTCAGCGAGTCCTAGGCAGCATTTGCAAACTAAGATTGATCAAATGACTCATCGACACATTAGGCACTCACGCATAAAGGACGCAAAGGCAGAGTCAAAGATACATGGATCAAACCCGGCATCTGCTATCAAGGCTATAATAGAGGATCCTGCACTGGTGTTGGACCTTGACCTTTCAGATTACTCAGACTCGAAGGTTGTTGATTTGAGCGAGGATTAGGAGAGCTAGAGATGTGTATGACATAGTAAGTGTAGTGTTGTAAGATGCCGTGATGGTACGTAACGACTTAGAAAGTAACAAACCATCAAACTGTGCTCACCATCTCAACTGTGCATGCGTTAATGTTTTCATAATTTACACTTTCATGAAGGTATTTTTTTTGTCAATGTCATTGACCGAAATCAGACAAGGTATTTTGTTGGTACGATAACAAGGTAATTTTTTTTTTTCAATGTCATTGACCGAAATCAAAAGCTATCATTAATCTATGTTTTTCCATGAGCTCATGTTTTGTGATTCGTTGAATATGGACAATAAGGTTTACTTGTTAGATGCATTGAATGAAATCACAAGTTGTAATTGCAATAAAAAAGTGTGCATGACCGGCCAATGGTCTCATACACTCTAATATCAATATAGGCAAAAATGTTTTGTTTTTTCAAACACAACGGTTATATGAAAGCATATGCCGTAGGGTCAACCTATGCATTAGCATTTTGAACAACATCACGCTTGTGTCATTCGTTCAATATTTGCCCATGATTTTCTTCATCCACTTTATTGAATGAAATCACAAGCTACTATTGGCCAAACAAAGTACCATGGGCAAATAGTAAGACACAGATGATATGAACTGCATAGCTTGTATTGGACACAGCAAACAGTAAAACTATTTTTCATATGAACAACATTATGTGAACACAAATCCCGTAAGCAAAATTAAGTGTTTCAACGCCAAAACTCCACTATGCCTATCAGGCAGTGGTTGTGTGCTTCCGTGTGTGGGGGACTGTCCCTGATGTTCTGTGAATGTTAGTCCAACATAACTCATGTATGCACTGATATGCTTTGATGGAAAGTCAATGGGGTAGGGATTACGGCAACAATATGGGCTGCAACTGTAGTGTGTGCGAGGGACAACTGTAACCTGTGGGCTATGAAGCACGGATACTTCAAAAAGGGAGACGTATCTGTATCAGATACTTATTGGATACTCATGGATACGTATCAGATACTTCTTAAAAGTATCGGATACTTGTTAATTAATTGTTATTAATGTTGGAATATCAGATACTTAATTTTGAAGTATCAGATACTCGAAGTCACATATTACTTGTAATACTTTGTTTAGTTATTTGGTGAGAATAATATAGTGAGAGTTAAAGTAATAGAATTTGTCAAATTGATGTATCCTTATTGGCTCTCTCACTTCTATCTCTCTCTCTCAATCTCTCACGTTTCTTCTCTCTGCTCTCATTCTTTTTATGGTATTGGCATGTAAGGATGATGTTTAATTTGCATTTGCATTTGATTTTGCTTTTAGTTTTGGATGTTTTTGTGAATGGTTGGAGCTCTTAGCTTAATAGAAATCCTTCTATTTATTTATTAATTTGCTTTATATTTTATTTTCATGCATATTACATTATTAAAATTATAAAAAATAATTTTTTTTTTTAATACGTATCGCCGCTGTACCCATATCCTAGCATGTTGGGGTGCAAGCGTTATAACACCCAATGGTTTGGCGATTTCCACTTCTTACAACCAAGACATGGTTGTCACAAACAAGTTGGCCACTCAATTTCGATATATATTGAGTGGCCAACTGCACATGTATGAAGGAATTGGTGAAGTGCAAGTATATTAATGTGTATGCAACAATTGGATAATCGCATACAAACATAGGAATTGGTAAACTGCAAGTATTTTAAAGTGTATGCAACAAAAATTATACCCTAACTATAGGAACATTGTGTTATGCGTGATAAGTGACGAATGTGTGTGTGGTCCATTTAAGCTTTATCTGCAACAGTACTGTGTCATTAAATTGATGACACATATTGAATGCAAATAATTTAGTTGGGTGCACAATTGCCCAACCAGTGGTCACAAATGAGCATGGTAGGGTGTAGGTGCAATATGTTCTGCCCGAACATTGAACGAACTACAGCCATATCGTCCCACCATGCACCCGCATGCCATGCAAACTACATATGGAAAATGTACCGTAACAAATTTGGAATGACCTACTCATTCATTTATATTGACAATTGTTTAATGCATATTTGGTGAGTTACCTCACATATGTTGATAGGCTCATCCACAATCCCTTTACATTGTTTGATCCAATCATGCCTAATCTGTTCATCAAAACAAAACAAAATCAACTGAGTTGTACCCATCATGTTTGGAACAAAAAACGTAAAACACCAAGTACTTACAAGAAGATATTGACTGGTCCCCTTGGTTAACGAGGGGCATCAACCATATGAGTTATTGCCATCGTATATGGAAAACAAAAGCACCTCACACCTACTTTCAACATAAGTCCGAAAATAAAGTTGTTAGCATTTTTATTTCAGTACACACAGTAACGAAACTTGCCCTACATCATACTTACATGATGGCATGTCAACAATTATAAGCGTCATAGTTCAAGCTAGAGTTACTTTCACAACTATTTAAACTATGAATTACAACAGTTTATGTAATGCTCTCTATTTTTGTATAAAATAAAATATGGTCATGACGATTTCTAAAATGTAAAATTTGACCATTTGGTCAATTTCCCTCACCCTCATTGTGCTTTAATCTTACCATTAACATGATGCGGGAAAAACATGGCCAGTGAGACCGAGAAAGAACTTGTCCACAAAGTTAGACCCTTTTCAGTTGCACCCATCACAGAAGCAGTTGCACTGACATGGTCAGCATAAATATGTTTTCCCTTAAAATATGTGTACCACCTATGCATATGTTTGCAAAGTGTAATGGTAACCAAAATTCTCTGTCTCCCTCTCCCTCTCCCTCCCCCTCCCCCACACACACAATACAAACTGTCTTCGAAATCAGAAAAACTTAAAATATTTTGGTTACGCCCCCACTACTGCAACTTATGAAATATAAGAAAACTGACATGATACAAATTAATGGATATTCAATGAGATGTAAATTGGGTACACGTATATTCTTGGAGGGGTTCAATGGTTTTCATTTACCGTTTACACGTTTCATCAGACAACTAATGCGCATAGAAAAAGGGGACTTCAGACACAAGGGCCATGTACTTGAATGTCAACAATGGTGAAGGTCAGAGAGATGGACAATTTGACAGTGAGGGACGGATCACCTTCAAATACAGAGGGTGGCTTTCAATTTGGGCTTGAAACGTCACCTTGGAGCACCGCAATAGAGTCAGGAGAGAGACGCCGACGGCATAGGGTTAGGGCACCGAAAGGAGATTAGTGAATGGAAAAGGCGAGAGAGTAGAGGAAAAAAGGACGGCCGCGTGACAACCACAGAAATGCGCAAAGCTGTGTAAATACTGAACATGGTGGAAGGGGATGAATAAGTGAAAACGAGGTCATTCCGTTTATTACAAGGTGCAATGCCCATGTTGCGATAATAACGTGTAACCTGTCCAACACCCTTGTATATGTCTTCGGTTTTAATTTTTTTAAAATTGAGTTTCCCGTTTTTTGTATTATTTTGTTTTTCGATAATATTATCAAGACTGTAGTTTGGGTTTTACATTTGCAGATGCATCTTACTTAAATGTATGTAAGAAGTAATTTACATGTCATAAGTCCGGTGAAGAAATAAAGGAATACGCACAACAACCCAAAAAAAAGTATTCAATTTTCTTTATTGTTTTGTATTTTTGTTAATTTTGTAATGATTTTTTCGACATAAAAAATCCCATAAATTTTTAAGTGTGTGTATGTTACATGTATATGCACATTTGATAAACAACTTGTCTATTTTTTGTAACAGGAAAATCCTTCAACTATCTCGCATGTCCAATGCAGCGCCCATTGCAAAGATGAACATAGTGTCATGTTGTCCGATCTGAGTTAGCAGACTTGAACTTGCGAACTTGCCCCGGCCCCCCAAGACAGGCTCCACTTTAGTCATGACACAGGCAGTGAGAGAGCATTGAACCCACACCAAGTGTTGTGGTAACAACAACTTCAACCTAACCTCCTCACAAACTGCACAACGGCCAATACGTTGGGCGAAAAAGTTTTGCTGTTAGAAGCTGAGGTCTTAACCCCCACCCGTTTACCAAGAGCGATATAGCCTTGGGTTTTTATGCACAGCTTCAAAGATAAAAAAAGAAACGGTGCTCAATAATGTACGACCCAACCCCGTTTGTTTGTACAGGTAAGTTGGGTGGGATTGTTAGTAAGGGAATTATTAGTCAGGAGACTGGTACTGATGGGACTAAAACAAATATTGTTAGGGTTTAGTAACCACTGCCCTAGCAGAAACACAATATTTGTGGATTCGCAATACCTTGGGATTATGATACCCTCCATAGATGGGATTAGCAGTCCCCCATGGAAGATGGTATTAGAAAACCAATCCCTTCGATTTACAGGTAGATTTGCTGGTTTGGCCCCTGTTATCCTACGTAATTTAGTTACTGTACTTCCTTAGTAATGAATTTTCTGTATCAACTTGTTTGTACTTATGCCATCGATATATCCTGTACTATACCAAAATAATTTACGCCTCATTTCGCATGTAACAGTTTTACCGTAACAACCCAAAAATCACTAAAAACCACCCAAAAGCCTAATAAAATGTATAATAACCAAATTTAATAGTATAATAATATGTATTCCAAAGTAAATTATATTTGTACAGTATGACATGGTACCTCTCACTCTTATCTATGAAAACAAAATTAACTATTACTAGTCCACTGGTTATCAGTATAAATAAGTATTTTGTTATAATTCTCTCTCTAATAGTCTCTTTACATCCACAATGATTGTGTTAGTGTATTTGTTAGTGTCACCTATTAATTTTTGGCCAACAAAGTTTCTTGTTTAGCGTTTTACCCACCGAGGGAGAGAGAGGAAACTGTTGTGGGGAAGTCCTCCTGGACATCCGGCCGAAAGTCCCCCCGGACGCCCCGCCGGAAGTCCACCCCGACATCCGGACCCTTCAATAAAATAAAAACAAAAAAACAAAAAAAAAATTGGGCCTGATCGATTAACCAGCCAGACACCGGCCGGTGAACTGCAATTTTTTTTTTTTTTGTGGCTTTTTTACTTGTTCGGATTTTTTTCCCGCCTTCAAATTTTTTATTAAATGAAATTAATTATTTACTTTATTTATTACATATATATATTTATAGTTTTTGTAACACACAGACCTTAATACACCCCTTAACACATCTATTGTATCAGCATTCACACACTACATGTTGTGGACTATGTGGAAAGTGAAATTTTAGCCTACTTTACGCTAGGCCTCGTTTGGGAACTTCTTTTTTTTTTTTTTTTGGTCACTTTTTGGCTAAAATATGATGTTAAAAAAACTAGTATGTTTGGGATGAATTTTTGATTTTTTACGAAAAGATGTACAAAAAGTAAAGAGAAAATGAAATATTTGGCTTTTTAGTATAAATTGTTGCTTTTTGGTTTTTTTTAGTGACTTTTTAACTAAAAAAGCCACTTGCCAAATGAGGATTAACAAAAAAAAAAAAAAAAAAGCTAAAATAACTAATAAGATAAAATATCACATCAAACCTATAATCAATTCACTTTTGCTCTCAGAAACATCATATCCAACTATAAAAAAAAATCCAGTTATCTTCCGAAACACAAAATTTTAATCTATAAATATTAAAAAAACTAAAATAACCTACTAAAATAGCAACTTTCTAAACACCCACAAAATGTATAATGTAGTGTCACGTATGTTTCCGTTTCCCTCCCAAATTTGGAACAAAAACCAAAGTTCGCAGACAAAGCCTATGAAATCCCACCAAGGCAGTACTATTCATCATGACCCACTGGTCGTAGCCTTTCTAATCTCACCAACTCATTTCCATTTCCCACATAGAATTTCAGTCACTTGCTCTCCCTCCTTCTCTCTCCATCTGGGTTTTGTTGTCCATCTCCACTCTCTCTCTCTCTCTCTCTCTCTCTCTCTCCATTTCGAATGCGCTAGCTCGCCGATGGTAACACTCACCATTTTCTTCAGTATGTGTCTGTCTGTCTCTTTTTTCTTTGGAAGCACATTATTATTATGACTCTGCTGTGTTCCACTCGCACGACGCATATTTTTGTAAAGTATGATACTGTTCGTCGTTAGTTCGTTGAAACCATACGTACAATTAGGTATACCAAATACACGGGTGACAAACTGATATTGCGATTGACGAGTTCCATAGTGATTATAACTGCTGCATGAATGGTGTTGGTTGAGCAGTGTAGGCAGTTTTTTATTTCTCTGCATGAATGTAAGTTGGGTGTGGCTGCTCTTGAGTTGAATGTCTGGTGTGGCCCTGTTTCAAGTGTTCGTATTGTTTGTTTGTTTCTGTCTTCGTTGCAAAATTTCTTGTTGGTTGTTTGTCCAAAAGCCTTCGCGAAGGTGGTACCAAATGACTGGGCATTCTCGTCGGTGCAAACGAAGTTGTAGTCATATTATGGTGTTTTGCTTTCATACTTGTTGCACTTCAACTTCTTTATTGGTGTAATGTCATGCCAATTTTCTGTATTGATGTTGCTTCATGCAGTTTTTGGTGTTACTAACTAACCTCATGCACTAACCCAGATAGACTACGTCCAGGCACATCCGGCCCAAGCGGGGTCACATGCCCCTAACTTTTTTGGATAACTCTGCATTTGTTGTCAACAACTATTAACAGGAATGTAAACCTTTCTGCACTTGTTTGGAAAATTATATATCATAACATTGTTGGCCTTTTGTGCGAAAAGGTGTAAAATTTGGAAAATTATGCATGTTTTTCATGTTTGGCTTCGACCAAAATTGTCAGAGTGACCCCCTACATGTTGAAGCGCTTGTATGTCTTTTGTCGTAACTCCGTTTCGCCCGACATTTGCATCGTTGGATTATGGTATAATGGCATAGTTTTCATTCTGGGCCCCACAGGCCTTCATTGAATCAAAATTTGTAATACCGCCAGACCACGGCAATTTCGGAACATAAAAATATTTTTTCCTATCTGTAAACACTTTAAAATTTTCGTATATAAACTCACGTGTTCAAACCCTCGTATCTCCCTGCATGTCTAACCCCAATTAATGTCATGTTTGCGTCGTTGGATTGACCTCATATCATTTTGCATTACACCAGGCATACACCTTATGCAACATGTTGTTGCATGAAGTTGGAGCTCTGTGTACCTGGCCACTATTAAAATTCTATACAATTGATTTATTACTTCATTTTTTTGTTGGCTGTTGTAATAACAATATTCGTGGCAGCGGAGATGCAATCAATGATGCTCTAGTTTGCTAACAAAAAGAATTATTACCTGCTTGCAAGTAGCCAACCGAAAGACTGTAACGCCACTGCCTGGGGCCCCCAATTAGGCTGACAAATTGGGTCTAAGGGAAAACAGTGTAACGCCAACATAACTCTGGTAATGAGTTCGGTCTTTAATTTATGCCTCACTCAAATAAAGCTTCAGCATTATATGTGCAAGCATTGAAGTGGTGATTAGTATTTATATAAGATTACCATAAAACGAGTACAAAATATGGCCAATTAATATTCATAAAACAGTGGCATGCAATAGGTTCATAAATTAACGACAACATATCATAATTGAACAATAAACGACAAGTACAACTCATAGAATGTAGGTACAACTGAATGGTCCGTTCATTGTAAGTTGTTCAAAGTGAAATTTGTTTTCTATAAATTGTGATTAATGTTTTTTGTGCATCTTTATAAATATTGCATGAAATACTTCACAAGAATTATCGTAATTGGATATGGTCGATATGTCAGACAATGCGAAGCAAATGTGAGTTTATGTCTTTCAATAATTCATACGATTTGGTTTGCAAAGATATGTTTCCTGTACCTACTAAATTCCACGATGTCTTCATGTAGGACAAATTGTGGCGGTATGTACTGTAATCGAGAGGTTGTGTGATTTTATTTTCATACAATTTGGATAGCCTCAATTTTCACCATGAAAGTTATGAATTTCGTCTAATTGATTAAAACTCTGTCCATTTCTTATCAGAATATGTGCACATACAGCACATGTCATGTATTCTGCTGAGAGAAATTGTGAAATTCGTAAATTAGTGACTTATATTAAACCACTTCAGTTAATAATTTTCTATCACAACGACAAATGACATTAGCAATTTTACCAAAATGACACAACTTTTAAAATGACAAGGCAAAATTGACTGGCTTTAAAGTTAACCGACGAACATAACAAAATGCACAAAATGTACATACCACCAATGTAATTTGGTTTTCAATATAATTTCAATTATTTGATATTTGTTATAGGGAAAGGAAACATTGAAGACAAGTGGCGAAGGTTCACAAATAAAAACGGCTAACGATATCGATCCCCCTCGTCGAAAACAGCCAGTTGGACCATTTCTTTTTTACAGGTTCGATCTATCTCCTTGAAAGCGTCTCACAGTATCAACCCTCTCGTCAGAAATGGCTGACAGTAATTTTCACAATCGTGCATTACATATTTTGTTCTCACAGATTGCACCTGTGCAAATTTCACTTTGTACTATCACTACAAAAAAATTAAGATTTTAGAGACCAAAAATAAGGGCCAAAATTATTTTTTAGAGACCTAATATTGTTGTTGTGAAAAGTGTGGTTATTATATTTTTAGCAACGAAAATTGGACATTAGTGATGAATTATTATCTTTTTGGGACCAAATTTTTTTGTCTCACAAAATAAACCATTTTTAGACCAAATTATTTTGTCCTTACAAGTGTATTTATTAGTGTCATTTTCAAAATTTTGTCAGTAAAAGCCTTATTTTTGACTTTTCAAGACAACCTTTTAGTGACTATCCTCATGACGATAGAAATTGGTCCTTAAATGTCAATAGTTGCAATATGTGTATATAAATGTATACGTATTCATATCTAACATATACTTATGCCAAAATTGACAATGGTTGCAGCCAGCAACAATTCAAGAAAATACAAGAAGCAGACAACCCCGGAGCCAAAATGGTTAGTGTGTAGAGATGTACTAAGTACAGTACACTGATGGAAACACGTGACTGCTATGATAGCAAAGTATGGACTTCTATTCCATGGGCACACTAGTCATGTGCTTCTATTGTGTAACATTCAGCGATTTCCAGCAGTCATAGACGGCATTTCGCATGTTCTTATGAACTTCAATTATTTGCAAAAGTCCATGTTTGTTTTTATTTCAATTATGTGCGAAATTGTTATTTGTATGTGCAATCATATGTAAACACCACAAAATGCACATACATTGCGAGTGACACAACTTGTAGTGACAATTATTTTGGACTTATAGTTGCTATTTGTCCTGTATATGCGTCACTTTGGTGTAATGCTTACAGAGCAGAAAGGATATTGGGGAAAGGTGGAAGGAACTCCCCTGTGATGAGAAGAAGAGGTTTCAAGACATGGCTAAGGCAAGTGCCAAGGAACTGGACAAAAAATTGCACGTGCACCGAAATCTGCAAAGGTAATTACATACTTAATGTTTTGATAACTGCATTTGGAGAGGACCTGCTATTGACACATTGTTAGTTCTGTTTTTGTATTAATGTTCACGTTAATAACATTGCAGAGTAAAACGCAAGTCCGCATATCATTGAAGTCAATTGTTGATATCGTTAATCGGTGTAACGAAGCACAGAAATAGGTAGTCATTGATATTGGGTTCGGTCGCCTCCTGGGGATAAAGTGTACCCGTATAGATCACGACTTGTGCCAATGGTTGGTACAGAACTTCGATCCTGATACTAGTTCATTGAATGTTCATAGGCGTCACCTCAGGATCACCTCTGAGGAAGTTCATGTTTTATTGGGCATACGGTCAGAAGGCAATGATGTGTAGTTGACTGGTTCAATAGACGCATATCCCAATATCTACGAAGAGGTTGGAGTTGTTAAGGGAGTCATTCCTTTGAACTAGTTGAGACTTTATCTGACTGAGACTGATGGTGCGAACAACGAGTTTCGGCAGAAATTTGCGCTATACGTTTTAGGGTTCATATTGTGTCCTACCACAATGACCGCCTTAAGTCTGTCGTTCATTCATGCCGTGAAGGACATGAATGGTATGCGGGCATGTAATTGGGCAAAGTTGACACTGCAATTTCTTGTGAAAGGTGTTCAAAAGTATAAGACGAAAGGTCAGCGCGAGGAAACTGGATATGTTTTCCTTCTAATGGTAACGTAATCGACCGTTGTTTGTTTATACCATGCCGATTACATATTTCATCCATTGTTGTCCATATGGTTCAATAAATTGGCAGTAGTTGCGAAATACCAAGTTACCTGTTATTGAACAACAGCAACAGAAATACTTGTGCGGGCCACATTTTTTTAACTAGAAAGAGCTTATCTTTTTAACCAGAAAGGTACATGGGGATTCTGCCATTGAGACACAGAAACACATAGATATGATTGTGTTGTAAGTTGTATGCATCAATAAAGTCCTTCGTTCGTAGGAAAGAAAGGTGTAAAACATAACTACCGTACCATTGTCAAGTGCAAACTTCTATGACATCAATAACTTTTTCACATCACAATTTTCTTGCTTTGCATTCTTAAGGAATATAGATTATTTTGCTCGAAAATGTAAACTAATTATCTTGCCCCCTTATAATGCAGCTATTTTACTTGGATTGTTTTTTGCCTCCCTAGAAGAGTATTTCGACTACTACGCACTCCATCCCTCACCTAAATGATTGGGGTGATGCCGAAATATGGGAGACGCGACGACGTATGGAAATGAAGCAAATGTTCGAGCAACATAAGGTAATCAACCCATTCGTTGTGCACATTTGACAGCATTGCCCCACCTATGTTATAGAAACAATGACAGACTTCATTTGTGTTCCTACGATTAGGTGGGTCTATTATTGAGATCGTACGATTCGCGATTCCAAACATATGATTCGAATCGATTCCGTAGGAAATCGATTTGAACAAGTTGTGTGAATCAGAAAAAACTGTGAATCGTAGCTTGTAGACACCCCATTTTTTACCGCCCTTAAGACTTGGGTGCTACTGATGGTTTACTTGGTGGTGAAAGTTGTGCAGTGCAAAGGTTCGATTTCTTCAGCAAGAGGAGAGTCAAATCCCAACTTCATACCCCTTTTGGACTAAAACGATCTTGATCAAAAGATTTTAGACCTTGAAACCCTCTCTTTCAAAGTAGTTTTTGAAAAATGATTCTACGATGTTCCGAGGCTCGCATTTTGTTGAATGTTACGCTTTTTGGTAAACCAAGCAAGGACAAAGTGGAAATGAATGAAAGAGAGGTGAACTCTTTGAAAAATATTTCAAAACACCTTATTTAGGGGTTTGGAATTTAAGAAAAGAGGAGAGGAGAGAAGAAAACTAGTTTGGGAGAAGTTCGGCATGAATCCGAGAAGGATCGAAACTGAGCGGCTTCACTAAAAGGAGCATAACTTTTTGCACAATTGGAAAGCTTACTTCCGGGGCTTCAATTTGGACATAACAATGACCTAAAAAGGAGTCCGTATGAAGGAGATATGTCGATTTGAAGTTTGACCTGCAGAGCAGATTTTTGCTGTCAGCCAGAAAAGTAGCCGGTCGGCCAGTTGAGGTAGACGGCCGACCAGTTGAAGTGGCCGGCCAGCCCCTTATGTCCAGAAAGCTCAGAATTTGCAGATCTTTCTTCTCTAGCTGTCCTACACTGCTCCAGATATTTCCAAACTCAGATATTTCGACCTAAGCTCCATTTTTGCTATATATGGAGCCATATCACTCATTTTGGGAGGTGAGAACATTTTAGCAAGTTTGAGAGCTTCTCACACTAAAATCTCTCTCTCTCTCTCTCTCTCTCTCTCTCTACAATTTTCAGAGCTAAATCTCTGCCTTTCTCTCTAGTTTGCTCACTCTCTTACCCTTGTGTGCATACAAGAGGTATACTTGGAGATACACCTCTCCTTGGCCTAGGCATCCTTGATCAAACTTGATCACCATTGGGCTAAGATCCCTTGGAGCCTATTTTGAGCTCTCAAAGCTGGTTTAAGCTTAGAATTTTGGCCATTTTGCTGTTGTGCTTCAAGGGTAAGCACTTCCTCCTTTCAAGCTTGTTTTTGCACACTTGCTTTATCCCCATTTTTCCATTGTTTTGTACTATTTTGTGGGCTGGTTTTGAACCATAAAAAAACTCTGATTTTGAGGTTCTAAAATGGTGGTTTAAGCCGTGTTTGGCTAGGGGGTGTTTCCTCCCTTTTGCTCCTTGGCTTGTAAGGCCTTAAGAGCTATCTTTCAAGCTTTTCAAACAACTTCTTTTTGGCCTTAAAACCACTGAATTCTAGAGGAATTTCAGTGGTAGAAAACTTGT
This sequence comes from Camellia japonica, assembly GCA_030407325.1. Classification (NCBI taxonomy): domain Eukaryota; kingdom Viridiplantae; phylum Streptophyta; class Magnoliopsida; order Ericales; family Theaceae; genus Camellia; species Camellia japonica. The sequence continues at coordinate 194,366,865 of JAPPVO010000016.1, read as the reverse complement.
TTTGAGGTCCCAAATAGGAGGGGGTGGCCTCCCCTCCTTGTCTCTCCATACTATGCCTTGTTAGCACTACAAAGTAGCATCTTTTTGTGGCTTATGTTAGCTCATTTCAAGCATGTTTTTGTGACTTTTTGGACCTTCTATAACTCTGATTTTGGCTGGTTTAGTCATTGGTTGCTTGCATCTTGCACTTGTAGTGTAATTTTGCTTACTAGCCTAGCATGTTTGATGTTTTAGCCTATTGATCTAGCTTGTTTTGGCTTAACTCCAGCTTGTTTTAGCTACTATTTTGGCATGTTTAAGCTCTATTTTGAGCTGGTTTGATCGCTCAAGCTTTGCTTTGCATGCTTGTAGTGTAATTGTGCTAAATTGCCTAACATATGCTATTGTTTTGGCCTCTAAGTCTAGCCATTCTTAGCTTATTTCAAGCATGTTTTAGAACTCCATTTAGGTTGTTTTAGGACTATTTTGGGCTATCTTGGTCATATGGCTCATATTTTGTATAGCTATAGTGTAATGGCCTTTACTAGCCTTGTGTTTTAAGGCCCCTAGCATGCTTTGCTTGTGATGTTTGCATGATGTAGCATCCTGTGGAGAAGTGGTTTGGAAATACTCTTCTGATCCTAGGGAGCGCTCGAGATCCGTTGATAGTCACCTGAAATGGGATAAACACTCCAGTCGGGGGTGCCGGAATTAGCACTCCGACGGATAAGTCAGTCTACACTCGAGAATACTTGTGTTCTAAGTTAAGCATAGTAATTCTCACCTACCTTTCTTAGCCTGTTGTTCCTTTATTTATACCTGTTTTCTGGGCCTCATGGCAAGGCCCACTTGTCATTTATTATCCTCTTATTTACTCGGCTCCATAGTTCAGTATCTATTCGGCCTATCCATTATATTCGGCATCCCTATCGTGCAGGGTAGAGCCGTGTAATATCTGTCTTCTAGAGTACGCTTCTGATTATTCCAATTATCCGGCTCCCACAATTGCCCCCCAAACACCTCACTAGCATCAGTTAGTCGACGTGTTTGGCTAGACGTCAAAAATTCTGCGGTTATTCCTCTTCCCGATGCGTGTCAGAATGCGTACGTGTTTTTTGGTCACTGTAATGCTCTCCCGCCCCATTCGTGCTTCTCGCGCATTTATTACGATTTGAAACTTAAGTCCCTTCAAAAACATGCTTTTTCGAATATTTCAACCTCCTAGACTGCCAGTCGGTATCTCTTCTTCGACGCATTTTCTGCAACTCCTATCCGTTCTCTCCTTGGCTCCTTTGCCTTTCGTAAGTTTTCTTCTCTTCTCCTTGCAATCCTATTTTCCGCTTTTATTTTTGATTTAGAATATCATTGGGTCCTTACTAAAATGGCCAAACATTTGAAAGACCTTCTTTCCGAGGGTCGAATTTCTGGGTTCCGAAGACATTTTTCTATCCCTGAGGATGTCCATCTTTCTCTGGTAACAGACAATACCCTTGATATGGAGAGGGACGACCAAAATACAATCGTCTTCCCTCTCCTGTCTATTACGGAGGGCGGAGTTCGCTTTCCCCTACACCTATTTCTCAGGGCCGTCCTCCGTTATTGGAGTCTGATTCCTTCGCAACCCAATGTGAATTTTTTCCGAATCGTAATGGGAATCGTAGACTTGAACCGGCATCTCAGGATCAACCTTGGCATTCCGGCGATTCGGCACTGCTATGCTTTAGCCAAATCCTCCGGTCGACTCGGATGCTACTTTCTCAAGGCCAAGGACACCGACCATCACTTGGTAACGATGCTTACCAGCTCTGGCAAACGAGTTGACAATGTAATGGTCAATGTCCGAGGCAACTGGGAGTTCGGCGAAGGCGAAGATCGCCTAGACCCTATTCCCAGACGGAGGGGTGAACCAGGTTGCCGTGTAGCTCCTTGTTTGTCGATCTTTCTTTTATGCGGCTTTTTTCTCCAAACCTTACCCTTTATTCTTGCAAGCAATAAGTTGAAGAGGATTTTGACCTCGGCTGACGACGCAGTCCTTACGGAAATTAAAATTACACTAAAGTACTTTGGCCGTCCCAACGTACAGAAGCAAGGGAGGGCTTCCCATATTCTCCTGCGATACGAGCCTACCTATACTACGTTCTCGGCCGCAGACGACATCCCGATCCCAACCGGCGAACAACACGTTACGGCTCTTGTCTTCCCCAGTTTCAAGACCCTTAGGCAAATTGGTCTCAAAGCTTCTGATTCGGAGCAAGGCTTAGAGCCGGTTGTTGAAGTAGATGTCGAATTAACGAGGGAGTTCGCTGCCGAGGCCGAAGAGGTCGACGAAGCTCTGAAATTAGCATTTGAGGCAGCCGGTCTTAACCAGCCTAACTTACCGTCCACTTTGGGTCGGGCGGAGTTTTCCTTCGGAGATATTTTTACAAACTTGGGAGACCTTCCTGGCACTTTTTCAAAAGGCATGGCTGGGGAGAATCTCACGCAGATGGCGAGAAAGAGAAATGCCGAGCGAATGGCCGCTCGAAAGAAAGCCGAGGCCACTCGTTCTGAGCCTACCCCGGTTGAATCTTTTCAACCGGTTACTGGGGAAGAGACGGCGCCAGTTGTTGTGGCCGAGACGGATGGGGCTGAATAGCAAGTTACGAAAGAACGGCTGGTTTCAGAGGGGTGGGGCAAAAAACGTTCCACCGAGGGAGAGGCTGGCTCAAAGGATAGCCCTGCTGACAAACGGCCTTGCTTAGAGGAATCCGACGTGGTTGTCCCCTTCGTTGTTCAACCGAAGATCAAAGACACGCCAATCCCCTCTGACGCATCTGCCATGAAGGATCCAGCCGTGGCGTTGAGCTTAGCTGCCTCGATTTTGCTACTGGCTGACAAGGCCACCTTTCAAGAAGAGCCAGATTTGGTAGCTATAGCGTTCGCTGCCCAGTCGGCCCTTCTGGTATGTATACGATTTTTTGCTCGTTTGGTTTGGTTTACATACGATGTTACTTGATTTAGTGATCCGAAGTTGTTTTGCAGACAATTGGAAGGATAGCTGAACTAGGCCGCCGGCAACGTGATGCCATTGAAAGAATTGGCCGCTTAAAGTTTGAAGCTGAAAGGGAAAGAAGCAGGGCCGAGTTCGAGGCGATGAGGGCCGCAATGGAAAGTGCTCGAGCCGAAGCTGAAAAGGAGAGGGCTCGGACTGCTGACCAGCTCAGATCCGAAGCCGAGGATAGGGCGAACGCGAGCTAGGAGTCGCTCAAGTTAGCCCAGGAGGCGCTTTCCAAGGCAGAGGCCGAATTAGAAGAATTGAAGGCGGCCAAAGAAAAGGCCGAATCTGTAGCTTCTACGGCGCTAGAAGCTGGGAAGAGCGCCGCCTTGAAGGAATACGTAGATGAGGTCCCCAAATTCGAGAATCGGGGATTCAAACATGGGTGGCTCAAAGCCCTTGCTGCCGCTGGAGTTACATTGGCCTTGTCGATTCCATACGAGCAAGTGGACGTTGAGCCACTTGAGTCTGATCCCGAGGATTGATCTAGGAGACATTCTAGTTTTATTTGGTATCTTTAATTTCAATGTACGTTTTCATTTAGTGGATTCAAGGTAATTTTCATGTATAAATTAGTTACTATCCGAGCTCAATTTATTAATGAAAATTTCCTTCCCGTTTCACTATTACTTGTACGCAGTTTTTGATATTAATGAAGGGTTTTGCTTTCCACTACTTTGGATAATAGTGTAATCTTGGCCATTATATTAGCTTAATCTCAATTTATCCGAACAAATCAATTCTTTGTGCCGAATAGGACTAATAAATCGATTCATGAAGCGGCTGCGGCACTCAAGCCGAATAGATTGATGAATCTGCCCTTGCCCCAGCTGCTTCATGAATTTGAAACGCCAACTAGTACAATATTGCTGGGTGTATTCATGAAGCGGCTGCGGCACTCAAGCCGAATAGATTGATAAATCTGCCCTTACCCCAGCTGCTTCATGAATTTGAAACGCCGACTAGTACAATATTGCTGAGTGTACTCGTGAAGTGGCTGCGGCACTCAAGCCGAATAGATTGATGAATCTGCCCTTGCGAAAGTTAAGACTGCCTATATCAGTATTTGATGGGGGCACGACTCGGTGGGCCTCGGGCTGTTGAGGTTTCGATATTAATGAGATTGCCTTGGAGGCGCTGCTCTCGTAGGGAATCAATGAATAAAGGTCCTATTTAAGTGCTCAGTGAACAACTCACTCCAGGTCTTTGACGAAGTATAAACAAACGCGAATGTCGAATAGACTCTTCTTTAACAGCAAAGGGGAAGCGAGGACGCTAGCTGAGCTGGAAGGAGACATGAATCGAAGTGGCGGACCTTCGCGCTCGGGAGGTAGGATTTCGAGGGATTGGGAGAGGCGTCAATCTCCTCGTCGTCGAAGTAGGTCACCCAGGAGGGACAAGGAGCCACAGGGCAAATCCCCACAACCTCGTTCTGGAAGGGAGCCCGGTGAGAACCCACGCCCATTGAGTTTTGCAGTCTTTGTGGGGAATAGGCCCATGACAGAAGCGGACTCGATCGTTCGAGATTCAAGTGTGGCAGTCGAATTTGCTCGACAGATTTTTCCTCCCGAGGTCCAGCAGTCGATGGTAGGTCGACAGGACTTCGAAGTGTTTCGTAAAGGCATTCACGATGCGGTGAAGGGGCTCTATACCGCCTATGAAATCGGCATGCGTCTCCATGCTTCCCGCCGAGAAATAGAAAAAAGGGAGGAACGCATCCGAAGTTTGAAGGCTCACGCGAAAGCGGCCGAGCGTAAGCTAAGGAAGGTCAAGGTCGTTCAGGCACAACCCGTCGGACAGGCTAACCCAATCGTGGAAGAAAGGGTCACCCAGCGGCTTATCAGTACCGTGCTCGCCGATCGCGATACGGCGAGCATGTTCGCGATGGCATCCGCGAAGGGGAGGGCCTATGAAAAAGGCTTCCACGATGGCCGGAAATTAGGGATACAGAAGACCAAGGAGAAGCTCATCGAGGAAGTTTGTCGATGCGAAAATCATGGATTTAAGCATGGCTGGATTAAGGCGCTTCAGGCCGAGGAGGCTCTCCGAGCAGCGGGGGTTGATTCGGCATTACCACTGTACCAATGTAACCATTTTTCGTTTTCTGCCTTTGAAGTCGAGCAGAGTGAGGATGAGGGCGACGCTGTATAGAAATATTCAATGTAACGTTCGAACGCGGATCGCGTTCATAACTATGTAATTATTGCCTGATTTAATAAAATGTTCTATTTTAAATGTTTCTTTGTAAATTTCATTCGGTACACACGTGTTTACATGCGTTTCGTTGTAGTATAAACATTGTCCGGCGCGAATCAACTAGGCGCTTTAATTCCGAACGGTTACATGCCGGCCTGTCGTCGGCATTCTTCGCTAAATATATTTTTGGCGTGTCACGCAAGGTCAATTGCGTCGATAAGGTTCCGAATTCGGAAACCTATCCGGCCCAAAGGTGCCATGCACCAGGGGCGCCGAATCCGAAGATAGTCAGCCCATCTATAATTGCCGTTTATATAATTCGGCCATTTTAACTCCAAAAACCAAAAAGCCAAAGCTTGATACATGGAGTGGCTACGGCCAATATCGCTCGGCGTTCGTCTTTTGGAATTCAATGCTAATGAAATCGCCTCGGGGCCACTGCAAGGATTTTAGAAATAAATCGCCTTGGACTTTTCGCTCTAGTGACTTTGCTTACTGTGCTCAGACTCGATTTAAAACGATTTTGTTGCGTGGGTTTAGATGAGTGTGAATGTCGAATGGAGTTTTTCTTCAACAGCAGAGGAGAAGCTCGGACTCTCGCTGAGCTTGACATTGCAATGAATCACAGCAGAGAACCCATTCGCGCGGGAGGTAGGTCGTTGAAAAAATGGGAAAAACGTCAGCCTTTAAGTCATCAAAGCAGATCACCTCGAAGGGAAAAACAGCAAAGGCGAAGCTCTCTGCAATCGCGACCGAGAAATGAGGCCGACGTAGCGCCGCGACCGTTGAGCATTACTACTTTCGTGGGGAATTCCTTTCTTGTCTTTGATCTTGGCCTTGACATTGTCTATGGTGTCAAAGGTCCCCACCTAAAGGGTGATTGTATCGTCGTTGCGAATCGTGGATCCAAGCGCGGTCAGATCAAAGCATTTCAAGTTGCGGGTGCTCTCTGATCAGCGGGCGTTGATCCGGGGCTGTCGCTTGTACCAACGCGACGCCGTATAAACATTGTAATGCTGTGAACGCGGATTGCATTTTTTGTAATTAATGTTTGATTGAATAAAATGTTTCATTCTAAAAGTTTATTTCATTCTGAATTTTTGTATGCTGAATTAAGCATCTTATTTTGAATGCTGGAATGTTTTGTCTTGTTCATGCGGTTGTACTGATTAAACCTACATGTCCCTGCTTCGATGTGTAAATGTTTTCGTTCTGAAGGGCGCTCCGAATTCGGAGGCTTTATCGGCCCAAAGACGTCATGCGCCGATGGGGCTCTGAATCCAGCGACTTGATCGGCCCAAAGACGTCATGCGCCGATGGGGCTCCGAATCCAGAGACTTGATCGGCCCAAAGACGTCATGCGCCGATGGGGCTCCAAATCCGTAGACTTGATTTGGCCAATCGCGACGAAGGGCACTCCGAATCTGGAGGCTTTATTGGCCCAAAGACGTCGTGCACCGATGGGGCTCCGAATCCGGAGACTTGATTTGGCCAATCGTGACATCCACGAAGGGCGCTCCAAATCCGAAGGCTTTATCAGCCCAAAGACGTCATGCGCCGATGGGGCTCCGAATCCGGAGACTTGATTAGGCTAATCGTAACATCCATGAAGGGCGCTCCGAATCCGGAGGCTTAATCGGCACAAAGACGTCATGCGCCGATGGGGCTTTGAATCCGGAGACTTGATTTGGCCAATCGTGACATCCACGAAGGGCGCTCCGAATTCAAAGGCTTTATCGGCCCAAAGACCTCATGCGCCGATGGGGCTCTGAATCCGGAGACTTTGTTTGGCCAATCGTGACATCCACGAAGGGCGCTCTGAATCCGGAGGCTTAATCGGCCCAAAGACGTCGCGCGCTGATGGGGCTCCGAATTCAGAGACTTGATTTGGCCAGTCGTGACATCCACGAAGGGCGCTCCGAATCCGGAGGCTTAATCGGCCCAAAGACGTCCTACGTCGATGGGGCTCCGAATCCAGAGACTTGATTTGGCCAATCGTGACATCCATGAAGGGCGCTCCGAATCCGGAGGCTTTATCGGCCCAAAGACGTCATGCACCGATGGTGCTCCGAATCCGGAGACTTTGTTTGGCCAATCGTGACATCCACGAAGGGCGCTCCGAATTCGGAGGCTTAATCGGCCCAAGGACGTCGTGCGCCGATGGGGCTCCAAATCCGGAGACTTGATTTGGCCAATCGTGACATCCACGAAGGGCGCTCCGAATCCGAAGGCTTTATCGGTTCAATGGCATCATACGCCGATGGGGCTCCGAATCCGGAGACTTTGTTTGGCCAATCGTAACATCTACGAAGGGCGCTCCGAATCCGGAGGCTTTATCGGCCCAAAAACGTCATGCGTCGATGGGGCTCCGAATCCGGAGACTTGATTTGGCCAATCCTGACATCCACGTAGGGCGCTCCGAATCCGGAGGCTTTATCGGCCCAAAGACGTCATGGGGCTCTGAATCCGAAGTCTTGATTCGGCCAATCGTGACATCCACGAAGGGCGCTCTGAATCCGGAGGCTTTATCGGCCCAAAGACGTCATGCGCCGATAAGGCTCCGAATCCGGAGACTTGATTTGGCCAATCGTGACATCCACGAAGGGCGTTCCGAATCCGGAGGCTTTATCGGCCCAAAGACATCATGCGCCGATGGGGCTCCGAATCCGCAGACTTTGTTTGGCCAATCATGACATCCACGAAGGGCACTCCAAATCTGCAGGCTTTATCGGCCCAAAGACGTCATGCGCCAATGGGGCTCCGAATCCAAAGACTTTGTTTGGCCAATCGTGACATCCACGAAGGGCGCTCCGAATCCGGAGGCTTTATCAGCCCAAAGACGTCATGCGCTGATGGGGCTCCGAATCGAAAGACTTTTTGGAACACTTTAACTGGATTGCACGGTGGGTAAACAGGAATCTTTGCATTACAGAAGTGGAAATTGTACATGATGAGCCATTACAGAAGTGGAAAGTGTACATGATGAGCCGTTAGGAGTAGGGCCGCGTGCCTAATTTTCCATCAACCGGCCTCCTATCATCCGGAAATACCTTCAGGGGCAACTTTCCCAGCGTGCAGCGGCGCAGCTGGACGCGTTAAGCATACGTCTTGGGGAGTTGCTGCTGGTATCGCCTAGAGCTTCCGTGACTTTTCGTTAGGGAGCCGTCCGTCATCGTCGAGATTGTCACGATTCGACACTTCCGTGGAGTTGACCTGCGTCTCCGTTGGTGTCTTTTCAGAAAGGAGATAGCATGTTTGTGCGGATTGCCGGGAACCCCGAATTTGCTCAACGCCGTGTTTGGTCGGGAAGCGTAGCAGCTGATGATAGGTGCTTGGCACGGCCTGAATAGTATGCAACCAAGTTCGTCCCATGATGAGGTTATACGGCGAAGGGAGCTTCACGACCAAGAATTCTACATCCACTGTTTGGGAGCCCGCCCGAACGGGTAACGTGATTTTCCCCAACGAGTACTCAGGATTTGCATTGAAGCCGAATAATGGATGAGGAGCCGGAGACAGGTCTGATTCGTTGAAGCTGAGTTTGATGAAGGTCTCGTAATACATGACCTCTGAAGTGCTCCCCTGGTCTATGAGGACGCATTCAACAGTAAATCTGTTCACGTGTAGTTCAATGACCAATGGATCAATATGGGGAGCGTTATGCCGATAAGATCGGAATTGTCGAAGGTAATGCTCAGAGCTTCGTGGGGCTGTTTCGTTTGCGTGCGTTGCTTCTGGGGGGCTGAATGAATTGCGTGTATGGTACGTGGCGATGGGAGGCTGTATATCATATGTATAACGCCGAGGGGAGGTGACTCCTGCCGAAGGGCGACAATTTTGATCGTGCTCTTCTGAACGTGTTGCTGGAGCCGACCATCTTGCACCAATTCCTCAAGGTGGTCTTTCAAGGCATAGCAACTGTCCGTGTCATGACCGTGATCTTTGTGATATTCACAATGCATGTCCCGCCTTCTCGTGTCAGGAGGTCCCACCATCTTGGACGGCTATTTGAAGAACGGAAGATGTTGGATTTTGGACATAATCGAGCCGATTGGCTCTGACAACTCCGTATATTTCTTGTCAGTGCGCTTTGTGCACCTGCTATAGACCTGCAGTTGCTCATTTGCTTGGTGTGAGCATTGATCGCTGGATCGGCGAGAATCCCGTCTCTTGTCTCATTTAGCTCGCTGTCGTGGTTCAGGGCTCTGAGGTGGTGCTGAACTTATTGGCTGAGTGATTTTGAGAGGGGTCGTTTTGTTGGCCACGTGTCCGGCTTTAACCCTCAAGGCGTCATCTTCCACTTTGCAATATTCCTCTACTTTCTTCATCAACCCCCAAACTGTTTTGGGGGGTCTTCTAGTCAATGAACTGCGGAGGGCACTATCTGGGTGTAATCCCATTTTAAAGGCGGTGATGGCCATGGAGTCGTTGCAAGCGTCATCAACAAGATTAAAGCATTCCCAATATCGCGCCGAATAAGCTCTTAGTGTTTCTCCTGGCAGGATTTGCATTGCCCAAAGAGAGTCGGCTTGCTTCGGCTGGACTTCATTGGTGATGAATCTGGCCCTGAAGGATTTCTGTAGTTAGTGGAAGGTTTTAATCGAAGCCGGCTCCAATTTATAATACCACCTGACCGCCAATGGTCCCAAACTGCTGGGAAATATTCAGCACATGAAAGCCTCGTCGTCTGCATGCAAAGTCATGGCCTGCTTATAGTGGCGGATGTGGTCAGTGGGATCTGATTTGCTGTCGTACAAGGTGAACGACGGTGCTTTGAATTTCTTAGGTAGCGCAGCCTTTGCAATCCGTCGTACGAAGGGATTGTGTTGGTCTTCGTCCGAACTGTTCCTTCTTCGCTTGTGCATTGTACGAGGACTTTCTTTGAACGAACTGGTGGCTTCACGTCGTCCCTTCTTCCTGGGCTCTGGGGATGATGAATCGGAGTCGCTATCAGTGTCTTGTCGTGCTCGAGGTTGTCGACCACCTGCCTTCGGAGATCGTTCCGGGTTTGGGCGCGCAACTTGCTTGGACTTCGCCATTTCCAAGGCCAAATCTTCACGAAGACGTTCGTTTTCAGCGATCATGTTCTCCAATCTCTGTTCATTTTGTTTTGCTTGTTCCATGATCGCCTGCATTGTCTCGTGCTCCGAAGCCGAAGGTGAGGTGAAATTCAAGGCACGTCTTGCGGCGATAGTCTCTGTTCCAAGCAAGTTTGTTGGAGTGGTTTCATCTTGCGGTATAGGGTCAACAGTGACTGTCGGAGGGTCTTCCGTCACGCTCGCCATGGATGTGCTTGAGTATTCCCACAGACAGCGCCAGTTGTGGAGAAGTGGTTTGGAAATACTTTTCTGGTCTTGGGGAGCGCTCGAGATCCGCTGATAGTCACCTGAAATGGGATAAACACTCCGGTCGGGGGTGCCGAAATTAGCACTCTGACGGATAAATTAGTCTCTACACTCGAGAATACTTGTGTTCTAAGTTAAGCATAGTAATTCTCACCTACCTTTCTTAGTCTGTTGTTCCTTTATTTATACCTGTTTTATGGGCCTCATGGCAAGGCCCACTTGTCATTCATTATCCTCTTATTTACTCGGCTCCATAGTTCAGTATCTATTCGGCCTATCCATTATATTCGGCATCCCTATCGTGCAGGGTAGAGTCGTGTAATATCTATCTTCTAGAGTACGCTTCTGATTATTCCAATTATCCGACTCCCACACATCCTTTAGCATGTAATTTCAGAGCATATACCTCTATCACACTCTCACACATATCACTCGTTAAGTGCTTTTGAGAGTTGAGCGTTATGCGTTACTTGCGAGCCAATGAATGAGCATGCTTTTCTTGCCTTTTGTGCCTAAGTTTCAGCATGATTTAGCCACTGTTTTGACATGTTTTAGCTCTGTCTAGAGCTGGTTTGGTTGTTTGAGCCTTGTATTGCATGCCTCTAGTGTAATGCACTTCACTAGCTTTGGTGTTTTTGGCCTTTTAGCATGCCTTGCATGCATTGCTTGCATGATTTAGAGTCTTTTACATGCCATTTCAGTGCTGAAATATATGCTATTGCACTCCATTAATTCACTCTTTCATGTGCTTTGAAAGAGGTCTTGAGCCCCTTGTTGGCTTGAGCATGGAATTGAGGCTCTCATGCCTAATGGTTTTAGCCTTCTCTTGAGGGTTTCTACTAACCAAAAGCATGAGGCTTCTTTCATGCTCAAGGTACTTATGGCTGAGGCCATCTTTCCCATTAGAGGACTTTCACATTGGACTTAATCGGTTAAAGGATTAATCAGTAATTTAAAATATGTAAACAAAATCAATCAAGTAAAAACATGCCAAAATAACATGTTTGTGTTGCATTGCATGTGTTTGGATCGGACGTTAATCCAAACACGAGAAACGAGGGGCGTTTCATACTTAAAGTGATGAAACGTGTCTCATTTCTTGGTCGCCGTCCCCCTTGATTGTGCATGATAGGCTGGAGGCCTCTTGAGTCTTGTGTGTTATTTGTGCATTCATTGACTTGTACAAACTTGGCTTTTCGGCCATCGTGCATTGTCATACTCGGTTGGTAGCCCGAGAATCGAGTACCACACTCCTTTGAGCTTGAGAAATGATAAGGAGGGTGGTTGTACACACATACCCTGCAAATACCTTGCTTTGCCCCTTTTGTGCTCTGTTTGCAGTGTGCAGGAGCAAGTGGCCTACAGCCCCTTTAAGTGGCCGACAGTTCTCAGGCTCAGGGGTCGTCAAAAGTTGTTCTGGTTTTGGAGCAGAAACAACCTGGAGATTGGTTCGGTGTTCAGGAATCAAGGCAAATGCAAACAGAGGCAACCGGTGGCAAGGCGACGGATTTTCGGGAGGAAGCCAATCGAGCATGCATGCATCCCTCGCCCCGAGGCCTTTTAGCTGTTTTACTTAGCTAGTTAATTTACCGGTTTTGTAATTAATTAGTTAATGTGTTTAGCTAATTCAATTCATTCTTGTAATATTCTAATTATCTTAGATTAGCTAGTTATTCAAATTCAATTTGGTTTGTAATAATTAATTAGCTAAGTTAGTTAATTAGTTAGGTAGCTTAGCTTAGCCTAGATGAGCTTAATTTATTCGGGCCCTCCTTCAAGAGGACAAACTGTTGTAATAAGTGTACGTGTGTGTGTGAATGTCTTCCAACCCCACGTCTTTCTCCCTTTTATTTATCTGCTTTCAGTGGTTAGATTAGGGCATATTTCGATTAGCATATCTTATGATTGCATCTTTGCATCATTCATTTGTCTTACATGCACCGGGCCCGGCGCATCATACAAACTGCATTGTATTTCAATACACTTACTTGAATACGTGTTTCAAAGCATGTTATCAAGTGCTGCATTCATATGCCATTTTAGTTAGCCGGGCCTATTTAGTTGCATTTTGCATGTGTTGCATTAGGCATATTAACATAGTTAGGATCATGCATATTTCTAACTAGCTTTTGTTTTGGCTTGGAGTACACTGTAAGTGTTTATGCCTTAGCATACTTGCATGAGTGTGAGTGTTGCCATGTTAGCATGCTTGCCATGAAGCTATTTGCTTAAGTGATTAACTGCATGAATGCCTGTGGATGAAGGCTTCATTACTTGAATTGGAACAATTCATTAAAATGTGAGTTTTAAGCCCACTTGGAGTGGCAAATCATCATGTTTTAAGCCACCTTGTTTGGTCGCAAACCTGAATCGGTGAGCCGAATTAGTGAATCGTCAATTCATTCAACTTGGTAAAATTCATTTTTGGCTATCTGTTTAGGTTTTTGATTGTTCAACAAGGGCTAACACGACCTTTTTAAGGTATTTTGGAATTTAGGATTACCGTATGCCATATTTTCACTTTCTCCCTCCCTATTTACTCTTAAATACTCAAACTTTTGCAGGAAAAACGTGAACTTTCCCTCTTTACAATATTGTAGCCTTACATATTCAATTTTATGTACTACTTGCATTTATGAAATGAATTTTTTTAAGCCATCAAATCAAATTTTTGAAAAAGTTCGAAGATTTTGGTTTTTTAACCTTGTAAAAAGGTCAAAACATTGTTGTTCAGTTATTGTTAGTTAGTTTGTAATTAAAAGTTTGTCTTTCTTTATCTAAATGGGAAAAGGTCAAGTGGCAAACATGGGATCTAGTGTGAAGTTTTTATCCACACCAAATGATCATCATTTATAATAATATTTTTGTTCATTTCAGACAAAGAAATTAATTTTTATTAGATATATTTAATATGTAAGTGTGTACATATATGTTGTGTGTAATTTACAAAAGCTGACGGAAACTTTACGATTCATAGTTCAGATCGATTCAAGATTCAGTACAATACCATTTTCATTCATGATTCGAATTCCAATTTGACAACTATGTTAGGTGGAGTTTCATACCACAATGGAGGAAAGCAACGACAATGATGACGCAATCATTAGACACCCCATTTTTGACGGCCCTTCAAGACTTGGATGTTCTTGCAGGTACATCCGATGACGAATCTGATTGCTCACCAAGCGCTCAAAGTCCTCGGTGGAACACCACAGGTTTGAGCCTTTCAAACCCTGCATCCATTTTGTCTCCTTTTTGGACCTTGTCTTGGTTTTCCTCCCCTACAGTTTTTGGTGGCCTGCCGACCATCCATGAGTGCTGCCGACCAGAGCTTCTGGTCTGCCGGCCACCAGTGTTTTTTGCAGATATTTTGTGCCAGTTGTGCCAACTGGTTGCACAGATGCTTGCATCTGTCCACACGTGGAGGGCTGGATCTTCTTGTATAGAATTCATGTTTTCTATATATAGGGAGTCCCTCTTTCATGTTTTAAGGTTGGAAGATTTGAGACTCAAAATTTTCTCTCTCTCTCTTGCATTTCTCTACACTTTTGCCTAGATACACTATACTTTTGCATATCAATCCTTAACCTAAAGTGATCACCTTTGAGCTGAGATCCTTTGAGGTCTTGATTGAGCTCTTGAAGGTGGTTTGGGCTTGCATTTGTGCCTAAAGTGGTGCTTGGCTTCAAGAGGTATAACACTTGTCTTTTAAACTTGTTTTAATATACTTGTTTCTCCATCTTTTCTCACTGTTTTTGGGCTGTTCTTGAGCCATAAAAACTCTGTCAAAATGGGCTAAAATTTGTTGTTTGAAGCCATTTTAAGGTAGGGGGTGGTTCACTCTTCTTTGTATCTTGTTTGCAAAGCTTCTCCACTAGTGTTTCCCATTTTTAAACCATCTTTTTTTTGGCCTTTAACTACTGAATTTCAAAGTATTTTCAGTGGCAAAAAACTTGCTTTGAAGTCCAAAATTGGAGGGGTTAGCCTCCTCTCCTTGTGTCTTGTTTGCTAGCCTAGTTAACTCCATATGTTAGCATGATTTTCTAGCTTTTTTTAGTTTTGTTACAGCATGTTTTTGCCTCTATTTTAGACTGCTTTAGCTCTGTTTTGGGCTGTTTGGGTCAGTTAAGTCTTGTTTTGCATGTTTGTAGTGTAATAGTTCTCACAAGTTTGGTGCTTTAGGCCATTAAGCACCTCTTGTTTGAGTTGATTGCATGCTTTGGTGTTGTTTTGCACTTCATTTCAGCACTAATCACCTCTGCAACCTCCCTCTTTTCTTGGTTTTTCTTTTGCTTTAAAAGTTGCTTCAAGTCATTTGTTTGCCTAAGTGTAGAATTGAGGATTCATACTTAATGGTTTAATCCCTTTGGGGGTTCATTACCAATGGTATGAGACTTCTTTCATACCCAAAGCAACTTGTGTTTTGAGCCTTCTTTCCATTAGAGGACTCTAACTCACCAATGGACTTAATTGGAATAAAGAATGGTTGGTAAGTTAAAATGAGTAACTAACAACTTGGGACTAAAATTGAGCAAGATAATAACTTGTGTGTTATGTGTTTAATCAGACGTTAATTGAACACAAGGAAAATTAAGACATTTCATACTCAAAGTGATGAAATGTCTCAAGTTTCCTAGGTCTCCATTACCCTTGATCATGCATGATAGGGTGATGGTTCTTGAGTGTCTTGTTTTGCATTCATTAAGCTTGCACACCTTGAATCACAAGCCATCATGCAATGAAATTGCTTAGATTGGTGGTTTGTGGTTTAAGTTCACCAATCCTTGGATTTGTCCATGAAAAGGAGGAGTGAATTGTGCAGATAATCCTTGGAAAATCTTTTTGCTCTGTTTGTACTCTGTTGCAGCATGGTGATCCAATGCATCAATGGCCGGCAAGCCACCATCCATGGCTAGCAGTGCACCATAAATGGCCAGCAGACCACCTTTTTGGCCGGCAACATTCATCTATGGCTGGCCGGCCACTAATGTAAACCTCAGCAGAATGTTGGTAAAGTGGATCAAAAAGGTTCTGGAAATGTTCAACTCTGCAAACAAAGGCTTTCGAGAGCAAAACGGAGGACTTTTCAAGCGAAAACTGAGCATGTGCATCTTCTACTTCTCAAGGCGGAGTAGTGGTGGCGTAGTTAAATATCTTAATTGCTTAATTGTGTACATTTGTATTGTAAATTAATTAATTAGTTTACTAGTTAGTTAAAAGTGCTGTAATAATTAGTTAATTAGTTTAGCTTTTTATTCATTTGATTTGTAATAATTAGTCTAATTAGCTTAATTAGCTTTGCCTTAATTAGTTGCTAGTTAGTTTTTCTTTATTCATTCGGACTCTCCTTCATGAGAACAAAATGTAATAATGTATATGTCTTCCAACCCCGCGTCTTTCTTCCTTTTATTTAATCGCTTTTGATGGTTAGATTAGGGACATGTTTTAATTAGCATACCTTATGCTTGCATTCATTCATTTGTCTTGCATGCACCGAGGCTCGGCACATCATTCAAACCGCATTGTCATTTCAATACCTTCTTTGAATACGTGTTTAACCGCATGTTATCAAATTGCTTCATATGCCATGCTTAGTAGCAGAGCCTATTCTAATTGCATTCTTCGCATGTGTTGCATTAGGCATCTTGTATAGTTAGGAATCATGCATATTTTTCGAACTCATGTTTTCTTAGCTTGGAGTACTAGGTGAGTTTTTAATGCTTTAGCATATTTGCATGAGTGTGAATGTTGTCATGTCTAGCATGCTTGCCAATGCTTACTTGATAAACTGCTTGAATGTCTATGGATGAAGGCTTGTTGTTTGAATTAGAACGATTCAACGAATGTGCGTTTTAAGCCCACTTTGTTGAGTGGCAAATCAGTTTTAAGCCCACTATGTTTGGTGGCAAATCCGCAAACTTTAAGCCCACTTTGAGGTGGCAAATTCAAACCATTTTCACAAACAAATATGAGTTGAATTATTCCAAATTGAGCAAACTAGTCTATACTTGCTTGTGCGCATCACATAGTAGCTAGTTTAATAACAAGAGCACATAATGTTTATAAAAAATCCTATCATAATTAGTAGAGGCCGATCTTTGATTGGGCGAGCGGGGGTGCTCAATTCATGACCTTTCCCTCTCGTACCTAAGTTCCCGAGCTGAAGCAATTTTGGTGATGCCGGACACGTAGCCTTCGGCACGAGTCACGGGTTTCCTAAATTTCTCCAAAAATAAAATATTTAGGTGGTGACTCTGTATCTGGCAAAGCAGTCCAATTTTGGCACTTTTGATTCAAAATCAATTTTTCAAAACGATTTGTCGGATTTGGACTCTTTGGTGTTTATCAATTTCACATTGCACTTGTGCGATTAGATTCAAAACCGTGGGAGTCCGAACTGTAGGGCTTCTTTTCGAGCTTCTATCCCGGGTTCCTTTTTGTCTTCACAAGATCAGGATCTTCTACTCAAAATTATTGTGGGACTGAATGTTTCCCTTTGTCTCCATCCCCATCGTTGCGATTCCTCTCATGTAACTCCTTCATCCAACTCGTCATCGGAAGACATGCATTCCTAGCCTCTTTGAAACTTTCGGTTGATTGCGAGGCATAGAAACACATTTCATTGTAAAAAGAACTCAATATCCCATAGCAAGCAGTTTGTGTTGTAGTGCTATCAATTAAGGGTTGACGCCATAGCTGGCCATCCTTACTTGTAGCCCTTGTCCAACTATGCAGCACAGAAGTTGGGAGAATTTGCGTTAAATTTTTAGCTTTCATAACACATATCATGTGGCAGCAAGGTAGCCTGAACGACTCAAACATCATGCAAGAACATATCATTGCAGCATCCACTGGAGTGTGTGTTACTATCCAGGATCTATCCTTCATCTTGTACTTATGAATATAGTAGCATTTCTAACCATCCAGCAAAGAGAACACGTCCTTCACATTCAACTTCCCCCCTTCTAAGATTTCATCACGAAACATTTTAAATATATTCTAGGTGAATAGCTCAGCTCCATGTCTCTCTATATCTTGCAATGGAGTAATCAATACCGGAAAAAGTGTTATTTGTTTCAGTATCATCTCCAGCCTCGTTATACGTTATCCTTGCAAGAGCCTGATCATAGTGCCTAACAAATTCATATAGCTTCAATTTATGCTAGAGGAAGGGATTGAAATAAGCATTCATACTCTCCGAGTGCTAAGTGCTCTTCATCCCAGCAAAAAAATGGCCACGCATATATACCTCAGCCCACATATGACACTTCTCATATGTCTCCAACACCCAACTATTGTTTTCAAGTCCAAATTTTTCGACCATTCTCGTCCAACCATCCTCAAACTTTGCCTCATCCGTTTCCATCTCTATACACTGCTTGAAAACATGGCAAAGCCATTTTTGTGAACATTTGACACAGCATTTTTCCCAAGATACCAATTACATAATCGATGTCTTATGTCTGGAAATACTCTTCTAATTGCCTCTCACATCGCCTTATCTCTATCTGTCAGTATGGACACAGATGCTTTATTGTCCATCGCCTCCATAAATGTTTCCAAAACCCATGTATATGTATCAATTGTCTCATTAGCTAGCAAAACACATGCAAATATCGTAGTTGTGAAGTGGTTAGTCACACCAGCCAACATGACAAAAGGTTTCTTGTACGCATTGGTATGGTAAGTTGAGTCAAATATCAACACATCACCAAACTTTGTGTAGTCAGCCCGCGATTCGAATCTACCCAGAACAAATTTTGTAACTTGTTATCCTTACACACATCATACTTGTAAAAAAAATGTGGGTCAACATCAAGTTTTGTACATAGATAAACCAAAGCACCCTGCGCATCACCATCCTCAACTTTTGCTCTACGTTTGGCTTAAATGTGGTTGTACAGATCCGTATGGATGAAACCAACATTCTCATAACACCTGGATTGATTTACCATATAGTCCATGATTTGGCTAGTCTTCACACCGACGTTGCGCATAGCCATTACTTGAGCTTTGTCAGCACTGTTTAAACCCCGATGTGACCTCAAATACATCACACAGTGTTATTCTGCCAATTCATGGTTGTGGTCTGTGATGAAGTGAGTCACAACATACTTTCCCCCTTCACCAGCCTCTGGATCGTACCATATGCGAAATTGTGCTTTGGAACCTACTCTTGTTAGTGCCTTGGGAGCTCTTCTCTTCTCTGCAACACGGTCCAAGTATTTTGGTAATCTCTGACCTTCCCTTGAACATAACTATAGCCTACTAACAACATTTCCCTGTTTATTTGTGTTAAATCTGGATTTTCGTATACTAAATCCCTTGGCTTTAGCATATGCATTGTAGAAAGCTTCTCCATCTTCAACCGAATCAAATTTCTATTCCAGAACAGCACATTCAACCTCACTAACCATGTCATCGCCATGAGCATCGTCAACCATTTCTTGTTTCACATCAGCTCGGCCATCTTCAACGTTTATGTTGGTTGCTTCTTCATTGCGCGAACCAGCTTCACAACCATGACAACGTTCCGCCCGACTTTCATTGATCAAACAAATGTCATCTACTTCATTTGGAATGTCATAATCAACACATTCACTTTTAACTTCGGTTGGGGTCATACTGTACATGACATTAGTACAAATAATTACTTGATGACTATAAAAGGTTAACACAAACATGACATTTTAACATGGTTGGATTGTTTGTGCAAACACAAACACTTGATTGAGAAAGAGAGAGGTTACTTGGTGATGGAGCGGTTTCGGTTTGAGCGAAGCATAAAGGGATTGAAGTTAGGATGAGGGTTTAGTTGAGGGAAAATCACTGAAGTGAAGAAGCCAGAGAGAGAGAGAGGGAGACAGCTCCATACCTGATATCTAGTTGAAGAGAACACCTTCACTTCAGCAATGGAACCCCACAGAGCCTTGTAGTTCCGTTGTTGCTAGAAATCAACGGTTATGCTGTTCCCTATAGAGCTTCGTCAATGGAACCCTGCAGGGGCTTGTCGTTGTTAATGGAAATCAAGAGTTACACTCTCAACCTTACAGAGATGAAGACAAGAAGAGAGAGAGAGAGAGAGAGAGTGTGTGTGTGTGTGTGTGTGTGTGTGAGAAAAGTGGAATGCAATCATGCAAATAGGAGGATTAACCGGTTGCCCTGGTTTCACAATTTTTTACAATTAAACAATTCAATGGTCTTGATCAATTATTGTAATCTAACGGCTAAAAATTGGGTTGCATATGGTGTGCAACCTTAAAAGGGTTGCACACTTAAACAGCTCCCAAGGAAAAAAGTTTAAATTGTTTCAAATTAGATGTCAAGTTCTTAATTAAAAAAAAAAAAAATTTATTTGAGTAAATTATTTTAAATTAGATATGAACTTGTGTATCACTTGAATAAAAATGAATAAACTATTTTATTTCTTAATTTTAGTATAATTTCTATTAGAGTTAAATTGATACAATTAGAAGAAAATTAGTAATTAAATTGACACACTAGAGAAACTAGGATGAGTAAAATAAATTTCAATAATTTGTGCATCCAAACACAGCCTATGAAGAATAGGAAACATCACCGATTTGAACCATAGGAGAAACCCAGAACAAGTAACGACAAAGGGAAGGGGAGGGGAGGAAAGTGAAACCTTCCGATCAAGTTTCACCAAGTCCATATCATTTTCAAAATTACTAATTAAGAAAGTGATATTGGCATCAGATAGGACAGTCTTTATTCGCATTTTTCTTGGAATCATGGACTCCTTCCTATTAGTCACCACTCCATGGTTGTCTCCCGTCCTCAACGAAGCTCCCTCGTATCGTGTTGTATCTTCTTTGATCAACCCCACCTCCACACCACCCCAACTTTGCTAATATATATATATATATAATATACAAACAACTTCACACAACACACGCATTCATGCGACGCAAACATCAAGGAAAGGAGCTTCCTTCATCGAGGTTTGTGTTGGGATCGGGGATCCCGCCCAAGACCTTCTAGAAATTATACCAAGCAGAAAAACACACACTCAAGGAGACACCCATATTTAACGTGGTTCAGCCTCAATGTCTACGTCCACGGAAGTAGCCGGTTATCACTATAACAATGGAGATATTACAGAAAGATTACAATAGAGAGGAGCCCACCATCCTCACTCACTCACTCACACGTCTCCTCACCTCTCTCACACCGAGAGAGACAGTCTCTCCGCCTCACATCTCTCACTCTCTTTGGTTTGCTCTATCTCTCTTCTCCCTCTCTCTCACCCTCTCCATTTATACACATAATGGTAGAAGAGAGAGTCTTCCATGTGAGCTGGCTGCCAGCCATCTTCTTCTCCTTTCGGTGGCCGTCTATTACGACTTGTCGGTTGGCACATGCTACAGCACATAGAGAAGAGAATCACCCCTCACATGGGGTGATATCTAACCATCACACACCCTCTCAACCATGTGAGGTGATCCACTGCACACACTGTTGCTAATCTTGTCACGCTCTGTCACGCCCTGTCACGCCCAAAAAATCTGCATCTCCTCACTGAGACGCTTGTATCCCCTGAAGCTAGAGATACTATACCAAGAATACAGAGGAGGAGGGAATCCTACATCCTCAACTTACAAACACCACTCTCTGATTTGGAGAGAGCCTCTGCTCTTATCTCCCACAGATCTCTTCCACGCTTCTTGTCTTGGATGTCTTCTATGCTTGAACTTACGTAACCAAGATATCCTGCACCCCCTCCTGCCTGAGATGTCCTTGACTGTCATGCATTACCTCGCAGGACCAGTCATTGGAGCAATAGAAAACTCGTCATTTATCCCATCAACGTCCTCGATTTTTCTTTGCTCAAAGCTTTTTCTCTGAAAAATCAGCCTTTGCCCTCTGCACTTTTGAACAACCTCCTAGCGTTTCTACATACGCTCGTTGTTTGTGCCTTTGCAATCCCTGATTTGCTGTTCAGTAGATTGATGGTTAACAGTAGCTCCATCTGTCAAAGCATCGTCAGCTATGCAATTTTGCATAGTGCTCGCATCCATGGCTTCCGGTCTCCCTGCGTCGAGCTCGCTTGAGAGATCCGCATCAACTCTATCATCCGCTGCCATGGAACTAAAGAAACCACCATAGAGAAAAAAGACTTGCCACTCCTTGGCACGCACTCTTGCATTTTATCCGTCTTAATTTCTCTGTCTGGAAGTTCCTGTGAACTTTTAACAACCCGTTGCTACACACTCTTCTTGCGCCTCTATACAGCACTCTAGCGTATCTTTGCACTGCTGTGCGTCTGCATTTGTGTTTCTGCGCTTAGTATGCTCCTCTGCAACTATTATTCTACACGTCCACATACTACCAGTACCTACTCGTATACAGTAGCTCCAACAGCCACAGCATTTCCTTGAGCCTGTACTTGTTGCCAAATCATATGTCGTCGATGAATGGACTTTTGATTGAACCAGATCTTCTGATCAACTCCGGAGATAATCATCTCTGCAATCCTCTAATCACCCCCTGACCAATCCTAATCTCCCTCGATTTGCCATTTGATCAAGCCTGATCTCCTTTGGTCTTCAATGATCTATCTCGATCTGTATCTGGTTGTCCAATCTGGTTAGAATCTGCCCATTCTAACCCTTTCAGTGAATCCGCAGCGTTCCACAATATCCAGCAACCTTCCTTCGACTATTGAAGATGGCAAAACTCCCATGTTTTGACAATCTTTAAAAATCGTTCAGAATTTCACTATTCTAACCTCGCGGTTGTGTCCGGAATGGTCCGTTTAGCTAGAACCAACCTTCGCTGCACTTTCGGGGACCTCACTGAAAAACATCCCCGAAACCTGGGGCACCAATGCAAATTTCCCAAACAATAGGGGCTAAGCTGTAATTTCACAAACTACAGGGCCAAAATGAAAATTTTAAAAATTCAGGGACCAATTATAATTTCTAAAACTTTAGGAACCAGATTGCAATTTACCAAACTTCCAGGGGCCAGTATGAAATTTAGAAAAATTTGGGCCATTCTGTAATTTCCAAAATTAGTCAGAGAATATTCTGTTATTACCAGGAATATTCCATCTACCGAAGTCATCCTCGCGTCATCCTTTCGTCATGCTGACGTCATCACCTGGGCCTCCTGCTGATGTCACTCTTCTGCCCAACGCTGTGTCATGCTCCATCCAAAAACACACTGTTTTTCCTTCACTCGAACTCTGATACCACTTGTTGGGGATCGGGGATCCCGCCCAAGACCTTCCAGAAATTATACCAAGCAGAAAAACACACACACTCAAGGAGACACCATATTCAACGTGGTTCGGCCTCAATGCCTACGTCCACGGAAAAGTAGCCGGTTATCAGTATAACAATGGAGATATTACAGAAAGATTACAATAGAGGAGGAGGCCACACCATCCTCACTCACTCACTCACTCACCCGTCTCCCTCTCTCACACCGAGAGAGACGGTCTCTCCGCCTCACATCTCTCACTCTCTTTGGTTTGCTGTATCTCTCTTCTCCCTCTCTCTCACCCTCTCCATTTATACACATAATGGTAGGAGATAGAGTCTTCCATATGAGCTGGCTGCCAACCCTCTTCTTCTCCTTTCGGTGGCCGTCCATTACGGCTTGTCGATTGGCACACGCTACAGCACATGGAGAAGAGAATCACCCCTCACATGGGGTGATATCTAACAGTTTGAGTATCAATAATGGCGTATAAAGTCCTTTCAACGCTCAACACTGCGAAGACGCAATACTACCACTTCAAAGCCATCATAATCGCCAGCATGGGACTGTTCACCGACAACTACGACCTCTTCTGCATCCCTCCCATCATGAGACTCGTTCGTCGCAGATACTACGACAATCCTGATCCCAACAAGCGTTACGAAGTCCCCATCCCTATTAGCTTCACCATGGTCGCCGTTTCTCTCTTAGGGACCGTGATCGGCAAGCTCGTTTTCGGACACCTTGGCGATCTCGTAGGACGACCCGCGAGTCTACGGCCTCGCATTGATGCTGATGGTTGCTCAGTTCTATTGGATGTGGATTCTCTATATACACCTCTCAGACGTGTGTGTTGTTGAGTTTAGGCTTCTTTAGGCTTTTTGCTAGGGGTGGGAATAGGAGGGGATTACCCGTTGTCGCGCACTATAATGTCGGAGTTCGCAAACAAGAGGACGAGAGGAGCGTTCATAGCGCGGTGTTCTCCATGCAAGGGTTGGGATACTGGTGAGCTCGACTGTCACGATGGCGGTTTGCACCATCTTCAACGCTTGGACGAAACAGCCCAACGATCGGAACGCCACCGGAGGCAGACCTGGCATGGAGGCTCATACTCATCATCGGTGCGATTCAGGCTGCTATGACATTTTGCTGGCGTATGATGATGCCTGAAACTGCTAGGTTTTACATTTTCTCTCTTCTCTCTCTCGAAAAACTTGTTATCATCCATAACATAATTATAAAATATTGTTCACAATTTACTAAAACATCAAACAAAAATTGTCTACAACAACACATTTGCAGATGTAGAGGGAGGGTTAACAATTTATATATATAATATACGAGATACCAAATATATATATGTTCTTTTAAATTGAAATTGTAATTAATTATAATTATATGGATCGAATCATAATGAAAGGTTCATTTATTTGAAGAACTAAGACAAAATCCTCTATTGAAAAAATTAAATTAAATTGTACAAAATCATTCATTAGAAAAATTAAATTAAATTATTACACAGTTTGGTTTAGATAAAATGAATTTATGTTTTTTTTTTTTTTTTTTTCCCTTCTCATCTCAACGTTGGAAATAGTTGGGAACATCGGAGATTTCAATGATTTTTTTTACCTTTGATTTTTTTTTGCCCTTGCCCACCCCGCCCAATAGTTTCCATTGGATAGGAGGATTTTCTGGGTGGATAAATAATACTGATCTTACCGAGGTTTATTTTGTTTTATCTTATTTTATTTTTTTTCTATTTAAATGTGCGAACGTTGTTTTCAAAGTGGGAAGTGTTCATTGGGGAGCTTTGTACTTGCAGTTTCATATCCTATACATATGTACTCACAGCCCCAACAGCGTAAGCTGTTTGTACCTTTAAAAAAAAAAAAAAAACCAGCGTAAGCTGCAATGTATGATTGAATGATGAACCATTACTTTAAATAAAGTACTCATTAAATTGTTTTTATTATAATAAAAAAAAAATGCCACCTAATTAATTGTTTGACGATGAAAACTGTAATTCACCCTATAACTTTGTATTGGCGTGGAAATTATTTTAATCATATTAGATTGAGGACCAAATTTGACATAGAGATTATGGAAGAATCGAACCAGACTCCTTATTAAGAGATTAGAGTTTGTGGGATCATAACAGTTAACAGTGCCTTTCGAAGTTCTGTTTTAAACTGCTTTAGTCACTTTTATATATTCTATTAAGTTGTTCTTGGGTTGTTAATTGTTCACAGATATACAGCCTTGGTGGAGCAGAATGTGCTGCAAGCAGCCAAGAACATGGAGAAAGTGCTCGACGTATCCCTGAGTCAGATTGCAGAGGACTCTGAGTTCCCACCAAATCCACCACCTCCTTTTTACCCATTCTTTTCAAAGAATTCTTCCATCGCCATGGCCGTGACCTCTTCTCTTGCGCTGCCGCCTGGTTGCTGGTTGACATCGTTTTTTACAGCACCAACCTCGTTCAGACTCAGATAGATGACAAACAGTTCAAAGACAAGCGGAAAGTGAATGTGCATGAAGATGCATTCAACGTTGCGAAATTCCAAGCAATGGTCGCACTTTGCTCCACCATCCCAGGCTATTGGGCCACTGTCTTCCTCATTGATCGCATTGGTAGAGTCAGAATCCAGATGATAGGCTTCTCCTTCATGGCTCTTGCCTTATTTGCCATTGGGATACCCTACTCCAACTACTGGTACAAAAACAACCAAAAATATAGGTTTTCTCATACTACACGGCCTCACATTCTTGTTCTCAATTTTTGGGCCAAACACCACCACTTTCATAGTTCCTCCTGCGGAGCTTTTCCCTGCCAGATTTCGTTCCACATGCCATGGAATTTCAGGGGCTTTTGGAAAGGTTGGGGCGATTATCGGGTCGACCGGGGTTTCTTTGGGCTACTAAAAAGAACAAAAATGGAGAATATGACCCGACACTGATGACAATAGCATTGGTGCTTCTGGGCGGAGTCTGCATTGTGGGAATGATCACAACCTACTTGTTTACAAGTTAAACTGTGGGGAGATCATTGGAGGAGAATGAACGAAGACAAGACCCAAGAGCTTTGTTTCTTGAGGTGTTGTACGGATTCATGCCTCCCGCTGTCCCTCTAATTCTGTCCGTGAAGTTGCTGTCTCTATGTCTAGATCTGCACAAACATAAAACAACACAACACTGGGTTTGATCCACTTTGTTACTTGGCTTCTCTCATTAGATGTTTTTGTGGACTCTTGTGAGACGTTTTCTTGTTTTGGGAATCTGTGTACAACCATTTCAACAGTTAAATGCTTTTCTCATTACATTTTGTTTATTACTCAACTTGGTACGTCCAATGTTGTGTGATGGTGCAATGGGTTCAATTGAACCCAACTAGTAGAAACAAATACAATCACAAGACCTCTGTTTCTTGAGGTGTTTTACAGATTCGTGCCTTCACCATCGCTCTAAATTCCACTCGTGAAGTTGCCACTGCATCTACATGGAACATAGCACAGCACTAGTTTGATCCAACTTTTTTACTTTGACATCCTGTGCTTCTCTCATTTGATGTCCTGCGAATTTTTACTGTAACGCTTCTTCTTCTTTTTTTTTTTTGGTTGTGAATTATGTATTTACAACAATGCTATCTTTTTTACTCCATTTTGTTTATCACTTTTTAACTGATAAATTCAGATTTGTTCCGGTGACATCTCTTATGTGGTGTCACTAGTCAATAAAATACTAGGCGTTAAGTGAACAATCTCATCTCACATTAACCCAACCATGTAATCCCGCTCCCTCAATATTTGAAGATTCATTGATTGGAGATACCACCACATGCAGAGCCTGTTACTTTCAGCACGATAGAATTGAAGTCAGGATATCACCAAGTGCAAGTGCTGGAAGGTGTCGAAAAATCGTGCTAACTATTCTAATATGTGATAGAGAGATTCAAGATTGCAGAGGAAGAGAGATTCTCCCTCTCCTTCTCCTTCGCCAAAAGCATGCAGGTACAAAGTATAGGTTTTGTAGGATCTGAACTTTCTCCCACTAGATGGAGACTACTGCCTGGAAAGAGTGGACAGGGTATGGAATTGGTAATACCTGATGTTTAACATAGCCTCAAACCTTGATTATATGTTGATAAACCATATCCCAGTAGCACCTTATGAAGAAGGATCATTTCTCTGGCTAACTTCCTTCCCTCCCATACTACTTTGAACGTGGCCATGCAAAAGAGGAATTGTGGTAATTGGAAATTACTGAAAAGTCAATGCAAGTTAACCAAAAGAGGAGGAGTCCATCTATACCACCAAAGTACTTACATACTCATTGAAGTTGATAATAACTTCCAAGACCAGGACAGGGACCTCAAGCTTGCTTTGGTTCAAAACTAATGAGCCGAAAGAGGTTTTGGATACATTCCATCATGTTTTGTGTTTGTCCAGTTGCCACACACTAAACAAATATATGCCTATATATATTTATATATATATACCAGAATATGCATTATTTTGTAGCTGCAAAATACCTATAAAACTCTTCAAAAATTCTCCACATAACTTCTGCAGAAAACATTTATACTGTGTTTGGTTGAGGGATTTGGAAAGGGCTTTGGAAAATAAAAGGAAAAGGTGTGTGAAACTATGTGAAATATAAGTATATTTTATACACATTTCACCTACCTTTTTTCCTTTCCCTTTCCAAATTCTCCAACCAAAACACAGCATTAGTGAAAGTTCAACGCACACATTCCACATACTGCCTGAGATCCATTAAATTCCATGATGAAATTAAAGGAGCATCTTGCATTTATCAAATTCAACTGTGCAATGTTGGGAAAGCATTACACAAAGCTGCTCAAAGTTCTTCAAAGGAACAGACAGTAATTCATATTCCTATAACAGCAAGAAAGAAGAGCTATCAGGATTATTACATACCAGAACCATCCAACTGAGCCCAACACAGCTCCAAAGATAGCAATCAAAAGTCCCTGCACCCAGAGGCATTACACCAGGTAAGCTGCAATTCAGAGAGTAATCCCTATTTGAACGATCTGATGGTAATAAAATAAGTAGAACAATACTACAATAACTTGTACTTTCTGATTTGATTAATCAGATGGAAATTTCATGGCTCATGGCTCACATACACCCCAACATGAGTCATCGGACATTTCAACAAGTTGGGGCCTCTACAAGTCGTAAGGAAGGAAGGTCATTGATGAACTACAGTGCGGCTCAGCTTTATCTGCAAATCCAATTGCTTACTAGTCCAAAAATAGAAATTACAGGAAGAGTGACATGAAATTGACCATGCAACTAGACATCACTTCTAAGATTTAGCAATTAGCACAGTAATTAACATGACAATCACCTCCTATAACACTGCTATTTAATTAATGAACTCCACTATTAACAATGGATATGATAGCCGTCTCGTAACTTTGCCGGTCCCAAGTCTGGGTAAAGGAGGAGGGTTATAATCAACACATAAAAAAGCCGCTAGGATTCCTTAGGAAATGAATCTACTTTGAATCGTTT
Source organism: Camellia japonica (assembly GCA_030407325.1). Lineage (NCBI taxonomy): Eukaryota > Viridiplantae > Streptophyta > Magnoliopsida > Ericales > Theaceae > Camellia > Camellia japonica. The sequence goes on along the minus strand of JAPPVO010000016.1, from coordinate 194,338,543 downwards.
AAAGGTTAGGTTGTTCATGGGACTTAAGGCTTGGCTGGGCTTGGTATGGTAGTCGTCTCGTCACTAACTTTGTTCCTTCCATAGAAATCTTCATGAATTTCAATTCTCAAATCAAACAAGTGAATAAGATGACAATACGTAAGATCAATTATCCTGAAAAACAAATAGATTATTACAGAACAGAAAAACCCTAGATCAAGGGAAAAAAAAAAAAACAACAATTATCAAGAGAAATCATATCAATAGAACAAATTAGATTGCACAAAAGCTCTAAAACAAAGGCGAATTGTAAGTGAAGGAAGGAAGGAAGCGAACCGTCAGATTAAGGACGAAGAAGAGATCTACATGGACATCGACTTAGAAGAAGAGGATGATTGAAGATGATGTTTGTTGGAAGAAGAAGAAGAAGAAGAAGAAGAGTAATGGGGAGGAGAGTAGATGAGAGCAGCGACCATGGCTCCCGGAAGCACCGCGTACTTTGCCAGCACCGCCAGCTTTGCTACCAATGGTTCTCCCCTCATCATCATCATTATCAACGCCATTATTTCTTTCTTTTCGTGAAAACACTCGACGCTGCTGATGCACATTTCCAACTCCACATATAAACTTGTTGACAGTAATGCCTCGTTTGGAGGTTGCTATTTTAATAAGTTATTTTAATTTTTGATTATTTTAGTAAGTTAATATATTTGTGTTTAAAAAGATAAATAAATTTTTTATAGTTAGATATGATATTTATGAGATAAAAAGTAAAATGATTATGGATTTAATGTAATATTTTGTCTTCTTAACTATTTTAGTTTATTTTATTTTATTTTATTTTTATAAATTTTAGCCCAAAAACAGGAAAAAAAAAAAACTTTGTCAAACAAGACCAAATTATCATTTGCCTTCATTAACTTAAAGTTAATTATAACAAGGCTCCTTAACTATTAACAAATATTATTACTCCTTATCTATAAAAGTCATACAAATATACCCCATCTGAAAGTGATTTAGAGAAGAGTTGAAAGTGATAACTTTTATAATTGAAGGAGTAAAAATGTATAGATTCATAAATGAGAGGGTAAGTTGATATTTCTATATGATCCAATATCATTTTATTCCTTTAATTTCTTTTAAGTTACTACATTTTACCCTTAACTTTGTGACTTGTATCAATGTAAATTTTCTTATAGGATGAAATTGAAATAGAATCGTCATTCCATTATAAACCATTTTGTTAGGAGACCAAGTAAAACTATTTCATTGTTACTTGAAATTGTTCTAACAAATCAAATACTAATGTTATGTGTGGATCATTGAAACAAAAGTTAAATAGAATGAAATGTTCATTCTTAAACTCTTTACAAAATAACTATTTTTAGGATAAATAGTGGGATTTTCGGGCCAAAAATAATAAGGGAGAAATATGAAAGATAATATGTATTGTCCTATCATATTAGAAAGGAACAAAATTAAATAATATTATTATATATTGTGGGGAGTGGTTTGGAAATACTCTTCCGATCTTGGGGGACGCTCGTGATCCTCAGCGAACCACCTGAAAAGGAATGAACACTCCGGTCGGGGGCGCCGGAATTAACACTCCGACGGATAAGTCAGTATATACTCTCTTGATTGCTTGTATCTTAAGTTAAGCATCCTAATTCTCACATACCTCTTTCTGGCTGACGTTCTTCTATTTATATCTTTTCTTTCCTGGGCCTCGGGGTTGGGCCCACTTTCGATTTGCCGTATAACTATTTATTCGGCTCCTTTTGTTACAAGCCGCTTTCCACTCGGCCCCCTTAATCAACCGACTATTTGGCCAACTAGGGCCGAGTGCGATGTATATATTTCGATTCCTGGTCCAATTATTCAGCCTATTTACGTCTCTTATTATTCGGCCCCCACAATTGCCCCCAAGCACTCCACTAACGACAGTTAGCTGGAGTGTTTGGTTTCGAACTTGAAAAGTCAGAGCCGAAATTCGGCGGCTGACCTTATTCCAACGCAGATGTCTGAGCACACGCCTCTCGGTTATCATTTCAACTTCCCGCCCCTTCGTACACTTCTATTTATTGTGATTTAAAATTTCGACGTCTTTTCAAATACATACACATTTTTAGGTGCTCGTCGCTGGACTGCCTTCCAAATTACCTCTGCAACTTCCTTTCCTTCACTATCCCCTTCGTCTCTTGTAAGTTCTCTCCCTCTCTGCTTTGAATCCTTTTTCCTGGTTTGTTTTTGGTTTAGCATACTCCTATAGGCTGAAGGAAATGGCAAAACATTTGAAAGATCTCCTCTCTTCGGATCGAATTTCTGGCTTTCGACGCCATTTTTCCATTCCTGATGACGTCCGTCTGTCACTCGTGACAGACGGCACCCTCGATATGGAGAGGGCTGATGAAACCACGATCGTCTTCCCTCTCCTATCAATCGCAGAGGGTGGAGTCCGTTTCCCCCTTCACCCATTCCTTAGGGTTGTGCTTTGCCATTGGGGTCTAATCCCTTCCCAACCCAATGTCAACTTTTTTAGAATCGTAATGGGGATTATAGAGCTAAACCGTCGCCTTAGGATTAACCTCGGCATACCTGCTATTCGGCATTGTTATGCCTTGGCCAAGTCTTCTGGTCGGCATGGACGTTATTTCCTTAGGGCCAAGGACACCGACCATCAATTAGTGACTATGCTTTCCAGTTCTGGGAAGCGAGTTGATGATGTTATGGTCGTTGTCCAAGGTAACTGGAAATTCGGCGAAGGCGAGGATCGCCTCGATCCTATTCCTAGACGGAGGGGCGAACTAGGTGGCCGTATAGCTTCTTGTGTTTATTTTTTATTATATTTATAGAGCTTCATTTTTTAGACCTCATGGTTTCACTTATGCAGGAAACGATTTGAAGAAAGTCTTCACTTCAACCGATGACGCCGTTCTTTCGGAAATCAAAGTCGCGCTCAAATATTTCGGCCGTCCGAGTCTTCAGAAACAAGGGAGGGCAGCCCACGTTCTGCTTCACTATGAGCCGACATATACGACCTTCTCAGCGGCAGAAAACATCCCAATTCCGAAGGGTGAAGAGTTTCTTACCGCTCTTATTTTGACCGACTTCAAAAACTTACGGCAAGTTGGTTTCGAGGGGTCCAATTCGGAGCGGTCAGAAGTAGCTGAGGTCGCCGAGTCAAATCAGTCCGAAGCCGAAGTAGACGAGGCTTTGAAGTTGGCCTTTGAGGAAGCCGACCTCAATTCAGCCGACCCTTCGTCCACTTCGGGGCCGAGGGGACCTTCCATTTGACGACATTTTTTACAATTTAGAGGACCTTCCCGGCGCATACCCCGAAGACATGGCTGGGTTAAGTCTCACACCACTTGCCAAAAAGAGAAACGCGGAAAGGATGGCCGCGCGGCGAAGAGCAAAGGCCATTCGATCAGAAGTGCCACCTACCGCCGAATCTCAGCCCTCCCTGCCTATTGCCGAATCTCAGCCCTCCCTGCCCGCCGAATCTCAGCCCTCCCGAAGTGCCGAGTCCAAGGCGGTTGTGCAGATTAATGAAGAGGCTGAGCGGACGAAGAAGCGTCCAGTCAAGGTTGAGGTAGGCTCTGAAGAAAGCTGTGCTGACAAACGGCCGCGTTTAGAGGAATCGGATGTGATTGTGCCTTTCGTCATTCAACCAAAGATAAAGAACACGCCGATCTCTTCTGACGCGTCGGCTATTAAAGACCCAGCCGTGGCGTTAAGCATGGCTACGTCCGTCTCATTGCCGGCTGACAATGCAGCTTTTCGGGCCGAGCCGGATCTTCTGCAATAGCATTAGCCGCTCAATCAGCTCTCCTGGTATATACCTTGACCTTGTTCTTCCCTTTTTTGCAAATATTGTTTTGGTTTTAATTTCCTGTTTTGCAGACGGTCAGGAGGATAGCCAAGATAGGTCGTTGCCAGCATGACGCCGTCGAACGACTTGGCTGTTTACAATCGGAAGTTGAGGGCCAGAGAAGCAGGGCCGAGTTTGAAGCGGCGAGGGCGAAGATGGAAGCCGCGAGGGCCGAGGCCGAGATGGAAAGGGCCAAAAATGCAGACCAGCTCCGAATGGCCAACGAGGAGATGGCGAACGCGAGCGAAGTTGCGCTCAAGTTAGCCAGGAGGCGATCGCCAAACTTGAGGCCGACTTGAAAGAGTTGAAGGCGGCGAAGGAAGCGGCCGACTCAGAGGCTTCCAAGGCGTACGAGGCTGGGCAGAGCGCTACCCTTGCAAACTATGTGGAAGAAGTCCCCAAATTCGAGAATCGGGGATTCAAACACGGCTGGCTGAAAGCCCTTGTTGCTGCTAATGTGACATTGGCTATGCCGATTCCATACAAGCAAGTGGATGTTGAGCCGCTGGAGTCTGACTCTGAAAATTGATTAGGGCGACCTTTTAGTTGTTTTTGTTTAAGGATTTTGAATGTATTGTCGCAGTCTTTAGTTTAGTAGTTTTTATTCTTTAGTTTAGTAATTTTTATGTGTAAGGTGACATGCGAATTTGTAACTTTTATTTAGTAGTTTTCACATGTAAAATGGCTACAATTTGTGCCCAATTTACTAATGAAAATTTTCTTTGTATTTTGCAATTATTTGTACTTAATTTTGCTATTGATGAATGGTATGAATGGTATTGTTTTTTGCTATTTTGGATAAAACATTCATGTATACTTGCCGATTAGATAACTAGGCAATTTAATTTATCCTCGTTGAATAGCCGATCAGATTATTAAATCTACCCTTGTCCCAGCCAATGCATGAACTCCAAAAAGCCAAATACTAATGGTTCATGGGGTCGTTGTGGCACAGATCGATCAGCATCGCGCTTAGATGCTTGGCCGATCAGATTAATAAATCTATCATTGCCCCAGCCAATGCATGAACTCCAAAACGCCGAATACTAATGGTTCATGGGGTGGCTGTGGCACAGATCGATTGGCATCGGGCTTAGATGCTTGGCCGATCAGATTAATAAATCTGCCCCTGCCCCAGTCAATGCATGAACTCCAAAAAGCCGAATACTAATGGTTCATGGGGTGGCTGTGGCACAAATCGATCGGCATCGGGCTTAGATGCTTGACCGATCAGATTAATAAATCTGCCCTTGTCCCAGCCAATGCATGAACTCCATAAAGCCGAATGCTAATAGTTCATGGTCTGGTTGCAGCGCACGTCGATCGGCATCAGTCTTTTGGAGTTTAGCATTAATGAAATCGCCTCGAGGGCGCTGCAAGCATTAGAAATAAATGGGGTGGACTCTTCGCGCCAATGACTCCACTTATTGTGTTCAGACTCAATTTAAAACAGTTTGTTGCGTAAGGTTACATAAGTGCGAATGTCAAATAGACTATTCTTCAACAGCAGAGGAAAAGCGCGAACATTGGCTGAGCTTGACACTGCAATGAATCGTAGCAGCGAACCCACCCGTGCAGGAGGTAGGATGTCCAAGGAACGGGAAAAACGTCAGCCTCCAAGTCGTCGAAGTAGATCACCCCGAAAGGAAAAATAGCAACCGAGAGGCTCCCCACGACCGTGACCAAGAAATGAGGCCGACGCGACGCCGCGACCGTTGAGTTTTGTGGTTTTTGTGGGGAATAAACCGATGACGGAGGCGGACTCCATTGTCAACGACCCAGGTGTAGCGGTGGAGTTTGCTCGACAGATTTTTCCACCGGAAGTCCAGCAGTCGATGGTTGGTCGACAGGATTTCGAAGTATTTCGAGAGGGCATCCACGGGGCGGTGAAAGGGCTGTATACCGCTTATGAAGTCGGCATGCGCCTGCGCGCCACGCGGCGAGAAATAAAGAAAAAGGACGAACGAATTAGGAACTTGGAGGCTCGCGCGGAGAAGGCCGAGTGTGAGCTTAGGGAACTTAGGAAGGCTCAAACCACCGAGCCGCATACGGCAAGTCAATCTAACCCAGTCGTGGAGGAGAGAGTGACCCAATGGCTGTTAAGTCACGTGATCGCCAATCGGGATACGGCAAGCATGTTTGCCGTGAAAAATGCAAGGACCGTGGGTTATGAAAAAGGCTTCCACGACGGCCGAAGAGTCGGGATAGACAAGACCAAGGAGAAACTCGCAGAGGAGGTGTGCCGATGTAAGAATCGGGGCTTTAGGCAGGGATGGATTAAGGCTCTCCAAGCCTCAGAGGCACTCCAAGGAGCAGGAGTTGAATCAGCATCACCATTATATCATCGTCACGACTTTCCTTTTGACACTTTCGAAATTGAAAAGAGCGATGACGAGGGCGATGCCGAATAGAACTAAACATATATTATAAACGTTCCAACACAGATTGGGCATCAGCTATGTATCTATTGGATAGTTTAATAAAATATTTTTTTTTAAATGTTTGTGTTTGATTTTGAATGTTTACATGCCTAATTAGACATCTCGTTTCGAATGTTTGCATATTTTAATTGTTTATGCGGTTGCGTTGGCCCAACTTATTCAAGCATTTCATTTTCAATGTTTATATGCTCTTAAAGTGTAAACGGTTTTTGCCAGCTCAGCTTAACAAAACATTCACTTTGAATATTTATATGCTTTAACCTTCGTCGTGAAAGGCGCTCCGAATTCGGAGTTTTATTCGGCCCCAACGTGTTATGCACGGCTGGGGCTCCGAATTCGGAGGTTTTTTGTCGGCCAATCATGATATCTACGAAGGGCACTCCGACTTCGGAGTCTTACTCGGCCCAAAGGCGTCATGCGCCGACGGGGCTCCGAATCCGGAGACTGGCCAATCGTGATATCCACGAAGGGCGCTCCGAATCCGAAGGCTTACTCAGCCCAAAGGCGTCAGGCGCCGACGGGGCTCTAAATCCGAAGACTGACTTTGGCCAGTCATGATATCCATGAAGGGCGCTCCGAATCCGAAGGCTTTATCGGCCTAAAGGCGTCACGCGCCGATAGGGCTCTGAATTCGAAGACTTTCTTTGGCCAATCGTGATATCTACGAAGGGCGCTCCGAATCCGAAGGCTTTATCGGCCCAAACCGGAGGCTTTATCGGCCCAAAGGCATTATGCGCCGATAGGGCTCCGAATTCGGAGACTGACTGGCCAATCATGATATCCACAAAGGGCGCTCTGAATCCGAAGGCTTTATCGGCCCAAAGGCGTCATGCGTCGATGGGGCTCCGAATCCGGAGACTTTCTTTGGCCAATCGTGATATCCACGAAGGGCGCTCCGAATCCGGAGACTTTATCGGCCCAAAGACGTCACGTGACGATGGGGCTCCGAATCCGGAGACTTTCTTTGGCCAATCGTGATATCCACAAATGGCGCTTCGAATCCGGAGGCTTTATCGGCCCAAAGACGTCACGCGCCGATGGGGCTCCGAATCCGAAGACTTTCTTTGGCCAATCGTGATATCCACAAAGGGCGCTCCGAATCTGGAGGCTTTATTGGCCCAAAGGCGTCATGCGCCAATGGGGCTCCGAATCCGAAGACTTTCTTTGGCCAATCGTGATATCCACGAAGGGCGCTCCGAATCCGAAGGCTTTTATCGAAACACTTTTGAACTAGATTTCGCAGTAAGTAAACAGGAATCTTTGCATTACAAAAGTGGAATGTGTACATGGTGAACCATTCAAAACTAGTATCATTCCCCACAGGTCGGGTTCAATGATAGAATTTACGTAAGTGCGTTGAATTCCAAGGCCATGGCAGACTCCTTCCGGACATGTCTTTGAGCTGATATGCCCCTACTCCTGCGATCGTATCAACCTGATAGGGGCCGTCCCAATTAGGACCCAATTTTCCATCAGCCGATTTCCTGGCAGCTGGAAGTACTTTCTTCAGGACCAACTCTCCTGGTGTGTAGCGGCGTAGCTGAACACGTTGATTGTATGACTTGGCAAGGTGTTACTGGTATCGTGCCATAGACGCAAGGGCACGGTCTCTTCGTTCTTCGATCAGAATCAAATCCAAAGCCAGCATCATGTCATTTCGGCCCATATCAAAAACTTGCGATTTCAGGGTTGGGTGGCCGATCTCCAGGGGTATGATCGCCTGGGTTCCAAAGCATAAAGCAAACAGCGTTTCTCCAGTGGATCGCCTAGGCGTAGTTCGATGAGCCCACAATACACTGGGCAATTCTTCGACCCATTTGCCTTTAGCTTTCTCCAACCTTTTCTTGATGCCGTCCAAGATGGATTTGTTAGAGGCTTCGGCTTGACCATTGCTTTGGGGGTAAGCCGGCGTGGAAAAGTAAGGCTGGATACCATACTTGCTGCATAGCTCTCGGTAGACGCCACAATCAAACTTGGTGTCATTGTCTGAGATAAGAGCTCTTGGAATGCCGAATCGTGTTATTATATTTCTCCATACAAAGCACTTAACATCAGCATCTCGAATGTGCGTTAATGCCTCCGCTTTGACCCATTTTGTGAAGTAATCTGTCGTGACGATCAAGTATCGCTTGTTCCCTGGGGCCCTCGGCAATGGTCCTACGATATCAAGTCCCCACTGGGCGAATAGCCAAGGACTGATGATAGAGCTTAACTCTTCAACAAGCAGATGGGTTAACGGGGAAAACTTCTGGCACTGTTCACATTTTTTCACATAGCATTCGGCATCAGTTCTCATTGTCGGCCAATAATACCCCTGTGTTATAGCTCGATGGGCCAAAGAGCACCCGCTAGAATGGGCACCACAACTGCCTTCGTGTATTTCAGTCAGAAGCTTTTTGACTTTGTCCGGGTGTACATATTCCAGGTATGGACCAGAAAGGGATTTTTTATAAATCTTTCCTTGCCGATCCAAGTAGTATCGCAGGGCTTTATTTCGCAGCTTGTGCGCTTCTTTCTTGTCCGTTGGGAGCTGTTCGGAAGACAGGAATGCAGCAATAGGGTCCATCCAAGTCGGTCCTGACTTTATGACATTAACCTGGATTTCCTCCGAAAGGCCAATGCTCGGCTTCGAGATGAAACCTACTTCAATAGTCCGTTTAATCTCTGAGTTGATGGCGGAGGCTAGGCAAGCTAGGGCGTCTGCATGTGTGTTCTGATCATTTGTTATCTGATTCAATTCATGATGGTCAAATTTTGCCAGCAAGGCGCTAGCCGATTTCATATAAGCTGCCATACGGTCGTTTTTGGCCGCGTACTCCGCCTTTAGCTGATTGATCACTAGTTTTGAATCGCAAAATACAAGCAAACGCCGAGCACCCAGAAGATATGCATTCCGCAAACCGGCCAGAAGGGCTTCGTATTCGGCCTCGTTATTTGATGCTTTGAAGCCGAGTTTGATGGCCTGCTCAATTATTGCACCGTCAAGAGCCATGATTACTACTCTGGCTCCGCTGCCCCATTGATTGGATGATCCATCATAGTACAACTGCCAAATGTCCCCAACATAGATTCTCTAGTTCGGCTTAGGTCGAATTTCATCAGACATGAAGTCGGCAAGACCCCCGGTGAATTCGGCCACAAAGTCAGCAAGCACCTGTCCCTTGATGGAGGTTCTAGGCAGAAATTGAATATCGTACTGGCCGAGTTCAAGAGCCCACTTTAAAACACGCCCTGATGCTTCTGCACTACGGAGTACTGACCGGAGGGGGTGGTCCGTTAGCACCCCGATGGTATGCCCCTGAAAGTAATGCATCAGCTTTCTCGCTGCCATGACAAGGGCCAGAATGAGTTTTTCCAACGGAAGGTAGCGTGTTTTGGCGTCAACCATTGTCTTGCTCACATAATACACTGGCCGCTGCTCCCCCAGCTCTTCCTTTATCAGTACGGCGCTGATGGCCCGGTCGAAAACTGTCAGGTACAAAATTAGCGGGTCACCTGCCGAAGGAGTTGTCAAGAGTGGAACTGATCGAAGGTAGTCTTGAGGCCGTTGAAAGCGGCTTCGCACTCGGCGGACCATTCAAAAGCCTTGCCCTGCCGTAGTGTATGAAAAAATTGTCGGCAGCAGTCCGTGGAATGACTGATGAACCTGTTGAGTGCGGCGGCTATCCCCATTAACTTCTGAACCTCCTTGACCGATCAGGGGGAGCCGAGTTCGAAGATTGTTGTGATTTGCCTTGGGTTGGCTTCGATTCCTCGATGGTTGACAATGTAACCCAAGAATTTGCCAAAGCTGATCCCAAACACACATTTGGAAGCGTTCAGCTTCATTTCATATTTGCGTAGAATGTCGAATGTCTCTTCCAGATCGGCTATATGATTCTGCTCTTCCTTGGACTTGACCACGATATCGTCAATGTACACTTCCATAGTGTGGCCGAGTTGCTCCTTGAACATGGTGATGACTAGTCTCTGGTAAGTTGCCCCTGCATTCTTCAGCCCAAAAGGCATAACCTTATAGCAATAGGTTCCTCTTGGGGTGAGGAATGCAGTTTTGTCTTGGTCTTTCGGATGCATGGCAATTTGATGGTAGCCTCTGTAGGCATCGAGGAAGCTCGTACGCTGATGACGTGCCGTAGCATCTACAAGTTGGTCTATCCTGGGGAGAGGAAAACAATCTTTGGGGTAGGCTTTGTTTAGGTCCGTGAAATCAACGCAGACTCGCCAAGTCCCATTTTTCTTCTTCACAACCACAGTCTTAGAGAGCCATGTAGGGTAGGTCACTTCCTTGATTGCCCCGGCGTCAAGCAACCGGTCAACCTCTTCAACAACAGCGGCAATGTGCTCTACGGCTGATCGCTAGCTTTTCTGAATGATCGGCTTGCATTTAGGGTTGACATTTCAACAGAGCCACGAAACAGACGGATCTACACCCGGCATCTCATATGGAGTCCACGCAAATACATCAAGGTTGCCGAGCAGGAAGGAAATTAGTTGCTGTCTGTCGGCTTGATTGAGGGAGGCGCCGACCATGAAGAACCTATCTGGGTTTCCGTTGATTTCAACTCGATCTAGGGCTTTCATGTTCTTTTCATTTGGGAGCCGCCTAACATCGTTGAGGCTCTCCCAATGCGTTACCTCAATAGAGTTGACTTGCAACTCCTTTGGCGTCTTTTTGGCAAGGAGATAACATGCTTGTGCTGATTTCTAGGAGCCACGGATTTGCTCAATGCCACGTTCTGTCAAGAAACGTAGCAGCTGATGATAGGTGCTTGGCACGGCCTGCATAGTATGCAACCAAGATCGCCCCATGATGAGATTATACGGCAATGGCAGCTTGACGACCAAGAACTCCATATCCACTGTTCGGGAGCCCGCTCGAACGGGTAATGTGATTTTTCCCAACGGATATTCTGGATTGGCGTTGAAGCCGAATAGTGGATAAGGAGCCGGAGAAAGATCCGATTCAGAGAAGCCGAGTTTGGTGAATGTCTTGTAATACGTAACTTCTGATGTGCTCCCTGGGTCAATGAGTACGCGCTCAACGGTGAATCAGTTTACGCGTAACTCGATTACCAGGGGATCAATGTGGGGAAGTGTCACTCCGGCCAAATCTGAATCATCAAAAGCAATGCTCGCAGCTTCATGGGCCCATTTAGCCGGAGTGAGTTAATTTTGAGGGTCGAGATTCGACTGAATCGTATGCACCGCGGATGACATTGGCAGGCTGTATATCATGTGAATCACGCCGAGTTGAGGTAAATCTTGTCTCAAGGCTATTGCTTTGGTTGAGTTGCCTTTTCGGACGTACTGTTGTAGCCAACCATCTTGTACCAATTCCTCCAAGTGATCCTTCAATGCATAACAACTCTCAATATCATGGCCATGATCTTTGTGATACTCACACCGCCTATCCCGTCTTCGCGTGTCGGGAGGTCCCACCATTTTCGTCGGCCATTTGAAGAACGAAAGGTGCTGGATTTTGGACATAATCGCACTGATCAGCTCTGTCAACTCCGTATATTTCTTTTCGGCGTGCCTTGTACGCCTGCTATTGACTTGCAGTTGTTCATTTGCTCAGTGGGAGCATTGGTCGCTTGATCAGCGAAAATCCCGTCTCTTATCTCGTTTAGCCCGATACCGTGGTTTAGGGCTCTGAGGTGGTACAGAATTTAACGGCTGAGCAATTTCAGAAGGAGCCGTCTTGTTGGCCACATTTTCAACTTTAACCCGCAAGGCGTCATCTTCCACTTTACAGTATTCCTCAACTTTCTTTATCAACGACCAGACTGTTTTGGGGGGCCGTCTAGTCAAAGAGCTGCAGAGGGCACTGTCGGGATACAGCCCCATCTTGAAGGCGATAATGGCCATGGAGTCATTGCAAGCATCATCTACCAGATTAAAACACTCCCAATACCGCACCGAATATGCACGAAGGGTTTCCCCCAGTTGAATCTGCATTGCCCAGAGGGAATCGGCTTGTTTTGGCTGGACCTCATTAGTGATAAACCTCGCCCTGAAGGATTTTTGGAGTTGGTGGAAGCTCTTGATCGAAGTCGGCTCCAGTTTATAATACCACCTGACAACCAGTGGTCTCAAACTGCTCGGAAATATTCTGTACATGAGAGCCTCGTCGTCTACATGCAGCATCATGGCTTGCTTGTAATGGTGGATGTGATCGGTGGGGTCTGATTTACTGTCATACAAGGTGAATGACGGTGCTTTGAATTTCTTGGATAGCACTGCCCTTGCAATCCGTCATACAAAGGGATCGTATTGGTCTTCTTCGTCTGAACTGTTTCTTCTTCGCTTATGCCTTATACGTGGACTTTCTTCAGAGGAACTAGTAGTTTCGGGTGGTCCCTTCTTCTTGGGCTCCGGGGATAATATAGCGATCCCGGTTTCCCTTTCTTTATTTGTTGTATCCGGACTTAGGCTCCGTGAAATTGGTTGTTGTATATGTCTCGTTTACATCCTTTACTCTTTGTATTTGTGTCTTGGGTTGTGTTGGGCAGGTTTGAAACAGGTTGGTTGAGCTTAGAAACCAAAAGTAGTTGCCCAGAATCTAGCCTTCACGCTCGAGCGGAGATTTTGACGCTCGAGCGGGGCCTTCTTTGTTGCTTCTCCGCTCGAGCGGGGGTTTTGGCGCTCGAGCGGTAATATCCATCTCCCAGTACTTTTCTCTGCAGTGTTTGACGCTCGAGCGGGCGTTTCGACGCTCCAGCGTGAGTTTGTGTGTGACGCTCGAGCGGGGAGTTTTACGCTCGAGCGGGGACCTGGTTCTACAAAAGTTCTGGAAGCGTGTATCCGGTGCTCGAGCGGGGGTTTGGACGCTCGAGCGTGAGTTTGTGTCTGACGCTCGAGCTGGGAGTTCCACGCTCGAGCGGGGAGACGTGTATATCACCCAGAGATTTAGCTTTTTGGATCACTTTTTCAACTCCATTTCTCTCTCTTACTTTTCAAAACAGCCATTGGAGAGCTTCTCTCACTAAAACCTCCACTTCTCTCTAGGGTTTGATCTAGTTAGAGTAATCTCTCACCCTTTGGCCTTTGTAAAAAGTGTGTTAATCGTCGAGGGCTACATTTTGATCCGAGAATTTTGGGATTTGAAGCATCTTCGTTTTCTTCATCTCCTTCGTTGGGTTTCACCTTTTGAGGTAGGGATATCCTACTCCATCTTATGAGCTTTGTCTTTGAATTTGGCATTTTGATATGTTGGGGGCTGTTGTGTAATTTCGGGAAAAGTTTGGGCCTTTGTGTAATTTACAAAAGGTGGGGGTTTTGTATATAATAATCCATATTCATGTATGACATAGAGAAATGGGGTTAATGTTGGATTATTGAGGAAAATGGAACTTTTGGGTTGATATGTGAGTTATGGGAAAATGCCCTAATTAGTTGATACATTAATTTGTATAGTTAATTTTTGAGAAATGAGAAATTGAATTGGGAATATTCAAATTGAAAAGGTATGAAATTAAATGGTGTAGTTGGAATCAATTTATCGCTCACCTAGTTGAAATATGGATAGTATATCCTTTTGTCGCATTTATTTTCTGTTTAGAAATAACTGCTTTGGCCTATCGGTGGAGGATAGTCTTGATTGTTGTAGACAATGCATGAGGATTAGGTGAACTGAAACTAATCAACTGAATGTGTCATCGAATATGACGGTTGGAATAATACATTAACCTTATATATTGATTGATTATGTATATGATCTGTGTTTATATACATTGTGTTGTGTGGGAGGAGATATGGGATGTACTCCACGGTTTAGGAGAAGATGGGGGATGGACCTCTAAACCGGATCTTATTGACATTGATACAGCACTAAAATGTGTATCATTTATGAAGTATGGAAGTGTTTTTACATGTTTTGATACAGCACTAAAATGTGAATCATTTGTGAAGTATGGAATTGTTTTGTTTGAGGTTGATACAGCACCAAAATGTGTATTTATTATGTAGTATGAAAAGATTATTATGAGTTGATATCTCACTTGAATTGGAAGTATTATTAATAAGAGATGCAATCTCTATCGAGTTATCCGACCAGGTTCTAAGCCACGTATATGAAATGAATTGTTAAGTAAAGGAAAATAAGATGTAATATAGACATGACTGTCATGGAACTGAAATGTGGTATGAATGGATGTATAAGTGTTGACCATCTATCAACTGCTAATCTTTTAGTCATTGTTTATAGCTGATTTAGTATATTTCTACTGGGCTGTGGCTCACCTTTATGGGACATCATTTTCAGGTACAGATGGTATGCCACCTCCAAGGACATAGCTTGGGAAGCTAGAGGCAGACAAACTTTTTGGTTGTTTTGCTTTACTTTTGATGTATTACATGTAAATTCAAGTCAAGGGCTTAATATGTATTTGAGTTAGCACTCACTTCTTGTATCCAAGTGTTGGCTTGGAAAGTTGTAAGCCCTTAGGTCATTTACTTTTGATGTCAACATGTAATATTTTTGCAAAGAATTACTCTGATGAATAGAAAGATGTTATTCCTTTTATATAAATGCATGTCTTGAATGATGGGTTGTGTGTATTATTTTGAGGGCGTTACAGATAATGAGTCAGAGTCGCTATCAGTGTCTTGTTGTCGGGCTCGAGGTCGTCGACCACCTGTCCTCAGGGGTCGTTCCGGATCTTGGAGTACAACTTGTTTGGACTTCGCCACTTCCAAGGCCAAATCCTGATGGAGACGTTCATTCTCAGCGATCATGTTCTCCAACCTCTGTTCGTTTTGCTTTGCTTGTTCCATGATCGCTTACATTGTCTCGTGCGCTGAAGTCGAAGGTGCGGCGAAGTTCAAGGCGCGTCTTGCGGCGATAGTCTCTGGTCCAAGCATGTTTGCTGGAGTGAGGTCGTCTCTCTGTGTGGTTTTGTCAGTGACTATCGGAGGGTCTTCCGTTACGCCCGCCATGGATGTATTTGAGTATTCCCACAGACGGCGCCAATTGTGGGGAGTGGTTTGGAAATACTCTTCCGATCTTGGGGGACGCTCGTAATCCTCAGCTAGCCACCTGAAAAGGAATGAACACTCTGGTCGGGAGCGCCGGAATTAGCACTCTAACGGATAAGTCAGTGTATACTCTCTTGATTGCTTGTATCTTAAGTTAAGCATCCTAGTTCTCACATACCTCTTTCTGGCTGACGTTCTTCTATTTATATCTTTTCTTTCCTGGGCCTCGGGGTTGGGCCCACTTTCGATTCACCGTATAACTATTTATTCGGCTCATTTTGTTGCAAACCGCTTTCCACTCGGCCCTCTTAATCAACCGGCTATTTGGCCGACTAGGGCCGAATGCGATGTATATATTTCGATTCCTGGTCCAATTATTCGGCCTATTTACGTCTCTTATTATTCGGCCCCCACATATATATATATATATATATATATAATTTTTTTATAAACTTGTTATCCTATCCTATTTTATCCCAACGCTTGATGGGATTACTTGTTTGAAATATGTTATTTTAATAATTATTTAACTTTTTATGAAAAAAAAATAGAGAGAGTTACATAACAACTTAGAGTGACTTTTTAACTTTTTAACTAAAACATATAATTGTCAAACGATTTATGGTTTCTTATCTTGGTACACTATTTCATTATCAAATTATACAAATAAATGTGGAATAAATGAGATCTACAGATAACTTATCCATTTATTTTTTTTTTATTTGTCATCCAAACGTGCCCAACAAATATAATTGTATATATGATATATATGTATACTGTATTTGGTTATAGTGTTTTTTATTTATTTATAATTAAATGTATATGATATTATAATGAAGATCAAAGAATTATAAGTATAACAAAAATTAAATACAACAAATAATTAATATATAAAAGTGTAAAGGACATTCAATATTTTCATAATATCTAAGGTCATTTAATATCGATCTAGAGAAATTTCAATCCCAGAGAAATTTTAGAAATTTCTTTGGACTTCCCAGAGAAATTCTGGACTTTCCAAAGAATTTCTCTGGGTTCAAACTAGAGAAAATTGAAATTTCTCTGAGTTCAAACCAAAGAAATTTAAAGAAAATTGAAATTTCTCTAACTTTATTCACAGATAATTGAAATTTCTCCAGCTCTATTCACAAAGAATTTCTCTAACTTTGTGCAATATGTAAGCCAACAATGCAATCTTTACTAACAAACCTATAAAATAATACTAAAGCAATCAACAATCACAAAATTCAAATAAAGTTTTTTCTCCAATTAAATTTAATTCTAACAAGAAATTCTCTATGAATAGAACAGTTTGTCTCATAAAAATTGACACACACAAAAAATTATTATTACACACACAAACATTTCTTTTCTCAACAGCTCCAATCATTATTATTATTTTATGTATGCTGTTGTTTTCAATACTTTAAACTCCGAATTCTAAGACTTACCAGATATGTGTGTGCTACAACTACAATTTCTTTTACAAAATGTAAACATCGGCCTCTTTATAGGCATATTCAGGGTGCAAATGCTCGTGTGTAATCTTCTGGATGTCGACAAGAAGATGTTTCTCGTCATCTTTAGCGTCTCTGATGCCGCCGAATAGTTTTGCAGCGATCTCTCCAAAGATGTTGGGATTGTTGCCATATTTGGAGATGTCATCACTACTACTTAAAGAGAGAGAGGAGAGAGAGAGAATGAGAGTTTTTGTGTGATATAAGGATATGAGAGTGAGGGACCTTAGACTACAAAAAAAAATATATTATGAATCTATTTTGAGAGGGAGATTTCATAATCACGCCTTGGGCCGCAGTTTTGGCCGAGCAAAGAGTGGTCCAAGCGTGTTTGGGCCGAGCTAGGCCAGGCCGTGCCGGGGGGGAAGTTTGCTTGGTTGAAGTCCAGGGCCCATTTGGTCGAGATGCTTCTCGGTTAGCCCGGTCAAGATACTTCCTACGCCGGTCGAGATACTTCGATCCTACGGCGTAGGATCCAGGAAATCCCACAGACGACGTAGGATCCAATCGAGATGCTTCTCAGTTAGCCCGGCCTGAATGCATCAAAGCGGACCCCTCACAAATCAAAGCCATATAAGAATTAAAGCAGCCCAACTCGGCAAACAACGTGCAGCATCTTGCCGGTATGGCAGCCGCGCTTAACCGATTCATAAGCCGGTCATCAGATCGCTGCCACCCTTTCTTTCGAGCCTTGAAGTCCAAGTTTTCATGGGACGAAGAATGTGACAAGGCTTTGGCCAAGCTCAAGATGTATTATCTTCCGCTCCACTATTGGTGACACCCAAGCCCGGCGAAGAACTCTACCTTTATCTGGCAGTTTCTCTACATGCAGTTAGTGCGGTGCTTGTCCGGTCAGAAGGCATCTAGCATCTCCCCATCTTTTACGTGAGCAAAACCTTGCTACCGGCAGAGTCGAGGTACTTGCCGCTAGAAAAACTTGCTTTGGCACTAATGATGGCCTCCAGGAAATTGGCGCACTACTTTCATGCTCACACGATCGTGGTATTGACCGAATTCCCTCTGAAAGCCTTATTCGAGCGGGCGGATTTCTCTGGTAGAATTCTGAAGTGGGCAGTCGAATTGGGGCAATTCTACGTCAAGTTTCAACCCCGAACCGCCATCAAAGCCCAAGCCTTGGCCGACTTTGTTGCTGAATTCTCGCCTGGAATTCACCCGGTTTGCCCGGTGGATCTTACCACGGTAGTCGAGGTGGCGAATGTCAGCCCAAAGGAAATTACGCAACAGAGTGATGCTGGCGACGCGGAACTTGCACGCTCGTCCATAAAACCTTCAGTTCAAAGTGTACTTCAGCCCGGCGATGCGACAATGGACTTGGGAATAACAAATCAACCTGTTGGGTCCGACGTATCATCGCCAAGGAGGGATGAAGACGTGTCTGTTGAAATAGTTAACAGCAAGCTTATAGCCGAGAAGCCGAGCGACCGTGATCCCATCAACCTGCAAGCCTCCTAGGACCCCTCAGAATGTTGGAAACTCTTCGTTGGCGAGATGTGGAAACTTTTTGTAGATGGCGCTTCAAATCGGCACGGTGCTGGGCTGGGCATAGTCTTGATCTCGCCGAACGGTTTAACCATCGAACACTCTATCACACTCGGATTTCCAGCGTCAAACAACGAGGCTGAGTACGAAGCACTGTTGGCCGGACTTAAAAGCGCGCTCCAGTTGCGCGCATCCGAGCTGATGGTCTACAGCGACTCACAACTCGTTGTCAACCAAGTTTCTGGAGTGTACGAAGCTAAAGATGACAGAATGGCCAAGTACCAAGCTCTAGTGAGAGAACAAATCAAGGAATTCCAGGCAATAAAGGTCCAACAAATTGGTCGTGAAGAAAACGGCCGAGCAGATGAGTTAGCCAGACTAGCTTCCATGTTCGATAGTTCAACTCCCAGTCCTCTCCTGATCGAATTTCTTCCAAGGCCTAGTATTGAGGACCCCGCATAGACGGAAGTACTCTACACCAAGCTTGGGCCCTCTTAGATGGACCCCATCATTCTTTTCCTGAAAGAACGAACTCTCCCGGCTAACAAAAAGGAAACACATAAAGTCCGGGTGAAGTCAGAGCGGTTTTGGCTCTCCCCATCTGGCGCCTTATACAAGAAGTCATTTACCGGCCCATACTTCAAGTGCGTTCATCACAACCGCGTGGAAGCTTTCCTTTATGAGATCTACGATAGAATGTGCGGCAGTCACATCAGGGGGAGATCTTTGGCCTACCACGCTATTTCGCAAGGATACTGGTTGCCGTGCATGCAGGTAGACACGCAGAAATATGTTAGGAAGTGCGAAAAATGCCAAAAATTTGCCCACCAAATTCACCAGCCGGCCAGAGAACTTCTCCCCCTCACAAGTCCTTGGCCATTCGCAATGTGGAGGCTGGACATAGTGGGACCACTCCCAACAGTGCCAGGCAACCGGAAGTTCTTCATTGCGGCGACAGATTACTTCACCAAATGGGTTGAAGCTGAGCCCTTAGCGACCATCAAAGAGAAAGCTGTCAAACGGTTTGTTTGGCAGAACGTGATAATGCGGTTTGGCGTCCCCAAAGCCTTGGTATCTGATAATGGCACCCAGTTTGACGGGTGGCTGTTCAGAGGATTTTGTGAGGAATTGAAGATCAAATTCTACAATTCCACCCCGGCTTACCCTCAGTCTAACAGCCAAGCAGAAGCTTTGAACAAGATCATTCTGGATGGGTTGAAGAAGAGGTTGGAGAAGGCCAAAGGCAAATGGGCCGAGAAGCTCCCTAGTGTCCTCTGGGCATATCGGACAACCCCGAGACGTTCGACCGAGGAGACCCCTTTTGCTTTGGCGTATGGCATGGAGGTAGTCATCCCATTGGAGATCGGTATGCCCACCATTCGCAGCGAAAATTTTGAGCCCGAGCTAAACTCTGAAGCCATCGCCTTGGAATTGGACCTAACTGACGAGCGCCGAGAAAAAGCTTTAATCCATGTGGCCACATACCAACAAGAATTGTCCAGAAAATACAACAAAACGGTGCACCCCAGACCGTTTAAAGTCGAGGACTGGGTTTTAAGGAAGGTCATGGGCAACACACTGGTGCCGGGCGAAGGCAAGCTAGTGGCAAACTGGGAAGGGCCTTAAAGGATAACCGGTCTGGCGAACAAGGGGGCATACCACTTAGAAGACTTGGATGGCAAAGGCGTACCCCAGCCATAGAATGCAGCTAACCTCAAACTGTACTATTTTTAGTATTCGTCGTTTTTATGTAATTTTTTGAGGAAGAACTTGTTTTCCCTACACTTCTGAATGTAATACTCTTTTTGCCAATGTAATGGAAGTGAATTATCTTTGCTTAAGAGGTTTGCTATGTTCGAAGTAATGTAGTGACGGAGGGGCATACTCTTGTGTTTTAGCTGAGATGCTTTACCTCGGCTAAAGGAGTTGATGTTTTACTCAACTCAAATGTTCTTGCCGAGATGACCTAGCCTAGCTAGACGAGTTGGTGATTTGCCCAACTCAAAGGTTCTTGCCGAGATGACCTAACCCGGCTAAAAGAGTTGGTGATTTGCCCGACTCAAAGGTCTTAGCCGAGATGCTTTACCCCGGCTAAAGGAGTTGGTGATTTGCCCAACTCAAAGGTTCTTGCCGAGATGACCTAACCCGGCTAAAAGAGTTGGTGATTTGCCCAACTCAAAGGTTCTTGCCGAGATGACCTAACCCGGCTAAAAGAGTTGGTGATTTGCCCAACTCAAAGATGACCTAACTCGGGTAAAAGAGTTGGTGATTTTCCCGACTCAAAGGTCTTAGCCGAGATGCTTTACCCCGGCTAAAAGAGTTGGTGATTTGCCCAACTCAAAGGTTCTTGCCGAGATGACCTAACCCGGGTAAAAGAGTTGGTGATTTGCCCGACTCAAAGGTCTTAGCCGAGATGCTTTACCCCAGCTAAAGGAGTTGATTTTTTCTCAACTCGAATGTTCTAGCCGAGATTACCTAACCCGGCTAAAAGGGTTGGTGATTTGCCCAACTCAAAGGTCCTAGCTGAGATGATGAAAATGTAGTACAAGCAGTGCAACAGTAAACAAAATGAGAACTTTTGATTGATGATAAACTGTAGTATATATTATAGGGCAAGAGGGCAGCCCGGTTACATTTCCCGGTTCAGAAAAAAAAAAACAAACAAACAAACAAACAGGGGGAAAAGGTTAGTGAAGTCGTCCCCGGCGCCCTCTGTAGCAGCCTCAAGGTCAACCGTGGAGGTGATTTCTCGATCGCTGGAACCAACCTGGCCGGCCTTCTTTGAACGGTCTGCTTCCTCGGATTCTCCTCGACGTCCTGTTCTACGTCTTCCTCGGCCTCCTCTTGCAAAGCATTAAAGACTTCGTTCGCATATGGCACCATGTAGGCTGGGAGAAAGGTAGTAGAGGGAGAGGTAAACACCTCAGTTCCAAATCCTTGGTCGAGATGTTCACAGGCAGCCTTCCAACCGGACTTAAAAAATATGTCCTTGATGGCCTCGACCTGCTTGGTGTAGTTGTCCTCGGCCTCCTTGAAACCAAGATTGTTTGCAGCGTCAACTTCGTCTTTTCTTGATTGCTTTAGCGCTTCCAGCTCGGCTCAGAGAGCGTCTCTTTCCTTCTCGGCGGACCCAAGTTGGCCAAGCAATTTGGAGTTGTCCGCGTTAGCAATCTCCAATGAAGCTTTTGACCGTCCCAGCTCGGCTTCCAGGTTCTTGACCTGACTGGCGGCGTCAGTCACCTTTTGCCAGAGTCTATGAATCCAGTCCATCACGAGATGTTGCTTCTGGATGGCCTGCAAGAGGACGCGTTAAGTGTTCAAAAAAGGAGAGTAATCGTGCAAACACTTGAACAAATTTGAATAAAACATGCCGAATTCTTACCCAGGTCATAGACTTGACCGAGGACTTCACGAGCCGGGTGTCGGGCACGTGGTCGCTGCCGAACACGTCGTTCGGTAGGAGCAGAGCCTTTGTCAGGTCGAAGGCCAGCAGATGTTCCTTGTCGCCTTTGACTGAGGCGTTTGCCGGGATCTCCTTACCCCGGTGCTTGAGCTGTGGCTGCCATGGAGGAGTTGGCTCTAAGGCTTCAGCTGGCTACTCGGTGCTCAGCTCAGCAACGAGCTTGGCTGACTGATCGGCAGACCGGGGCCTTTTTCCTGCTCGGCGACTTTCTTTACTGACCTGCGCTATGCGCTGCAGCAGTCGATGCCAATGCTATCACCGTCCCAGACGTTTGACTAGCAGCCGGGGCACGGGGAGGGATGCCCGGCAGCTCGGTGGATGTGGCGGTGATGAGATTTTTGATGCGACTCCGTTTGGCCATTTTCTCTTCTTCGGTCAGCCAGATTAGGGGCACGTCCGGCAGTGTTGGATCGGGTGGTGGAGACGATGCTCAGAGAAAGTCTGTAACTCTACTCCGGCGGGGAGCTATGTATCTATAGCTCGGTACGTAGCCGAGAAGGTCGTGGCAGTCTCAGTTGCGATACCGCAGCGCGGTTCTAATGGCAGCCTCATTTGGGTTGAAGTAGTTCGCTTGCAAGGCTTCAATAGCTGCAAAAAGAAAAAGAAGAAAAGGCATTAGTGCAGAATAGTAAAGAAAAGTGGTTTGACCGAGCAATGAGCACGGCTTACATGTCGAACCGAAGTTCTTGCTGATGTACCAGCCAAGCACATCGGTTGTTTCATAATTTCCAGACACCTAGAAAAAGTCATCATCGTGCATATCTTTATCTAGGGTGCCGGTTACAAGCTTTTCCTTGCCCGGCCTAATCTTCAGTTAGTAGTTTAGTGTAGACACCCCATTTTTGACCATCCTCAAGACTTGGATGTGCTTGCAGGTATATCCGATGACAAGTTTGATCACTTGTCAAGTGCTCAACTTTCGCAACGGAATGCTCCAAGTTTGATCCTTCCAAACCCAATTTCCATTCTGTTTCATTTTTAGACCATGCTTTGGTACCTCCATATTGATGTGTGTGATGGCCTGCCGGCCATGAGTAAGGGCTGCCGGCCATTGATGAGGCCTGCCGGCCATCAATAAGGCACTGCCGGCCACCACTGATGACCGGCCGGCCACCATTCATTTCAACAGATATTTTTTTAGATATTTTGAGCCAGCTGTGGCTCACTCAGCCATCCTTCATACACGTGTATGAAGGGATGGAGTCAAGTTTAAGCTTGTCAAACAAGCTTTGTATTGCATTGCTCTATATAAGGGGAGGCTCCTCTCCCTTTCCAGAGGTTCAGAAATTTGGGAGACAAAATCTCTCTCTCTCTATATATTGTGCTCAATAGTGCCTTAAAGTGTGTTTTTCTTCACATTTTTGCAAAGGAACACCTAGTCAAACACCACTACCTTGGAGCTGAGGTCCTTGAGGGTTTGTTTGGAGTTCAAAAGGCTAGTTTTTGGGCTCAAAAGTTGTCATCTTGCTGCTGTGCTTCAAGAATGAGTATATTCCCCTTTTAAGCCTTTGTTTGTATACCATATTAGCCACCTTTGCATATTGTTTTAGGCTTGGTTGTTAACTACAAAAAGCTCTGATTTTAAGTGTTAAAAATGGTTGTTTGAGGCCTTGTGGGAGTTGGGGGTGTTTCACCCCCTTGTGTGCCTTATTTGTTAAGCTTTTGAGCCATCCTTTGAAGCTTTTGTATTAGCCTTTTCATGGCCTTCCTACCACTGAAACTCAGAGGAATTTCAGTGGTAGAAAAGTGGTTTCGAGGTCCAAAATGGGAGAGGGTAATCCCCTCTCTTCTTGTCTTGCTTGCTTGTGTTGTTGGCCTACAAAGTGAGCATGCTTTTCTACCCTTTTGAAGCTTGGTTTAAGCATGTTTTTGCCATTATTTTGTCATGCTTTAACTCTGTTTTTGGATGTTTGGGTCACCTCTTGCTTGCTTTTGGTACTTGTAGTGCAATCATGTCTTGTTGGCCTAACATAATTCATGCTTTAGTTCATCATTCTAACATGTGTTAGCTTTGCTCCAGCACATTTTTGCCACTGATTTAACATGCTTGAGGTTTGTTTTAAGTGGCCTTGGTCATATATGCTTGGCTTTGTATAGCTATAGTGTAGTTGGGCTTCACTAGCTTTGTGTTTAAGGTCCCTAACATGCTTTGAATGTGATGATTGCATGCCTTAACCTCATTTCTCACATGATTTTAGTGTATATAGCATGATTACACTCTCACATGTTCCACTCTTTTAAGGCTTTTGAGAGATGTGCTTTATACCTTGTTTGCAAGCCAATACGTATGCATGCTTGTCTAAGCTTTTGGGCTATCATTTCAGCATGTTTTAACCTCTGACTTGGCATGGTTGAGTTTTGTCTAGAGCTGGTTTGGTTGTTTAGGCTATGTATTGCATGCCTCTTGTGTAAAGCCCTTGCCTAACTTTGAGTTCTAAGGATCCTAACATGCTATACTTGTGATGTTTGTGTGATATGGCGTCATTTAACACATGATTTCAGAGCATATGTCACTGCCACACTCTCACATTTTCCACTCCTTCAATGTGTTTGAGAATTGTGTTTTATGCCTTGTTTATGAGCTACCAAATGAGCATGCACGTCTTTCTTTTTGTGCCTAGGTTTAAGCATGTTTAGGCCACTGATTTGGCATGTTTTAGGTCTATCCATAGCTGGTTTGACCATTCGAGATTGATAATGCATGCCTTGTGCGAAATGCTCTTCACTAGTTTTACTGCTTAGGTCTCTAAACATGTCTTGCATGCATTGCTTACATGATAGAGTCTTGTGCATGCCACTTTAGCTTTGAAAGATAGCATGTTGTTTGCATAGCATGTTGTTTGCGTTGCATCATGTTCAACATTCAACCGGACGTTATGTTGAACATAAGGTTGATTGGTCCACTTCAAACTCAAAGTGATGAAAGTGAGCCAATCTTTCTTGGTCTCTATTGCCTTTAATCATCCATGATAAGGTTGTGGTCTTAGAGTCTTGTTTGTCTTGCATTTATTGAAATATGTGCAAGTTGGATCTTTGGCCATCATGCATTGAGATGTTTGATTGGTGGCTTTAGATCTAATGGTGCTACTCCCTTAATGTTTTGAGATGATATGGGGTGGCATAGTACGTACATATCCTAGGGAGATCCTCCATTTCCTCTGTTTTGTGCTCTGTTGCAGTTTGGTGTCACAGTACACCAGTGGCCGGCACCCTCTCATTGTTGGCCAGCACCTCTTCATCCGTGGCCGGCAGTGTGCATCCTCGGTCGGCAGGGGGTCGACAACAGCTTCTCATGGCCGGCAGGCTACTGGTGCACTCCTCAGCACTGTTTTGGTAAGTTTCAGCAGCAAACCCTGGAAGACACCCTGCAAACAGAGCCTCTTGAGAGCAAACCGGAGAGCTTTTCGGGACGAAAATCGAGCATGCATCCATTATTGTTCAAGGCAGAGCTGTGGCAACCTAATTTAGAACCTTTTTTTTTATACCTAGTTGTTTTTGTAACTTATTTAATTTGATTAATTAGTTAAAGTTTTGTAATAATTAATTAGCTTAGCGTAGTTAATTAATTGGCTTGTAATAATTAGTTTAATTAGCGTAGCTAGTTAGCTAATTCATTCGAACCCTCCTTCGCGAGGGCGCAATGTTGTAATAAGTGTGCGTGTGTGTGTGAATGTCTTCCAACCCCGCGTCTTTCTCCCTTTTATTTATCCGCTTTTAGTGATTAGATTAGGTCATATTTCAATTAGCATCCTTATGCTTGAATGCGTGCATCATTCATTTGTCTTGCATACACCGGGCTCGGCGCATCATACAAACTGCATTGTATTTCAATACATTTACTTGAATACATGTTTAACAGCATGTTATCAAGTGCTGCATTCATATGCCATTTTAGATAGCCGAACCTATTTAGTTGCATTTTGCATGTGTTGCATTAGGCATATTAACATAGTTAGGATCATGCATATTTCTAACTAGCTTTTGTTTTGGCTCGGAGTACACTGTGAGTGTTTACGCTTTAGCATCCTTGCATGTATGTAAGTGACTGCCATGATAGCATGCTTGCCATGAGGCTATTTGCTTAATTGCTATAACTGCATGAATGCCTGTGGATGAAGGCTTCATTGCTTGAATTGGGATAATTCATCAAATGCGAGTTTTAAGCCCACTTGTTTGTGGCAAATCATGTTTTAAGCCCACTTGAGGGTGGCATATCCACGCTTTAGCCTACTTGAAGGTAGCAATTCCAAACCATTTTCGAAAAACAAACATGAGATGTTTTGTTCCAAGTCTTGTGATTTAGTCTATACTTGTGTGTTGTGCGCATCACATAGTAAGTTAGGTAATAATCAAACAAGAACACATGTGTTTTCAAAAACAACATATCATGCTTAATAGAGGCCGATCCTTTGATCGGGCGAGCGGGGGTGCTCATTTCAGGACCTTCCCCTCTCGTACCCAAGTTCCCAAGCCGAGACAACTTTGGTGATGACGGACACGTGGCGTTTGGCACGAGTCAAGGTTTCTTAAATTTCCCAAAACAAAAAATTTAGGTAGCGACTCTATAATTTGGCAAAGCAGTCCAGTTTGGTATTTTTGATTCAAAATCTGATTTTTCAAAATGATTTGCCGAATTGGACTCTTTGGTGATTTATCAGTCTTACATTGCACTTTGTGAGATTAGATTCAGAACCGTGACAGGTGTCCAAACTATAGTAGCTATGAACCCAATTCGCGCCCTCTCCGAAAAGGGGGCGCGTAGAGGAAGTTCGGGCAGTCTACATTTAGCATATCACCTGTATGCCCGAGGGTGTACTGACGTAGAATCTCGCCTAATCCTAGGTTCAGGCCCAGCCGATTGTTCAACTCGACTACCCCGTTTATTATTCTGAAGGTGTTGGTTGAAACTTGTGTTGGCGCTAGCCCGGTGTGCCTCAGGAACTCTCACATTAGAGACTGAACCGGGAAGCGAAGGTCGCCTTCGATTATGGAAAGCACGATGAAGGGGCATTGGTCCAGTTTGCCCCATGGGTTGGTGTCCTCGGCACCAAGCTCGAGATTTACGTCTGCGGGGACGCCATATTCTTCCCGGAATGCTGCTAGTGCGACTGGCGTGTCAACAAGGAAGCGGTAACGCCCCATGTGAAGCCGACCTGTCTCAGCGCGGCAGTTTTGGTTGGCAAAGTTTCGTGCGAAGGCAGCTCGGCCTTTTGAAAGCCTTGGTGTTGGTGCTTGGTCCCCTAAGACTCTGCAGTAAAAGTAAGTGTAAGTGGAAGCGCGGTCGCACAAAACGAGCTCAACTTTAGCTCGGTTAGATAGAGTGCCAGACCATCTCGGTCATAGAAGTATACCCAGAAGCTCGGCCGCTCAAGCGGACCAGATATTGGCCTGGTCGAGCGGTCCAGCACTCTGTTACCTCGGTTCCTACACGAGTTTTGCAAACTCGCAACTTGCTCGATTTTGGTGTTTTTTGGGATCAAAAGAAGACCTGGAGCCCAGTCTGCCCCAGATCCTCGCGTGTTCATCACAGAAGATGATGAACAGTAGAACGAGAAGGGGCAGAGGTGATTTTTGGGGGCTACGTCCTAAAGCCCACCGCTAACATGCCCTAAACTCAACTATGGCAATCAGATGGCATATAAAAAAAAGGAAAGAGATGAGTAACGAATGAAGAACAATGAAGGATTCAAAACTTACAGGCTAGAGTACTGATGGTGGCTCGAAGTGATGGGATGGAGGCCCTCAGCGATGACGACGGAGTGGAACTTGCTTGCGTGGACGCTCTGATCTCAAAAATGAAGAGTGAGGGCGAGAGCTTTCGATCGCATGATGGTTTTGGCAAAAGAAGGTGAACTGAACAAGAAGGAAAACGAGTTAAGGGTAACGGCTATAAGAAGTGAGAAAGGAGCACCAAAATTCAAATGTGAAGAGACGGCATGGGTTGGCCGTTCGAGGCCAATGAGTGAGTGACGCGTGTCCATCATGATGGCAGCGTCAGTATTGAAAAGACAGGTTGGTAAGTCAAGGCATCAACCAAGGAAGTCCAAGACCGGTCATGGGGCTTAACGCAGTTAATGTCTTGCGGCATACAACCGGGCAGGGGGACAACCATGGCAGGAGTGTGTAATTCCAGTCACGCTAGCGCGGACAGAATTAAGGGGCAATTGAGAGGGAGATTTCATAATCACGCCTTGGACCGCGGTTTTGGCCGAGCAAAGAGTGGTCCAAGCGTGTTTGGGACGAGCTGGGCCAGGCCGTGCCGGGGGGAAAGTTTGCTCGGTTGAAGTCCAGGGCCCATTTGGTCGAGATGCTTCTCGGTTAGCCCGGGCTTTATTCCTCACACGATTAGCTCGGTGCGTAAGGTCCTTCATATGCCGACCTAGCTTAGCAGGAGCTCGGTCATGACGGAGTGTTACCGAGCTCGGTCGTACTGGAGCTCGGTGAGGAGCGCTGTTTGTTTCGTTAAGCGGCACGATCGTAGAAGGCCGGGGTAGTGCCGCCAGGCTGCACGTTCGCGCCAATGTCGTTTGGCGGTTTGATTAGGTGGTGTTTAGCTGAATTTGCGCTGACACGCGGGAAAATCTGATTGGAGAGCAGCTCCACGCGTCAATATGTGAACGGATGCAAATGTGAGCGTAGAAAGTATATAAGCTTAACTGCGCCCCCATGCTGGGGATGGAACATCTTCTGGTGAGACACTCATTGTGATATATTTCATCTCTCTTTTCTCTCTCTCTCTCTCTCTGAGTGTGTGCTAACTTGACCGTCGGAAGAGTTTTCCGGCAACACACCGCCGAATAGCTCACCTTCGTTGTGTCCGTAGGACGATCGGAGGAAGGCGCAGCTTGGACGCGAGGAGTACGGGTGGTGTTGAATATTTCCTCCCCGTACATATTCTATTACTAAAAATTAGAAAGGGATAACTGACTAATTTTTTCAAAATAAAATTCACATCAAGTAAAAAGATTCAAACCAATAATCAATAAGGAATATAGATTGACTGTTGTTAGTTGATTATAATTTATAGTGGCTTTGTTAGGGGCGGCTACCTCCTGTTTCATTTGGATGGCTCTCATTAAAAGGGAAATAAATGATTAATTATTTTATAATAAAGCCAGTAAGGTGGGCTAACACTATCTTGGTTAGGTTAAGCCAGAATTAAAAACTAAAAAAACTAGTAGTTGTTTAAATGGAGTTTCCTCTTTGACATCAAGTATATATTTAACGATATCTTTCAGATTATTTTATTGATTGCCATTTTTAGTATTCAAAAATGATTTGTCCCCCTAATTTTCTTCCCCCTAATCCCCTAATTTCCTTTTTTGGAAAACTGTTTTCTTTTTTTTTTTTTGTTTTCTTTTTTTTTTTTTTTTTTTTTTACTAAAAGTGGGAATTGTGGGGATTCGGGGGACTCCCCCTCGAGGTCCCAATCAAAATCGTTTAGTATTTTTGCCATTTTTAGTAATTTAATTAGCAGTTTATCAACCATTGTCATAAAGTCTTGGTCACTTTTATCTAGCTCGGCTCGACTCATTAACATTAATGAAACTCGAGTTCGGCTCGGCTCGATAAAAAAAAAATTAATATTATTTATATTATTTAAATAAAAAATATTATTTATATTATTTAATATATAAATAATGTATTTATACAATTATTTTATAATATATAAATAATATATTTATTATATAATTTAAATATAAATAAACGAGCCGAGCTTAACGAGTCAAGCTCGTGCAAGCTCGAGCTCGGCTCATTTACTAAATGAGCCGAGTCGAGCCGAGTCGAGTTTGTTCATGAACAGCTCGATTCATTTGCAATCCTACTTTTACCCAGTGCAAGTTTACCTCATGTTCATTAATACACAATCATGTATATATCCCTTTCGTAAAATTTTAGAATTATATTTTTAAAAAAATTTATTCGATATCTTAATCTTAATACATTCATGACAGTTAGTATTAGGGCTGGACATAGAATTATTCAAACCGCACAATCTGTCAAATCCGAATCGATCTGCATACAAATGGACGGTTTCGTAGATACAACGCGAGCCGATGCGGTTTGAAATATGATATTATTACAAGTTGCAGGTTGGTTGCGAGTTTTACCTGCACCCACGCGACTTCTTCTTTTTTTTTTAATGATTGAGTTTACGAGTTTGCAAATGTTTTTATTTTATTTAATAGTTTTGAATTGGATGAAATTTGATAACAATTTATTATTATTTTATTATTACATTTTGAATGAATGTAAAAGTTAATGAAGAATTACTTTTAAGTAAGTTTATGATTTTAAATGATTTTACTTTAATTTTATTGTTGGGTAGTGAATGATTTTGATGATTTAGTTTAACATTTTGAAAGATGTTCTTATGTTAATTTATGATTTTATTTAAAAGTTTAGGATTTTAAATGATTCGTTTGTGTTAGGAATTGATTTTGTTGCTTTTTTAATTTTATAAGTCTTAATTCATTAATTATTAATGTTGAACATTTTAGAAAATGACGAAAAAAGACCCAAAATAAATATTTACAATGGGGGGGAAATGTCCAATAAATATTTACAATAGGGGGGAAATGTCCAATAATAAATTTTTAAAGAAAAAAGTCCAATCCGCAAACTGTCCGCAACCACTCGCATATCCGCAAACTCTATTCGCACAAATCGCAACCCACACTATGCGGACGGTTGCGGATTTAATTTTTCTCAAACCGCACATATGTGGGCGAGTCTAAATCATAAATTGAACCGTCCAAAACTGAAACGCGAATACCTTAGTTAGTGTGATCAACTATGTAAGAAACAAAACAAAAAAACAAAAAAAAATTAAGAATAAAGATTTGACAAATAGATGACATCATTTTGTCATAAAATTACTAGCCTATGGTTTCATTTCGTGGCACAAACCAAATACAAATATACATTAACACTTTGAAAATCAAATAATTCAGAAGTAGTAGTGGAGAGCAATATCAAATATGTAAGTTCCCCACTTTTAGTTGATTCAGTGGGTCACTTCAAATTCAAACTTAACTCTTTTAAGCGCCTTTATAATGTGAAAAAAAAAAATGACTTAGAGAAAAGCATTAAATATTTGAATGTTATAGGTTGTTTATACTATTAAATTTTTTGAAAAAAGTTTAGTTGTCAAAAATTATTTTTATTTCTAATATTTAGTAATATTTATATATGGGAGCTTTTTTCATAAATCCATCTTTAATTACTTATGTTCCATTCAACCCATATTCTTTTTTACTATTCCATTAGGTCCTATTTGAGATAAGAAGACCAAAATACCATTTTCATCTACTTATGTTCTATTTAGTTCATATTATTTTCATATGTTTCAATAAGTCCTATAGGTGGCATAATTACCAAAATACCCCTAATGTATCTACTTATGTTCTATTTAGTTCATATTATTTTCTTGGGAAATTCTATTTCCACATGCTTTTTTATCTCTGTGCACACACTTAATGAAAAAAAAAAATTAATGACAATTTTATCATGAAGCAAAATAACCATAATGGACATCAAAACACACTAAATATAAAATCCTAATTTTCTTTATACATATCTTTTAAAAATAATGATTCTTAGTGCACATCTTTTGAGAAGAAAAAAAATTGAAACCTAATTTCTTCATTGTTTCTCACTTCCTCTATTATCCACCATTACTTGTTACACATTCTATTGTCCTCTATTGCTTGTATAAAATATTTGATATTGCTTATTCTCTAAGCTTATATTCCATTGTTTAAGATTCTTCCCGTTCCACATATTTTCTCATAATCAACTAATCAACAAAGCACAACAAACCCAATTGCGCAATTTTCACAATGATCCACCAGCACCTAAAATAACCCTTTAAGTCATCAATCTTCATAATTTTGTATATATATATATTAACCAGATCCAAATCAATTTATATCATTATTAAATTTATCTATATTATTCTTTTAATATATGGATCTGGGCTTGGTGGAGAGCCAATCCGAACAAGGCTTTGGTGGCATACTTCTGTGTAGGTGATAACATTGATGAGATGGTGGCTTGAAATTTGGAAGGAGATGAGATGAAAGAAGACTAAAGCATTGGAGTGAGAAAATCACTGAAATGTGTGTGAATTAGGGTTTTGATTTGAAGGTGGGTGGAAACCTATTTAAGTGGTGTGTGTACATGATTTGAGTTAGGGTTATAATTAGAATATGTGGTGTGTGGAATGAGAATAATAATATATAATTAAATTCATAAGTGTGTGAATTGAGATATAATGTGCATAGAGATAAAAGAATGTGTGGAAATAGAATTTCCCTATTTTCTTATGTTTCAATAAGTCCTATGGGTGACATAATTACCAAAATACCCCTAATGTGAATGTTCACACCGTCAATGTGAATGTTCATATCGTCAATGTGTAGGGGCCCGGCCCATGTACAATGTGAATATTCACATTGACATATTAACATTCACATTGATAGGAGTGTAAAATTAGCCCGCGGCCCGAGGCGAGCCCGGTTCAGCCCGTGACAATGTAAATATTCACATTGACATATTAACATTCACATTGATAAGACTGTAAAATTGGCCCGCGGCCCGTGGGCGGCCCGGGGCGAGCCCGGCCCGGCCCGTGACAATGTGAATATTCACATTGACATATTAACATTCACATTGATAGGAGTGTAAAATTAGCCCGTGGCCCGTGGGAGGCCCGAAGCCCACCCGCTGCCCGGGGCGGGCCCGGCCCGGCCCGTGACATGTTAACATTCACATTGATAAGAGTGTAAAATTGACTCGCGTCCCATGGACGGCTCGAAGCCCGTGGCGGCCCGGGGCGAGCCCGGCCCATGACAATGTGAATATTCACATTGACATATTAACATTCACATTGATAGGAGTGTAAAATTAGCCCGAGGCTCGTGGGAGGCCCGAAGCCCGCCCGCTGCCCGGGGCGGGCCCGGCTCGGCCCGTGACAATGTGAATATTCACATTGACATATTAATATTCACATTGATAGGAGTGTAAAATTGGCCCGCGGCCCGAAGACGACAGCCTCGGGTCGGGCCGGTGGGCCTGGGCCTAGGCTCTACCAAAATTTTATTATTTTCTACAAAAAAAGACATTGTGCCTCAGGTGGGC
Source organism: Camellia japonica (assembly GCA_030407325.1). Lineage (NCBI taxonomy): Eukaryota > Viridiplantae > Streptophyta > Magnoliopsida > Ericales > Theaceae > Camellia > Camellia japonica. The sequence goes on along the minus strand of JAPPVO010000016.1, from coordinate 194,305,651 downwards.
TGGGCCTCGGACCGAGCCTTGAATGAGCCTTAAGCGGGCCGATGGGCCGGGCCGGGCTTCAAAGTGATGGCCTAGGCCCTAGCCTAGGGTCTCGAACATGCTCGGGCCCGGACCCAAACGAGCCTGCCCTGGGCCGTAGGCGGGCTTCGAGTAGCCCACAGGCCGCAGGCCAATTCTACATTCCTATCAATGTGCATGTTAACATGTCAATGTGAATATTCACATTGTCAACGGGCTGAGCCGAGCCTACCCCAGGCCGAGGGCGAGTTTCGGGCAGCGAACAAATTTTACACTCCTATCAATGTTAATGTTAACATGTCAATGTGAATATTCACATTGTCACGGGTCGGGCCAAGCCCGCCTCGGGCTGCGGTCGGGTTTCGGGCCACCCACGGGCTGCGGGCCAATTTTACACTCTTATCAATGTGAATGTTAACATGTTAATGTGAATATTCACATTGTCAACGGGCCGGGCCGGGCCCGTCCCGGGCCGCGGGCGGGCTTTTGGCCGTCCATGGGCCGCGAGCCAATTTTATACTCTTATCAATGTGAATGTTAACATGTCAATGTGAATATTCACATTGTCAACGGGCCGGGGCGGGCAACGGGCCGGGCCGGGCCGGGCCCGCCCCGGGCAGCGAGCGGGCTTTTGGCCGCCCATGGGCCGCGGACCAATTTTTATACTCTTATCAATGTGAATTTTAACATGTCAACGTGAATATTCACATTGTCAACGGCCCGGACCGGGCCCGCCCATGGACTGCGGGCGGGTTTCGCGTCGCCATGGGACGCGGGCCAATTTTACACTCCTATTAATGTGAATGTTAACATGTCAATGTAAATATTCACATTGTCAACGAGCCGGGCCCGCCCCGGCTCGCTGACGGGTTTCGGGCCGTCCACGGGCCAATTTTACATTCCTACCACTGTCAATTTTAAAATATGAATGTTCACATCATAAATTGCTAACCGTTCAAAAAATATTTATAGGGGTATCAAAATTAAATATAAGGGCATAAGTGTCCAAGAAAATAGTGTAAATCAAGAAAAAGGACTTTATGGAATAAAACTATACATACATGAGACTAAATGGGTTAAAAAATTCCTTCATAGACTTCTTGGGCTAAAACACTTCTAAATATGATTTATCAATAATTTTCCCTTCATATATATATATAAACATTCTTAAATAATTTGCACATAATTTGTTTGGCCAAATTATAATTGCTTGAGGCCTAGAAATTTAAATGCCCCCAACATTAAAGTGAAAAAATAAATTGACTCTAGCTAAGGCAAGAACCTATGCACATCATCTGGTTGCCTCCGTTGCTCCAACCTAGCCTCTGTCTCAGCTCCGGCGGAGGAGCTCTCCGGCAATCCACCGCACTTCTGGCACCTGGACGCCACCAGAAGCTGACGACACGACGGGCACGATGAATGAGATCCGAGCCACGTGTCGATGCATGCGACGTGGAAACCGTGGCCGCACTGCGGCAACACGCGGATTTCGTCTCCGGCGAGGAATTCCGACAAGCAAATGGCGCAATCGGAGAATTTACCGGCGTCGTCGACGGTGCAAGTGAGCTTCGGAAGAGATTTGAGGACTTTCTTCTTGAGGCCTCTGTTCGCCGGTGGGAGAGGAGATGAACGGCCGGTGGCTCTGGTGGAGATCCGGCGGATCCAGGCCCAGCGAGCGACGGCGACGAGGCCGAGGACACAGATTAGGGCACACAACAGGGCAGCAAGGATGACGATGAAGTCTGAATCGACGTCGTCGGTCGCCGGCAAGTTCTCCGATTCTTTCGTCGACGAATTGACGTCGCCGAGAATTCTTGAACGAAGAGTCATGTGGGGAGAGAGAGAGAGAGACTTGTGAAGAATCAAAGGTTTGAAGTTGAATGGACTAATCTGTGAGCAAAATTGCAATGAACTTGGGTGCTTTTTATACAGAAGCTTCTGTACACTTGACTACTGCATAACTAAAAAATCGAAGCAATAGAGGGTGATAAATAGTGAAAGTGAAGTGTTGGAGTTTACTTGCCATCTCAAAAAGAAAGCGTAGCGTTAGCGTTTACGGTTACACTACTGCACAAACCACTTAAGAAACTGCATATTATACATATATCATAAATTATTTTTATTTATTTATTTATTTATTTATTTTTGAACTATACATGTATCATAATTGGATCTTCAAAAATAAGTATTGATTTGATTCATCACTGATTCACTGTATCATAACTAAAAACCACAAAATTTACAAAATAAAAGTATATATACAATCATTACGAGTCATAATTAAAAATCATTATAAGAAAACTATAAATTCAAAAAAATTATAACTAATTTTTAAGTCTAATATAAAAGTGTGCTGGTATATTTTTGTGATCTATAATTAGAATGAATTTAAGTTAATCATGATTGTTTTTCAGTTAAATTTTGAATATAATTTGTGTATTGTTTAAATAATCATGAATCATAATCAAATATTATTAAATAATCTTACAATCACTTTAAAGCATAATGAAAAATAACATCGCATTGCTAAATCATTACTAAAAATCACAAGACAGATATAATTGGGTGTATAGTACTCACCCAAAAAAAAAAAAAAAGAAGGATGTACAATAAAATGTATTTTTCTTTCTTTTTTTAAGAGTCCATTTGCTGAAACAAATTAGCGATAAAGGCTGTCAAATCATTTCGGGTGAGGCACTGCAATTTTGCCACCGGAATGGAAGGTGACGTTTATAAATGTTAAAAAGTTATTACCAAATTGATAGAAAATCAAATTAAAGTCCTGACTTTGCTTGCATCCCAATTTTGTTCTACCATAACCCCCTACTGAGCCATCACCATAATTAGATGACATTATATGCTCCACTAAATAACCTGTTTTACTTTTCTTAGTGATAAAAGACAAAAATTCATTACTAATAGAAAAATGCTATTTATTACTAAATTTATTTTACATTTTTTTTTCAATTTTCATGTGTACTTGGGTAATAATTTTTTTAAATTTTTTAATTTTTTTTTATTTAATGTATGTATAGAATTAAGACCCACCATATTTAAAAAAGGGTAATATTATATACAATCTAATAAAAGAGTTTATAAATTTTGCTAAATTGTACATTATTTTTTAAAAAAATAGTGACACGTATCATGTAACAAAAAAATCATATAAAAAACAAAAAAATCTAATAAATTATTTTGGTGATATGGAATGGTGGAGCTAGCCCATTAACGAGTGGTTGGATGGTGTTTTATGCCATCCTTAAGTTTGGTGCCCCTATTTTGTTAGTCTCACCAAAGTCATCTTTTTTATGCAATATATGGTCATGCAATATATGGTCAAGGAAAAATGCTTTGTAACTCGAAATTGGAGGGGCCTCGAATGCCCTAAATCCTGGTAGTGCCAAAACGACGACGTTTTTGGCACCTTTTTTTTTTTTTTTTTTCCCCTTTTTCCTTCTTCCTTCCCCCTTTTTTCTCTCTGAAATTGGTTTGAGAGAAAGAGAGAAACATAGAGGCGAGAGAAAGAGAGAAGGAACAAAAAAAATAGAGAGGGAACAGAGGAACCAAGTCGCGAACCACTCGAACCACCATAACCCAACCCACCGCCATGGACGGAGAGGCCAAAGCTAGATCTTTGGTTGTTGATTTTGATTTTGGGATTTGATTTTGATTTTGGGATTCGATTTTGATTTTTGATAATTTTGGGTTTGGTTTTCATTTTGGGTTTTGATTTTGAGTTTTGATTTTGATTTTGATGAATCACCACAACCCAACCAACCACCATGGACGGAGAGGCCGAAGCTAGATCTTCGGCAGTTGATTTTGATTTTGAGATTTGATTTTGAATTTTGATTTTGATTATGATTTTGATTTTGGCTTTGGTTTTAATTTTGGGTTTTGATTTTGATTTTGATTTTGGTTATGAGTTTTGATTTTGATTTTGATTCTGAGTTTGGATTCAGAAAAGAACAGAGGAAGAAAAAAGAGAAGGGGAAGGAAGAAGAGAAAGAAGAGAGGGGAAAGGAAGAAGAGGAAGAAGAGAGGAGGCAGGAAAAAGGAAAAAAAAAATGATTTTGATTCTAAGTTTGGATTCAGAAGAAAAAAAATATATATCCAAAACAACGTCATGTTGCACATTCGAGCCATTCGAGCCACTTCACTTTCAAGCTATCCAGCATTGTTGATTGTCAAGCATCCTCATGGGAGAATGAGAAAATATTGTGGGGCTATTCTGAGGACTAGAATTTGGGAGCAAAATCAACGAGCAAGATCCTCTCCTTACCTTCTCTACTTCACTTCCTCTTTGCAATGGTCAAAATTCATTTTAAGAGAATTCAATGGTGTAGATCATACCAAAAAAAATATTTTTTAATTTTTAATTTTTTTTAATAAAGTGATCTAAGCCGTTAAATTCTCTTAAGATGAATCTTGACCATTGCAAGGAGAGAGTGAAGTAGAGAAGGCAAGGAGAGAATCCTTGCTCAAAATCAACCCCCCAAGAAGCAACTCCCAAATGAGGCCTTAGTGTAAGTGGGTATTTGCTGTTGCAACCATAAAAGGGGTGTGAGTTCATAAAAACACAAACGACAACAGTCATGTATTTCCACTTCAGATATAGCTGCTCTCCATGTGTGTGACATTTATGCCAAGTGAGAGACCCACCCCCCATCAGCCCATCAAATGCCTAAGCCAATTGTCATGTGTGTATGTATGTTGTAAGAAACGCAGTCCCTAAAACTTGATTTCATGAGAATCTAACAAACATATATAGATCCTCATTGTGTATGGCGTGGGTCAGGTTTGTAGTGCCCCACCCCTAATCATATTGAGGATCAGGTACAGCAAATCAAGGAGGTAGCTAGGTTAATTTTATAACCTTAAGAATGGGGGAGTATAATGGGCATGAAGAGTAAAACCAGTTCCCACCCCAATTCCTTATCAAGGCAAGAAAAACCGGTCTGGGGCAGAGAGAAATTGCCATCCCTTTCTGAGAGAAAAAATAGAGCCCCAACCAAAGGAAACACCAACTTTTGCTCTTTAAGCCATCCAGTCTCCTACTTCATTCGCATGGCTATAAAACTAAAATGGAGAGTTGATAGCTTAAATCTTTAAATTTCTGTTGGATACTTGTACTAGAACACTGCAGAATATGCAACAAGGTAATAAAGAAAACAAACCCTTTTCCACTCCCATCTCAAGATTCTCTACTGTTACCTGACGAGCAATCAAATGGTCCCTCCCATGGGCACAAAAACATATCTGTCAGTATCATCATATTAAATCTTTGGATCATAGAGCACACAGACCCATATCAAAATTGTAATGATGATGCATGTTCCAGACCAACAATGACAAAGAAAGCGGAGCCTACGTGTCACACAGTAATCTTAATCTATCAAGCAATGGTTGATAACAGTAAGTAGGCATTGAAAAGGCAATCAGTTGTAAGATCCTCCAATCTTCAAGAGAATTCTGTCTTTAGAATTTCTCATTAACCATTTGTGACATAATCAAAATTGCAGTTTCTTCAATTCTCATTACTTGTTTTGAACCACAGAATGATGCCTGAAAGTGATTGTTGAAGCTGAGAAACAAACAAGTTGTTGTCCAGTGGAAAGAGTCCACTATATTTGCGCATCCCCACTCCAGGAGAATGATGGAAGGTGCTGTAAGGTAATGGAGACAAAGCTGATTAACTAAGATTGGTGTTGCAAGGTAATGGAGACAAAGCTGATTAACTAAGATTGCACACTTCATTCCCACCGAGAGAGAGAGAGAGAGAGAGAGAAATACTCAAAAGAGGCAAATTTCCTGCATATAAACAATCTTCATTGAACATGTGGTTGCATGCCCCACACAAAAGGACAGCAAGACCCACCCTGCCTAAAATGAACATAAATAATGGGGGCCTAAAGTCAAAAAGGCCAAAGTCTAAGAGAGGAATGAGTGAAGGAAGGAGAATGCAGCTCTTTCATGGCCATGTGATGGTCAGAGGATCATCAGCACAGAGGGGCCACTGAATGCGTATAATGTGCGCGCGTGTGTAGAGAGAGAGAGAGAGAGTTGAGGGTGAGAGAGAAGGGAATCTATAATCAAGGTACTGACGGAAAAACAATGTCCCAATCAGACCTACTTGGAGGGCCTCTTCACATTAGAGCAACATCATTCACAAAACTAAAAAAGAAAAAGAAAAAGAAAAAAAAAAAAAAAAAAATGGTGCAATAACCACAAGCCAGAGAGAAGAAAGACAATGTGTGTGTTGCGTAGGAAATGAGAGCAAAGAGAGATCTTATGATCATTCATCTAACGCCAATCCCACCTGCCCAACAAATAAAACTTATGAGGACAACAACACTAATGAAGGAATCTACCAAAGATACTTGGTAAGAGATTGAACCCCTCCCTTAACAGGTGGCAGATAACCTCCTCCATAGCAACCATGCAATGGAAGTCTTCACAAAATATTAGAAATGTAAGTTTAAAATGAAGCCTAACATTGACAATATATCAGTTATTTTGTTTATTGGAAATGGAAACAGACATGAGAGGAAATCTTCTCTGCATATAATTTTTTTGATCATCTTCTCTCCAATTAATATCTCACCTCAAATGAATATATCAAGCTCTCCCCTTCTCACAAATCATATCTCACATTCCATCTGCCATTAACGTCAACATTGAGCGTCCAGTTATTTTCCCTGACCTGCAGGTATGGAACCTGAAATACAAACATGCAAAAGAAGCAGAAGAATGTGAATAAAATATTCAAGATTAATAAGCAAAAGACACTATAGTGATGGTACATTATCACTCTTACTGGACATATTCCTTTAAAGCAAACCACTGCAACAATTTATTTTACCATGGAAAGCATAAAATAGCAGCATAGCACAAGGGGATTCACTAGAAACTAATTGTTTGGGAAGTATTTTGGTGATTATGGAAAATGATTCAGAGTTTTCTATCCTACATAGCTAAAATATTATCAACCATAAAACCTTTTTAAATGAATTGCACCAGAGTTCCCCCCGTATAATGAGAAAGGAAAGCTTCAGCTTCTGTTAAGACCAGTTCTTTTCAAAATTAAAACAAAATTCATATGGTGAAGGCTATCTAGAGTGTGTGTGTGTGTGTGTGTGTGTGGCTATCTAGAGTGTGTGCACACGGAGGTTCCTCTCTCTCTCTCTCTCTCTCTCTCTCTCTACCAAGTCATTGCTTTCAATATTTTCGAACTCCCCCAATACAAAGGTGGCAAAATCCAGACCTTGATGGTTGTGCCCGCAAAGATTGACTCACACACAAGTGCTGAACTGCCACACTGTTACTGGATGAAACATTTCTAGCCAGAATCATCATAAATTTGAGTTACAAACGTCCAAAAGATAGGAGATCACATTTCCACCGTGGGAAGCAATAAAATAAAAAAGCAAGAACAAAGGTTTAAAATACCAGAATCCACCACAGGTAAGAGATGAATTTAACTTGAGGAAAAACATAGTGATTCATGGAAAACCATAGTATAAGTGGAAGGTCACTTACATGCAAAGGGGGAAAAACTCTCATTACATTTAGAAGAAGAGCTACGCATCTATGAACTTCAAATAACAGTATTGATAAATTTAGGAAAGGTTTTATGCATAATTTCTTTGAACAATATTGATCAGAGCATATATACCTTGTCAAAGACTTCATACCCAACTTTAAGCCTTATATCTTGGTCTTTCTGGAAATTGAGAATGCCCCAAGTAAACTCAGCAGCTCCTCTTGATTTCCTCTGTCAAAGTACCATGAGTAAACCGAACAGATTAGAGCCCAAAATTTTGTCTTTCCGTATATAGCATCATCCTATGACTGAAACAAACGAAAGTGACTGTATTTACAATTTGCAATTTGTAACTCCGCACAGCGTGAAGATATGCCAAAAAATCATTTATAAATTCAAAAAACTAAAGAACAACATTTTAACTTTGTAAAACTGAAGAAGGCTATCTCCCATTCCAATGAAAAGCATTACAAAAGTTGAGAAACTTTTATCACCTATGACCAAATGTTAAGAACTAAAAGGAAAATGCAAACCTCTTTAAATTCTTTATCAACGTCACAACGCCCCTTGATATTAAACCGTAACAATCCATTCGGAGTCACAGGAAATGACTTCTTTCCACGCACACTGTACCGGAGCTTCTCCTTTCTATCATATTGCAATCCAACACCAAGACTAGCTGACAACTACAAATGATTATTAGATACGTCAGTATGCTGTAAGAAGGATCTAAAAAATTCAAGTGGCAACTTGCTCACATTAATTGCTTTAGCCATAAAAAAAGAAAAAAAAAAATTGAGTACATACATCTGGATAGAAGTGCCTTATCATTGCACTTAAATAACTTGGAGCTCCATTTTTTGTATCTAGCTCTCCATGAACCTGCCACTTACAAACACATAAAAAGATGAGGAACTTCTTGAGAAGTTCACATATTTAACACCAAATTGAATTTAAGTGGAAATTCAATTAGGTGATAATTGAAAATTAAAGGGTAAATTGCACCAAAATGGAAAGTAGAGTAAAAAATTGCAAATCATTGAAGGAATACTATTTAAATTACAGCATAAATGGAAAGATAAAAATTATTGCACGTTAATGGATCAAAATTTCAAGAGACAAAAAAAGCCATCTCTCCCTCACAAAGAAACCCTAACCCTCTTCCTCCCCTCTTTTCCAATCCGCCAACCACCACCATCGTTGTGACATTGAACAGCCTGTCGAAACCATCATCAGCCACCACTGTGACTCCCCTCCACCTACTTTCTCCATGCCGGACCACCCCTTCCATCATGCATCGTCTTCACGTGGTTAGATCTGCCACCCCCACAACCCTGCAACTCGTAACCCATGACCCCAGCCCTCCCAACCTTCCCTCTCCAGCCCAACCTACTGTGTGCCCTCTCTAGCCTTGACCAGATCTGACAATTAGAAGTGAAGTAGATTCGATGACTGAGACAAGGAATTGTCGATCATCAGATAGATTGAAGATAACCGGATCTGATCCCTCACTCTCTCTCTCTCTCTCTCTCTCTCTCTATATATATATATATATATATCATAGTTGTTAAATCGGGGATTCGTATTGTGAATCGAAATGGTCTCGTACCGATTCACGAACTGAATCGAATCGAATCGTGAATCGTAAAGATTCAGTCACTTTTTCTAAATTACTTCAAAACATATATCTATACATTTAGATGTTAAATATATCTTATGAATATGAAATATTTAGACTTAAATTAATAAAAATGTTATTTTGAATGATAATCACGGAGTTTAATAGGTAAGAAGTTAACAAAAATTCCTATGTAAGATCACCATATTACCTTTTTTCCTTTTTTAATATTTCTTATTAACCAATCTTAATAAAAATAATAACCAAATAGACAAATTATCAATTTCTAAAGCAATAATAATTAACAACTATATTGATATTTTGACAATAAGCATATATATATTTTTTAAGTAACAGTGAGCAAATAATAAGAAAGAATTATTTCAAATCTTTTATTTTAAAGCCTAAAACATTTTAAAAGGTATAACTGACCTCACACATGTAATATTCAATTATATTTAATTTAATAAAATAGAAATAGATAATTCATAGTGCAACTTTAATCTTAAATATCTTTGGAAGATATATTATGATTTTTTAAAGGGCAGAAAAATGATAAGAAGGTTAAAAATATGTTGGGTCTAACTGAATCTAATTGGATCCTGTTAAAAACTCCATGATCACTAAAATAACAACAAATCATGTATATATGTTAGTTATTTTGATATTAAACGCTATTTAAAGCTATATTATGTCATTTTCACTAAAAAATAGAGAAAAAATAATCGAAAATTTGTCAGACACAATAATTTTAAAAATTGCATGAATCGTAAAAATTGAATCGAATTGTGAATCGATTGTAAATTATGCGATTCACTAGAGATTCACTTCTAAAATAGATTCACCCATAGATTCATATCGATTTTGCAAAAATTGCGAATTGAATCGTGAATCGAGTCGCGAATCATAAGATTATGATAATAGGTATATATATATATTTTGCATTTTTAATGATTTTTTTGGAGGTGGAGGTGAAGGTGGAGGTGTCCGGCGAAGAGTGGTGTTTTTTGGTGGGGGCCAAGTGGCAATGTCAGGTGGTGGTGACTAGTGAGTATAGCGGAGGTAGTGACAGAGGGAGTCAGAAGAAAAAGAAGGGTGTTGGGGGCAAGGGTGGCGAAGAAGGGCAATTTGGTAAATTGAATTATTTTTAGAAATTATTTTTAGTCTTCCCATATATTCAAAATTTGATTAAGGTTGGAAAGGAAAACATACAATGAATGAAATGGCAGGCAAAAAGGTCATGGGGGTTGTTCTTTGAATCAGTGTTATCCTAAGTAGTAAGGGTGCACAAACGAACTGACCAACCTGAGAACTGAACCAAACTAGACCATCTCAATCCTGTTTGCTTTGGATTTTGAAGGGACCACAGTTCAGTTTTGGTTCCAAAAAAATCAAGAATAGACTCCCTCAGTTCAATTCTAGTCAAATGTTACGTAACGGTTACGGTTACGGTTGCGGTGGTAGGCACTACCCATTATATCCGCTTTTGTGGTGTGACAGAAATTTACACGTATAACGGCCGTTTCGATGTAATGTAATGGTCATAATAGTACCATAACAGCCCATTATACACTGTTACACACATTTACAATATTTTAAACTTCCTTTCCCAAAAAGAAAAAAATAAAAAAAGACTTAAAAAATATACATTATACACATTCTGCAATATTCAGTAGCTCAAAAATAATTTCTATTTATGTCTCAATTTTTATTTTTATAATCATTTCATTTAATAACTATAAACATTTTTTATTTAGTCAGTTCAAGTATTGGTCAAAAATAATTTTGCAGACATTTAAAATCAATTATTCTTAAAAAATAAATAAAAATAACAGGTACAATATGGATTTATGACATATATTGAAATAAAATGTAAAAAACTCTTTTTATAGTGATTTTAAAATATGAAATATATTATATCATATTTAAAAACTAACAAAAATTGATCAAAATCTATTGTAAACCCCCATAAATGTAATTCTAAAAAGAAAAAAAATATATGCATATCGGATAAGTTTTTTTCAAATTGTGTAAAAAATAAAAAAAATTACAATTACGGCTTTTACACCCCGCAACCGCAATTACTTTTTGAAACCTTGGCTACGCCTTTACACCCTGGAACCGCAACAGTTATGACCGCTGCAAGTGCTTTTTGAAACCTTGGTTCTGGTTGTTCAGTCAGCTTACTCAGAACAATCTGAGAACCAATCCCTCATATATATACTCTCACTCACTCAATGCTTCAACAAGTTATGTCCTTAAATAGAAATTCACAGAAGTTTCTCAGCTAATGTGTGTGAGGGACAGAGAGAGAGAGTATGCAATGCACGAAAGCTATACATATACTTTTACATGAGATTTGCTTGAGGAAAACGTTCCTAAACGAGTCTCAATTCATCAATTATGCAAAGTGAACGCTAAAATCATATCGAAACAGACTGTAATTAATCACATGTTTTTTTTCAAACAACATTTACTAATAATATGAGAAAATCAACAATAGCAATCAAATTGAGGTTAAGAATTAGGAATACTTGATGAAGTGGAAAACTTGGCAAGTACTAGTACTACAATATGTAACCGAAACAAAGAAAAAGAGAAACCAAAGGCATAAAAGCTTACTTAAAAGAGTGGAGTCGATTGGGAGGTACCTGTAAGTTGGTGTTGGAGTCGATTGGGAGGTTCTCTTTGGCATGGAATTTCAGAGCTCTGGAATCTCCGCCATATCTAATTGAAGTCTCCATTATTCCTTAGACCAGAGAGAGAGAGAGAGAGAGAGAGTCTCAGACACACAACAAACAAATATAAGCCCTAGCCTAGGCTGGACTAGAAATAAGAGATATGGCGGACACCGTCTAACTCTTTCATTCGAATAAAATCCCCAATATAACGTGGGTATTTGAAAAGTTATTATTTTAATAAGTTATTTTAATTTTTAGTTATTTTAATAGGTTAAAATTTTTGTATTTAAAAAAATAATTTGATTTTTTTAAAGTTAGATGTGATGTTTGTGAGGAAAAAAAAAATGAATGATTATGATTTTAATGTGACATTTTGTTTTGTTACTATTTTAACCTATTTTATCTTTTTTGTAAATTTTAACCAAAAAAAGACTAAAATCCAACTTGCCAAACACTACCTATATATCATCTTCTTTCTACCAAAAAAAAAAAATCATCTTTTAACAAATAATCATCTCACATTAATCGTTAAACCTTTCACTTTTAATTTTACTATTACCTAAAAACCGTAAGGTTGAAATAAGAGTTTTACGGACTCTTAATTTTATGATTATCCTAAAAAAATAAGATTGAAATAAGAATTTTATGAAATCATTTTAGTATTTTATTTTGACTCTTAAATAATTTATGAGTAATTACAATGTATTTTAAATTTATTTATAAAATTTTGTGTTAAATGATAATAAGGGGATAGATTAAAGTTTTTTATATAAAAAGAATGTTATTGTTCTCATGTTCCACATGTTAATAAAGTACTTCAAAGAAAAAATAAATTTATAAACGGTGCTCAGTCCGTAGGATAGAATTTTCCACACACAATGTAGAAAGTTTGGTACAACCTCACCACTCATACATATTTTCAATGTTAAACGTATGAAAATAGGATAGAAATAGATTATCAATGCAATATACTTGAATCCAAATGATGTAACTTCTTGTAGGGTCACAATTGAGTTGAAACTGAAAGTATGAGAGGTGATCACACCATAATATAGTAGATCCTCTCACACCAAATCAAATCCTTATTTGGTGATTCAATCTTCCCGCAGGAAGAAGTTACTGGAAGTAGGAAGTTTAAGATTTGAATGAAGAGTCACAATAGTTTAGAAACATGGTGATCATTGAGTTTGAATTCAATAAGTTGCAACCATTAATTATCAGCCACCATCTGCTATATATATATATGGACAATACATAGGTTCAATGCACTTAAACTTCTCTCAATTTTTTCCTCTTCCAAATTGTATTCTTCTACGTGATTAAACACCCTCACGGAAACTTCGATCCATTGCCATTGTTAAGATCAACTTACAGTGGTATCAGAGTAAGGTTACACATTATCGCAGATGTCGAAATATAGTCCGAAAGAACAAAAATTTTCAGAACTCTTTTTGCCAAAAATTCAGAAAATCATTGATCGTCAATCTTCGGCATTGGTTAATTCGGTTTGTTTATTTAATCATCACCAATGTGTTGTATTTCTAGAATACTATCCGAAGAAAATAACTATTGGTGGTGCTATTGTTCCAAACCTTGCCGAAAGTGAGTTCGAATTACACCGTTGGAAGCAATTTTATAAAATATTTTTCAGTTCAAATTGCGTCTCCAAATTGGCACCATCTTGTTCTTCACAAAATTTTGATCATAACGGAAAAATTCGTTGTGAAAAACACAGAAAATTTGATCCACAAGATCCAACTTACAGTGTGTGGTCTCCTACCCCCACCGAAGAAAACAACCGGAGCAAAAAAGCCGTTATTTATTCTAATTCAAAAGATCAATCAGTTGGGCTCAAACCAAAAGGGCCAAAAATTAGGAAAACAGCAAGGAAGTCTGTTCCCTTGGGCCTCAAAATTAAAAAGAAATTTTTTGGGCCAATCCAGCAATCGGCCCAAGTCAGCCAGGTGGAGCCGAGCAGCCCAAAGCCTCAAGGACCGCCCAGCCTAGCGACTCAGCCCAGCAGCCCAACGCTGCAGCCCAGAGCGCGCCCAGATCCACGCGTCGACCCAGTGCCCAGCGCACCGCTCCCGGACCCGCGTCCGTCTACTCCCCACGACCCGCACGCTGATCCGCGCATTGACTCGTGCGTTGACCAACGGTTCAAGCCAATTCAGCCAAAACATTGAACCGGCAGATTGGTTCAAGGGGTTTTTTGGCTCATTCTCGCTCATTTCAAGGCCGTTTTCAGTCATTCAAAAGCCAAAATTTCCAGAATTTTTCTGTGGGTACTTGTTCTACATTTTCAAAAGAAAAAACTCAAAGAGAAGGCTATCCAAGGGTGTTACCAAGGAAAACATCCAAAGAAACATTGTTTAAAAGGCATCATTGTGAACCATGGGTTCGTAACTATTATTATGTAGGAAATTAATGTATTGATATTATTGATTGATACATAATGTTCTTACAAGAGCTCTCTTTTATAGAGAGAAATGGGATACAATGGGATACATAATGTAGCACTATACCAGAATGGATCACTAACTATATCACTAACTATATGGGGCACTAACTATAGCACTAACTAATGTGGAGTAGGTGGAGTATTTGTAGGTGGAGTAGGTAGAAATTGTAGGTGGAGTAGGTAGAAATTGTTACATAGAAATTGTTACATTCAACAGCCCCCCTCAAACTCAAGGGGGTTAGGTACTAACCAACTTGAGTTTGGAGAGAGTAACAAAACAGGAAAAAAATAATCGGACAAATAAAATAAAAGTGGATAGGAGACACTGTATGGTCATGTCAGACCGTTGTAGAAGACCGTATGGTTATGGCAGACCAATGTAGAAAACAGTTTACGGGGTCATGTCGGACCGATGTAGAAGACACTATATGGCTGTGTCGAACCGTTGTAGCAGAGAACCGAAATCAATGTCGGAACAGTTTACCGAGTCTTGTCGGACCCATATAGGAGCTAACCGGAATCAAAGTCGGGACAGTTTACAGAGTCTTGTCAGACCCTCAAAAGGCGTGCCCAATCTTATCAAAAGGCGTGCCATCAAAAGGTGTGCCATCAAAAGGCGAGCCATCAAAAGGCGCGCCGATTTGTCGTCTGGCGTTGAGAGGCGCGTAAGGCGCGTGTCTGCATTGCCTATTTAAACCAAGGCGAGGCTGCCGCTGATGCATAACAAACCAGCTGAAAAAACTCTTCGTTCTCTCTGGAACACGTCTGAGAGAGATACTCTGTAACACACTGTTGCTCGGAAAATGGCTGCTTCTTCCAGCCCCGTTACCCATAACATAGCCTCTTCGTCCCGTGGTCTCACTCTCTTTCCCGACCTCAACGAGGCCACAACCCAGAATATGGCCTTTGAACCTCAACCAAGCGCCCCTGGACCAAGCGCCTCTGGTTTTGCGCCGTTGAACTTTCCGATGCTGTATGTGGAGCAAAGAATGGCTGCACAATCGGATATTGAGGCGAATTATTACACATTGAAGTCATGTGTTGAGACAATGACGGCGGTCAACAACCTGTCGCACCGGCTTCAGAGTAGAACAAATGAGGTGCAGCAGGTAAAAGCCCAACTGGCTCTGCTCCAGAGCATGTATACAGATGCCCGAGCAGAGATATGTATGCTGAAGGCAGAAAATAAGGAACTGAAGCGGAAGACCACCGTGATGCTCAGATTTGGAGGTCCGCCATATGTGACAGTTGAGGAGCAACGGGAAGTGAACGTGCTCGGCGGCATGGGAAACACGGAGGCAGCACCGGCAAGGGCCGCCCAAGACAAAGGCAAAAAGAAGAGAACAGCTGAAGAGGCGAAAAAATAAGGCCGGTTTTTGTTGTGTGGGTTGTGGTTTTTTTTTTTTTTTTTTTGTATGTGTGTAAAAATGTGATCGGGGTTGATCCCCGAGATGAATAAAATAAGGGAAGGTTTGGTGTGCAAATCGATATGATACCAAACTGTTGTACCTTGGTATTCTCTTTCCAAATTCAGCAGTGTATCGCTGGTTGCCACTAAAGGAGGATGAGGAATATAACTCGGCATGAGAACATGCCACAATGCTGATAAGAAAATTTAATAGTTCTGTATTTTCTGATAGCGAGCATTTTCTCTGATAGACACTAGCAAGACATCTAAATGCAGACAATAGCAGCTACTCTGGCCTTGAAGCAGCAAATATTGTCAGCATCTTTTGCTGGTCCATCATTGTCACTGTAGTCTGAATCAGAGGAAGTATAATCAATAGTAGAAAATTCTTGTACTGAGAAACTCACAGATTCCTGAGCTTTCAGTGGCTGCAGATTTGTCAGGTCCTGTTTGCGCAAATGTGGTGGCCTATATGGACCAGAATCTAATTTACTAGATTCTCTCAAATTTAACTTAAGCCCCAGGGAACTAATTTCCTTCTTGTGACCAACCAATGGATACAAAGGTTGGGATTTATTAGCAATGCCATAGATGAAGAACATCCTCAATGCTGCTACAAAACCCGCCACATGGTCTGAAAGCAGTCCCTTAGGATCTATAAGAACCAAGTGCAGGCAATGCAGAAGTGATGTATAAAACTTGGCCATAACATGATCTTCCACAAGTAGATTCTTAGATGCCAAGACATCCATCACATTTTTAAGCACCTGAATTGTTGATTGCCACATGTCAACTGAAAGAGAAGACCCAACTCTAGAGAATACTTCACTAATCATAGTGAAAGTGATTGTCTGAACTTCCCATAAACTGTTGGTGATAACTAGGCAAACAAGAAATACAGCACCAAGTGCTATAGCAATGTTGATCACAGTTGTCTCCCATATATCCAGATATTATTCAAAGAAAATATAGAACACTGAATATGGAAAGATCTTCAAAGAATCAGAAACCCTTGAGCTAAACTCTCGTGCAGCACGCATTGAATTAACAAAATCATCCTGTTTCCTTAGTGGTGTGTGGTAAGTACGAAACTCAGAGGCTCGTATAACACCACTCTCGTAACCATTCAGATCCACACTGCTTGTGTAAGCCCCATGGCCACCCTTTGCACAGTCAGCAGAGGGCAGTGCATTGAGGAACCATGGCATGATGTCCAAGCAAGGACTCACTCTTGAGAGAGTCCTGAATTACATTGCTAGTAGGAGAGACAAAATTGAGTTAACTCTCTTTTGTTCCCCTTCGTCTGCTGGTTGTATAGAATAAAGGTCTCACATGTTCGAAAACTAGAGAGGATGCCCTTTTATGGATGTAGTCCCCCTAGAGCCACCGAACACCATGGAAAGCTCGGCAGGAGGCAAAACAAATTCTCCTTGTTAAACAAGGTGCAAGGCAGCAGCAAAGAATGAAGATGACGATGAAATGATTTTGCCAATAAACGAGGAGAGAAATGATGAAGTCGAGTTCCCAACGACTTCTCTAATTGATTCTATTGCAGTAGCTGAATTTGAGGGAAGGTTGCTTCATGAGTTACGAGGAAAAGGTAGCCAGGGCAGGCCAGCAGGTTCTCTTGCAGTGCAACGCGAGCCTTTAGACGCTTCAGCTCTTGCAGAGGCAATCAGTGGTGGCTGAGCGAGAGCAGCGCGGCAGAGTTCTCCGGCGAGCTCGGTGGCGGCAGAAACAAAAGGGCAGTAACAAAAATTGGTCTGTTTGATCATGAATCAACGCAGATCGAACAGGTGAGTATGTGTAGAAAACTTCAGCGGGCAGCGAAGGCAAAATTGTCGGCCGGCTGCCCGCCGGTGAGAAAGAAATACAGGCCTAAATCTTATGGCTCTGATACCATGTAGGAAATTAATGTATTGATATTATTGATTGATACATAATGTTCTTACAAGAGCTCTCTTTTATAGAGAGAAATGGGATACAATGGGATACATAATGTAGCACTATACCATAATGGATCACTAACTATACCATAATAGATCACTAACTATATCACTAACTATATGGGGCACTAACTATAGCACTAACTAATGGAGCACTAACTAATGTGGAGTAGGTGGAGTATTTGTAGGTGGAGTAGGTAGAAATTATAGGTGGAGTAGGTAGAAATTGTTACATAGAAATTGTTACATTCAACATATTACAATATTCATAAGCAAAGTATTGGGTTTATAAGGCCATTGATTTTTCATCATTCTTCTTACCCAAGGCAACAGTACCGTTCTATTCCTTCACATCATTTTCATCACAGGGGCCGATTCAACAACTACAAGGCTTATCCTTATTAAGACCTGCTGTTGTCTTTAATTTTGCTTATTTTTATTTTTAGTTTAGTATTGTAATATTCACATTTGAATTTTCATATTCACATTTGAATTTTCATAGTAACACATTTTGTTTTTAATATGGCTATTAAAAATATAATGGATTCTTCGAGAATCGAGATGCTTAATGGAAATAATTTCTGAGCATGGAAACGCCACATTTCTTATCTTCTTACACATGAGAAAACATTGCATACTTTATCCACTTCTAAACCAGATGATGATTCTAATTGGTTCCAAAATAAATGGATAGAAGATGATGCAATGGCAAAGGCAACTATGTTACATAATATGAAAGATAACATTATTCCGCTCTTTGAAGAACATGAAACTGCAAGACAACTAATAGAAGCACTAGAAAGTAAGTATGGGGTTCGATCGGATACTCAAATTCAATTGCTCTTGAACAAATATAATAACACTCGTATGAGTGATAATGATAGTGTTGGTGATCATGTTAATCAAATGGAATTAATTGCTAAAGAATTATCCAACGTTGATCACTCTTTGTCGGACAAGATGCAAATAACGACCATACTTAATAGTCTTCCATTGTCTTGGGATCATGTTATCACATCTCTAACTCATAGCGGACGAGAGATTTCAATGGTAACATTGCCTGTACTCTTAGTTTTGGAAGAAGAAAGAATGAAGCGCAGGCGTAAAGAAGGATTGTCTTCGAACTTGTTGATGGCACAATCTTCACCACAACCACAAAATAATACCCACACACCATTCAACAAGAAAAAGACGACTTTTTTCAAGAAAAAATGGAAGAAGGGATTTCAGAAATGATGGAAGAAACCGCAAGAATGGCAAAAACAACAACATCACAAGTATCAGATAGGCCCATGTTACAAGTGCGGTCAAAAATGTCATATCAAAGCCACTTGTCCTCAGAAGAAGCAGAAAAAGGATAATAACCCTGTTGCCATGACAATTTCTGAAGCATTGGTGCTTGAGCCTTTATCAAATTCATGGTGGATTGATTCTGCTGCAACTAGACATATTGTGCAAAACAAAGACATGTTTGTAGAATTTACTGATAAGCAGATTGGTGAACACAAGATCTACATGGGCAACAACTCTTATAGTGATGTTTTGGGTATCGGCAACTGTCAGTTCTCTATTAATGGAACTTCTATTGTGCTTCATGATGTGCTTTATGTACCCAGCATTCGGCGAAATTTAATTTTAGTTCCGGTGTTAACTCAAAAAGGTTTTGAGGTTACTTTTAGGTTTAACACAGTATTGATTAAGAAAGGGAATGTATTAGTGAAAGATCTAAGAGTGAATGATATGTACTCTCTTCTCATTGATAATAATAAAGTATTTTTCTGATTATTTGTCTGTTTTTACTAGTAATAGTTCTTATTTATGGCATTTAAGGTTAGGTCACATTAATAAAAATAAAATGTCTCGAATGTTTAAAAGTGGCTTATTGCCTAAAGTATGTTCCAATGATTTTGATATATGTTAACCATGTATCAAAGGCAAAATGACTAGCAAGCCATTTTTTAAACATTGGAAATCATCGGAATTACTCGAAATAATTCATTCGGACATTTGTGGGCCTTTAAGAACTAAAACTCATCGAGGCATGGAATACTTTATTACTTTCACTGATGATTATTCAAGATATGGACATATCTACCTCCTTAAACACAAATCAGAGGCAATTGACAAGTTTAAGGAATATAAATTAGAGGTAGAAAAGCAACTTGGTTGGTCCATTAAACACTTGAATAATGATAGAGGTGGCGAATATGAAGCTATGGATTCTTTCTGCAAGGACAATGGCATAAAACATTTGTTTACAATGCCATACACACCACAACAAAATGGGGTCGCAGAAAGACGAAATCGTACTCTCATGGATATGACAAGGTCTATGATGGCTCATGCTGATCTTCCTATTCATTTTTGGGGGGAAGCCTTGTCCACCGCTGCGTACATATTAAATAGAGTCAAAACAAAAGCCAAACCTCTAACTCCTTACGAATGCTGGCATGGAACTAAACCTAATGTTCAACATCTCAAAGTTTGAGGATGTAAGGCACATGTACTTATTCCTAAACCTTTACGGGATAAATTGGTAAGCAAAACTTGGGAATGCAAGTTTATTGGTTATGTCGAAAATGGGAGTGGTTATCGTTTTTACCATCCCGACTGTGGATTAATAGAAAGTAGAGATGTTATTTTTCTTGAATCCACTGATCTTGTTACTCCTATTGAACAAATTGAATTGCTCTCTGAAGTATCTCTGGATTCTTCTCTTCTTTCTTTGTCACACAGTCCACATATTCTCCCCGAATCATCTAATAGTGGGAGCAAACGCAAATTACATGACGTTGTTTTACCTGTTTCGAATCCTGAGATAAGTGGGAGTAAGAGAGCAAGACGTCCATCTATGTTTTTGAAAGATCATTATGTTTTTCAAATTGAAGAACTTAATAACTTAGTAGATGATCCTACTACTTATAATTATAATAAAGCAATGAGTAATAGTGATGCTACACAATGGCTTGAGGCAATGAATGAAGAACTTGACTCGATTAAGAAAAATGATGTTTAGGAATTAACCGGTCTCCCAAATTGAAGAAAAGCCATTGGTTGCAAATGGGTTCTTAGAAAGAAATTCAAAGTAGATGGAAGTTTGGAAAAATACAAGGCCAGGTTAGTAGCCAAGGGATTCACTCAACAACCTGGAATAGACTTTGTAGATACATATTCTCCTGTTGCAAAATTTGCCTCAATAAGGATTCTAATGGCGGTAGTAGCCAGAATGGATTTGGAATTGCATCAATTAGATGTTAAAACTGCTTTTCTCAATGGAGAATTAAAAGAGGAAATTTATATGATGCAACCTGATGGTTTCCAGAACCAAGGCAACGAGGATAAAGTCTACAAGTTGAAGAAATCTCTATATGGACTTAAACAATCTTCAAGACAATGGTACTTGAAATTCCACCAAGCCATTTTGGAAATGGGCTATGTTGTAAGTCCATTAGATCATTGTGTTTATATTTGGAAAAATGATGACAAGTTAGCAATATTGTCTTTATATGTGGATGTGTTAGCAGGAAATTGTCCAGATATGATTATAAAAACCAAAATTTTCTTGGCATCTAGATTTGAAATGAAAGACATGGGTCTTGCAACCTATGTTCTAGGAATTAGAATTTCAAGAGATAGAAATTCAAAAATATTATATCTAGATCAAGAGAAATATCTAGACAAGGTGCTCAAAAAATTTAATATGGATAACTGTAATTCTTTAAGCATGGCTGTTTGCAAGGGGCAAAGTCTTAGTAAAAGTATGAGTCCTCAAACTAAGTCTGACGTTGAGGAAATGAGAAATGTCCCGTATGCTCAGGCAGTAGGCAACCTAATGTATGCTATGAAGCACAAGACCTGACATCTGTCATGCAGTCGGATTGGTAAGTCGGTTTCAATCCAATCCAGGTAAGGAACATTGGCAAGCAGTCAAAAGAATATTCAGATATTTAAAAGGCACTAAAAATTTGAAGTTATGTTTTGATTTGTGTGATTTAGACATAAAAGTATACACTGACGCAGATTTTGTAGGAGATGTAGATGATAGAAAATCTACTAGTGGTCATGTGTTCTTGTTTGGTGGAGCAGCAGTTTCTTGGTTAAGTAAGAAACAAAGTTGTGTTGCAAAGTACACTATGGAAGCTGAATACATAGCTTGCAATACAGCCGTGAGTAATGCAGTCTGGATAAAACGATTTGTTGACAGTTTACAATTAGGTATACCTGCCGGACCGGTCAATATGTTTTGTGACAATCAATCCGCCATCTCATTAATTAGAAGTGGAGCGAATAGCTCTAAGAGAAAATATATTCATGTAAGTTATCACTATATTCAGGACATAGTGGAGAGAGGTGAAATTAAAGTTAACTATATTCTCTCAAAGAGATGGTGGCCGACCCTATGACCAAAGGGTTGTCTCTTGAAAAATTTAGAGAACATGTAGCTAATATGGGATTGAAAAATGCCTAGCTAGGTGATTTAGCTACTTCTATAAGAGCATAGTCGGATGACTCTGGGGACGCCTAGATAACCGATGTTTTGCGACTCTATCTTGCATAGAAACATGTGTTTGGTCAGGTAATAAGATAGAGGAACTGACAAGGTACGGATATCACAGTTAGCATGAGATATAAAGTCCATGATATGCAATGTGCTGACTAGATGATGTTGTCTACTAGATCAGTAAAAAGTCGTTGATAAGGTGTGTTAAGGAAAACCTTCAGAATGGCCTTAAAGGAAGTACTTAACAATAATTTCAACGCAGGTCGACACATGAAAAATGTGTGCGACTGAAGTCGTCAATGGTGATTGTGTATGGACTATGAACCCATCACTGGAAATTGATGTCGTTCACTTGAAATATAGTGAATTGAAGTCATCTGGAATGTGTTATAAGTGGGAGAACACATTTGTACGGATGCGGTCAAATTGATGGCAAAAACATGCGCACGTATGGCCAAGTCACAATCAGACGTCGATCTATGAGGGTAATTTCATAGATGAAAGTTGGCATGAGGCAAAATTTTGATACCAAGGTAAACATGCCTAACTCAAGTTTTATCACCAATATTATAATGTGATCAAGTGGGAGATGAAGGTATGAGAGGTGATCACACCATAATATGGTGGACCCTCTCACACCAAATCAAATCCTTATTTGGTGATTCAATCTTCCCGCAAGAAGAAGTTACTGGAAGTAGGAAGTTTAAGATTTGAATGAAGAGTCACAATGGTTTAGAAACATGGTGATCATTGAGTTTGAATTCAATAAGTTGCAACCATTAATTATCAGCCACCATATGCTATATATATATATGGACAATGCATAGTTCAATGCACTTAAACTTCTCTCAATTTTTTCCTCTTCGAGATTGTATTCTTCTGCGTGATTAAACACCCTCACGAACTTCGATCCATTGCCATTGTTAAGATCAACTTACAAAAACTAGCTAAAATGCTCTAACAGTGCTCTTGATTCTAATAAAATAAAAAATTAAAAATAAAACCATTCAATTAAGTCCCTTTCTCCTAGTTCAAAACTAAATAATCGATTTGTAACCTTAAACTACAAATAATAATAATAATAATAATAATAAATTGAACACCATTAACAGTAAAACACAATCAACCTACTACCGTCATGCTTGGCACTTGGAGACGTTTGTGTGCTCCAGAACCAAATTGAACAAAAAAAATAACAGATAAAACTAAAATTAAAATAAGCTGTTAACTATAGTTTTACTTGTATATTCAATAGCAAATATCAACTAACAATCAGTATACATTAGTACCTAAACTTGTTTGACAGGTATTACCACCCTTAACAATCAACATTATAACATAACAGGAGATGAAATTCACTAGCGGGCAATCTAAAAGAAGACAACTCAGATCAATGACTAATGCCATAATATATATATATATATATTTTTTTTTTTTGATAAGTAAAATGCCATATCAGAAATGTAAGCCACCAATCAAATCATTTGGTCTTAGAAATTACCCCAACAAAAAAATCATTTGGTGGACATGTATACAAGTCAGATGGATATGTAATCAGTTCTATATATATATATATATATATTTTTTAAAGTTAAATCTATTGGAACAAAAACAAAAACCATAGATGTTGGGGCTAACTCATCAAGCTATCCTTGAGACCACAACAAAATTCTGATTTCACAAATCGCCCAACAAAACACAAAGTGCAGACTAATTTTATTCATATATTAGATCTAATCAATGGCTTCCAGCTGGTCTTCAACCTCCTGCCTCAAAGCTGTGAGTTTCTGCTGGATCAAAGCAACCCGGTTCTCAATTTCCCGTCCCCCAGTTTTCTTTTCATAACTGTCTACCACTGTCGAGTGTTTTGACATTAGCTTCTCCTGCAGTTCTCTCTCCTTGACAACCAGCTCCTCCACCTATATGAACATCCAACAAGCTTTCAACAGCACTTATGCCAACGAAAAATAGAAGGAATGATGTGCATAATAAATAATCTATGCATAAAGTACAAATTTTGGGTTCCAGATAAATAAAAATAAAAGGAGCATGTGGCAAACAATAGGGCTTTTCTAGCTATCTCCGTGTATTATCATGTTATCTGTTACCTCAAGCAAAAACAGTTCCTTACCAAAACAAGTAAAGCCCTGGTCAACTCACTTGAGGCATACAGTCAACTCACATAGGCCCCGTTTGGCATGCAACACTTTTAGGCTAAAAATCAAAAAGTTACTAAAAAAATCAAAAAAACCTATAACCTATACCAAAAAGTCAAATATTCCCTACTTTTTGTACATCTTTTCGTAAAAAACCAAAAAGTCATTCGAAACATACTAATTTTTTTACCTTATATTTTAGCCTAAAAATGAAAAAGTTACTAAAATAGCATATTCCCAAACGAGGCCTAAATTTCATTTATTAAACCTCATCACATAGTGGACTATATTTTTTAAAATAGTGGTAAGAGTATCAAATAGGTAGCACCCAAACCTTCGGCAATATCTGAGCAGCCTGTGGAGAGGAATGCAAGAAAGCAACCAAGGGCTTCAATTCTTTGGAAAGCTCTTTCAATGAACTGTCAGCTGCTTTCCGAGTTGCTTTACAAGCTTGCACATCCCCTGTTCTGGAGAGATCACGTAACGATGCTTCTAGCCTATCATGGATTGTCAAACACCGATTGATGATGTTTTGAACCTGCTGAATAGCTGTTTGAACCTGAAAAGGACAGCTAAGTATATAATATTATAGACTAATTAATATAGTTAGAATGAGCAACATCAAATCCTGACTACCTCATCCCACTGCAGTTTTGCCAAGTAAGAAGCAGAAGACTTCGAGATTGTTAAGTCAGCATGCATATATACAATGCAAGCAACAAACAGGAAGAAAAATCCAGAAATCAACATCAATGGCTCCCTCAGCAATGAAAGGTTGTTGAACTTGTAATAGACCTGGAAAAAAAAAGCAAAAAATAATAAAACCAAAAAATTGCAACTGAGCAAAATATGTAATTCGATGTCACTAGCAGAACATGGTAGGAGAAACAATTAACTGAAAATTATCATTCTATTCAAGGAACATTTATCAACATTAAGGTACACCGCAACTTAAGGCAGTATTTACTTATCTCAAGGCACATACATAGCAATTGAGGTGCCTAAATGGAGGGAACAACCCTGGAGGGTGAAAACTATTTGGTAACTGTTTGCACCCATTTTTGTAAACTTCCTATTGACAGGGGGATTAATTGAGTGATGACATGTGGCAATGGAGTCAGAGTAAAAGTGTTCCATTGATCAGAGGGACAGGTGGCATGAAGAAGGTGATTGTGTGCATGAAGTGGTAGAAGTAACCCTGGAGCAGTTACCAACCAGTTTGTGGCTTAGTAGGCTGGTTTGTAGGAGATGATGCTTGCAACTGGGGGCTTATTCTCTGTCGATGTGGTGCTCAGAGTGATGAGGCTTAGCTTTCATGACCATA
This sequence comes from Camellia japonica, assembly GCA_030407325.1. Taxonomy (NCBI): domain Eukaryota; kingdom Viridiplantae; phylum Streptophyta; class Magnoliopsida; order Ericales; family Theaceae; genus Camellia; species Camellia japonica. The sequence goes on along the minus strand of JAPPVO010000016.1, from coordinate 194,279,995 downwards.
ACTTAGTAGTTTGGTAAGAAAATCTCTTTGGTGAGATTTTGAGTATGACCTAAACTATTAAAATTGTTGAAATTATTTTAATAGTTATAATATTATGCTATTAATTTCGTCATTTTCTCTTAATTGTCATGATTATTAATCTGATTATTTTCTCTTAAAAAGAATGATAGGTTAGTTATGTTTTCTTACTGTGTCGCAAAACTCATGACATATATTTTGTTGCCCTGGCGTTTTATGCCAAATTTTGACGAGGAAGAAATGGAAACTGTAATTGGCGCTATTGCTAATATAGAATCTTGGCTAACTTGAAGTCAAGACTTTAGCAAAAATAAAATTTTACTTTCTTATGTATTAGGATGTTATGATGTTATTTAATGTTATATGTGGACTTTCAATTTTTTCTTTTTATTTCGTGTTGTTAAACTTTTTGACTCTGTGAGAAATTTAAATTTTCCTTTTAAGATGTTAAAATTTTAATTTAATAAGTTATTATGTTATTTAAATTCTTGATGTTCCAAAAATTTTGGGGTGTTGCAATTTGGAATCAGAACCTACGTTCGAACCTTTGGGCCATGGGTAGTAATTAAATTTTTTTACAAAACCTTACGTTGCCTTGTAATTTTCTATGACATAACTAAGTCAAAACCTTTTTAATTGTAGGATACCAGGATCGTCGGATGTTAACTCTCATGAGGAAGATTTGGTGGGAAATTATGAAATAGAGTCTGACCCAAGTGAAGAAATGGAGTCAACAATAGAAGACTATGAGTCTGAGTCTGAGTCTGAAGAAATTGTACTTATGTATGACCCAATGGAGGTGATTGTGATTGAGTCTGACACCGAGGAGCAAGGTTTTAAAAAGCGGCCGCCACCCGTTACGGCCGCTTTTGCAGTGTGATTGAGATTCACAGGTGTATCGGCCGTAGCAGCTGCTATAGCGGTCGTAACGGTGCCGCAACGGCCTGTTATGCACCGTTACGTAACGGTTTCGAATTGCTTTTTTCGAAAAAATACAAAAAAAAAAAAAAAAGTTGAACATGGGGGAAGAGAGAGAGAGAGAGAAGAGAGAAAATGGAGGAACAAGAGATAGAGAGAGAATAGGGAATATAAAGAACATGTTATTGATTTGTTGAAATTGTAAAACCTATGCTATTCTATTCAGCTGCTATCACTCAACCATTTTGTTTGTGTGTCTATCTATATATTGAAAAAAATAATAATAATAATAATAATAATAATAATAATAATAAGTGTGGTCATTATTTATTTGACTTGTATTAATATTATATTATATTATATTATTTTATTTATCCACTTTTGCATGTGATCAAGTTAGTGATTGATATAATATAAAGTCATTAATTATTAAAATAAAATATAAAAAATTCAGTTTTAGTGAAAAATATGAAATATTGGATCAAACTTAAAAATTAAAAATTGAATCAATATATTTTAAAAAACACAATAAATATGATCATGGAAAAAAAATATATATCGGTAAGTTTTTTTCAAATTGTGCGAAGAATAAAAAAATTCACGGTTTCGGTTACCGTAACCGTTACGCTACGACCTTTACACCCCGCACCCGCAACCGCAACCGCAACCGCAACTGCGCCACCGCCACCGCCACCATTACGGCCACCGCAACCGGCTTTCAAAACCTTGCCGAGGAGGAATCCGTAGAGGGTAATACTGACGAAAGTACTGGAGATATAGGTGTTGCATTTGAAAATTGGAATGTTCAAAATGGGTCGTAAATTGGCTCATTTGTGTATATTAGGATTTATCCCTTAGAAAGCTGTGCTTGGAAGTCCGAAAGTTGAGTAGGTGCTTACATCGGACCTGTCTAGATTTTAAGGCAAGAAAATCCCTGGTTGTATTAATTAGGCCCTTTACCGGATGGCTTTACCGATAGAATGGGCAACCTTTTTTATATTTGGAGCTTTCAGTATGTCATGCCTAACCCAAATCGAATTGTGAAGACAGATGGATCGGTGGAATTCAAAGATTAGAGAATTTATCGAGAGGACCCAATACAGCTATTGGGACATTTTGTGCATGAAACTGTTGTTTTTGTGAGGATTCATGGGGCTTTTCCAAGCCACGTGGAAGAAGGAAGTCCTTGTGACGAGGGACTATCCATGGCTGTTTGATTAGAGGTCTTAAGAGGAGTTACAAACTAGGCTAACTAATTGTTTTAAAAGCTTACAGCGTAAAAATTGCCTAGTTTAAAGTTGTTGGTGTAGGTAACTCTAACTATTATTTGTATTAATCTTGATTAGTAGGGACTATCATTCGTCTTATATTAAGCCCGTAGTATTTTATTTTTTTTATTTGTATTTTGCTGTTTTGTAACTTGTCCCATCTAATGAATGAAGTTTCCTTATATGAAATCTTTAATTACTGTCTTTGCATATAAATATATACATAGTAATTATGATGATAATAAATTAATAAACACACAAGTCACAAATTACCAACAATTCCATTACGCAGAATGACTGGACGAACAAGAAATAATAACAGTAATGGTGATGGAGTGTCTAATGGCGATGTCACTCCGATTATACGCACAATTGCCGATAGGGTAGGCAATATACCACCGTGAAATCACGATCAAAGCAAATCTAAAATGATAGCAAAGTTTAAAAAATTGCATCCTCACAAATTCCTTGGTGGATCTAACCCCTGTGAAGCTAAAGCTTGGTTAAGACAAATTAAGAAATTACTAGACACTTTTGACATCTGAAATGAACAAGATAGGGTGACCATAGCGGTGTTTCAAAAGGAAAGGGAAGCAGATCATTGGTGGGAAATGATTAGAAGTACCCGACAAGTAGAGACATTGACTTGGAGGCAATTTGAAGACCGGTTTATGGAAAAATATTTTCCCAACTCACTAAGACAAGAAATGGTTCAAGAGTTCCTCCAACTGAAACAAGGAAAAATGTCAATTACTCAATATGCGAACCATTTTGAGGCTCTCTCACAGTATGCTTCAACAAAAGTAGCAAATGAAGAGGATAAGATTAGACGATTCAAATGGGGTTTGGATACAGATATTAGAGAAAGATTGATTGCAGTACAACTTTTCACCTATGATCAAATGGTGGATCGAGCTTTAATTGCGGAACGTGAATTAGCGGATGCCAAACGCACTCAAAATCAACTATCAGGGAACAATAACCAATCACGAGGAGCAGGTCCAGTTCGAAACACCAAAAACCATCCTGCACCAGCACCTTATGCCAAAGGTTGCAACAGCAAGAAAGGCAGAATCGGGGAAACCAACAAGGAGGAAACTCTATAAATGAGTGGAAAGGAAAGTGTTTCAGATGTGAACAGGGGCATCGTCGAAGTGAGTGTCCTCAAGATGGGAAATATTTTATGGATCAACAAGTGGCACAACAATACAACAAATGCCAGTCAGGACAAGGTTCTAAACACACTCAAACTACTCAGACCAACAAGGGTCAGCCACAAGCCTCTAGGAATGCAGACCGGCCAAGAACACAGCCACAAGGAGCTGGAGATGGAAAGAAACCAGGAGGGACTAACCAACAAGCAACAGGAAGAATGTACGCTCTTCAAAAAGAAGAAGAAGATGTTGGTAACCCATCAGTAATTCAAGGTATGCTAATTCTCATGAATTCTTGGGCTAAAGTATTGTTGGACTCTGGAGCATCGAATTCTTTTATATCCACTGCATGTGTATCAAGTCTAGGTTTGGAGCCCAAAACGTTAGAGATAGCTATGAGTGTTGCTTCACCCTTTGGTGGTCAAACCCGAGTAAATCTGGTATGTAAATCTTGTGAACTAAAAATCTCCGACTCATATCTGATCTGTGATCTAAGGGTTATGGAAATGTCTAATTTTGACGTCATTCTAAGAATGGACTGGTTATCAGTTCATCGAGCTATTATCAACTATTACCGAAAAACGATAACAGCATCCTCCCTAAATGGCACGAAAGTTCAATTTAAAGGAGATAGACAAGATTCTTCAACTCCAACGTGTCGCAAATCGCGGTGGCATGATCAACTAACTGGATGGTTGGCAAGCTTAATTTCAGTAGACGAAAATCGAAAGGATCCAGGATTACCCCATGTGGTGTGCGAGTACGCTGACGTTTTCACTGACGAATTACCAGGACTACCCCAAACGAGAGAGATTTTACGATCGAGCTCTAACCTGGGACTTCACCAATTTCTATGGCACCGCATCGTATGGCGCCAGTTGAACTTCGGGAACTGAAGGAGCAATTGCAAGAATTGTTAGATGAAAGGTTCATTAGACCAAGTACGTCCCCATGGGGAGCGCCAGCATTATTCACAAAGAAGAAGAATGGAACCTTGAGGTTATGCATTGATTACCGACAACTAAATTGAGTCACTATTAAAAATCGATATCCATTACCAAGAATTGATGACTTGTTCGACCAATTAAGAGGTTCAAAATGTTTTTTCAAAATTGACCTTAGGTCTGGATATCACCAACTTCGTGTCAAAGAAGAAGATATACCAAAGATTGCATTTCAAACCCGTTATGGCCACTATGAGTTTGTGGTAATGTCATTTGGTTTGACAAATGCGCCGGGGGTATTTATGAGTTTAATGAACAAAATTTTTACACCTTATTTGGACCAATTTGTGGTAGTATTCAATGACGATATTTTGATTTACTCACGATCGGAGGAAGATCACAAGCAGCATTTGAGAGCCGCCTTGCAAATTCTAAAAGAGAACCAATTGTATGCTAAAGCTAGCAAATGTGAATTTTGGTTGAAGGAAGTAAAATTCTTAGGTCATGTTGTGTCTAAATCAGGAATATCAGTGGATCCTGCTAAAGTAGAAGCAGTAATAGAATGGAAACAACCTAAGAATACATTTGAGGTTCGTAGTTTTTTGGGATTAGTAAGTTGTTATAGGAGATTCATTCAAGATTTCTCCAAATTAGCCAAGCTGATAACACGCTTAACACAAAAAGGGATAAAGTTTGAATGGAACGAAACTTGTGAGCAATCGTTTCAAGAACTCAAGAAGAGACTAACAAGCATTCCTATACTAATCATACCTGACCGTGACATTGGGTACACAGTTTATTGTGATGCCTCTAAAGAAGGGTTAGGTAGTGTGTTAATACAAAACGGGAACATAGTGGCTTATAGGTCAAGACAATTGAAGAATCATGAGAAAAATTACCCTATCCACGATCTGGAATTGGCGACTGTGGTCTATATGCACTTAAGACTTGGTGACATTACTATTATGGCAAAAAGTTTGAGATATTTACCGACCACAAAAGCTTGAAATACTTGTTTACACAAAGAGATTTGAACATAAGACAGAGACGCTGAATGGAGTACCCTGAAGATTATCAATTCACTTTGTCTTATCATCCCGGAAAGCTAATGTTGTAGCAGATGCACCAAGTCAAAAGACGAGAGATCGTAGCCAACATATCAATTAAAGAATGGGAAATGGTAAGTATTGTGAATGAGTTTAGATTACAACCAAAGACTCAAAAAGAAAAGGTTAGGTTGTTTGCAATAGTTACAACACCTCAACTTCTTACCAAAGTGCTAGAAGCTCAAAGATTTGACCAAGAGACCGACTTCATTAAGGCACGATTAGTGTCGGGAGAGTCTTCACCGGATTGGACGCTTTACCAAGATGGTAGTTTAAGATATTTAGGTAGAATTTTTGTGCCAAATATTGAAAATTTGAGAGAAGTACTTAAATAATTTCACCATTCAATTTTTGCAGTTCATCCAAGAGGAAACAAGATGTACCAGGATCTCAAGCGATAGTATTGGTGGAGTGGAATGAAGGACGTTGCTCAATTCGTATCTAAGTGCTTAACATGCCAACAAGTGAAAGTGAAGGCAGAACATCAAAAACCGACAGGGAAACTCCAACCTTTACCAATACCTGAATGGAAATGGGAACACATAACAATGGATTTTGTAACGGGACTACCCCGGTCGCCGCAAGGCCACGATGCCATTTGAGTTGTGGTTGATCGGTCAACTAAGACAGCACATTTCCTACCAATAGGACCAGTAGACGCACTCGAATCATTAAGTCAATTATTTATTCGAGGAATCATTAGGTTGCACGGAATACTAATATCAGTAGTGTCGGATTGTGATCCTCGTTTTATGTCACAATTTTGGCAAAGTCTATAAAAAGCTATGGATATAGAGTTGTGTTTTAGTACAGCTTTTCACCCTCAAACTGATAGTCAATCAGAAAGAACAATTCAGACTTTAGAAGACATGTATCAAGCTTGTGTGATAAATTTCAAGGATAGTTGGGAGAGACACTTACCACTAGTCGAATTCTCTTACAATAACAGTTTTCAAGCAAGTATTGGTATGGCACCATATGAGGCTCTGTACGGATGCCTTGTCGATCACCAATATGTTGGACGAAAGTCAGAGAAGCACCTCTTTTAGGGCCAGAATTAGTTCAAGAAACTACCGAGAATGTGAAATTAATTTGACAAGCACTTGAAACCGCTCAGAGTAGGTAGAAAAGTTATGCAGATCAAAGGAGAAGACCTTTAGCATTTCAAGTTGGAGATCATGTGTTTCTAAAAATACAACTTCGCCGAACAATTGTTCGTTTCGAAAAGAAGGGAAAGTTGTCACCTCGCTTCATTGAGCCTTTCAAAATTTTGGACAAAGTAGGAGAGGTGGCGTATCGTTTGGCTCTACCACCTCAACTGGCTGGGGTACATAATGTTTTCCACATCTCTATGTCGCGAAAATACGAGCCGCACCCTTCTCACATCATCAACTGGGAGGCAATAAATCTTTATGAATAGGTGACATTTGAAGAAAAATCTGTCAAAATTTTAGATCATCACGAGAAGAAATTACGAGATAAAACTATACCATTGGTTTAAGTTCTTTGGAAACATCGTGAGAGGAGTCGTCAACATGGGAACAAAAAGATATGATACGTGCCAATTACCCTCAACTTTTCAAATCTAAAGGTACGAATTAATTTCGAGGACGAAAATTTTTTTGGGAGGGTAGATTGTGAGAACCCTCATTTAATTATTCTTAGAAGCAAATAAATAAGTAAATGAATAAATTAATTTTATCCAAAGTCTGTCTAATATATATATATATATATTAGTGTATAAGTTAGTTCAAAATTAATCCATAACCAACAAAAAAAAAAAAAACATTGTTAAGAAAAAAAATAAAAATGTTGTGAGTTTTCAATATTTATAATTTATTTTAGGGTAAATTACACTGACACCCCCTGAGGTTTATATTTATTATAGTTCCCCCCTCACCTTTTGAAATTACATCTTCCCCCTTGAGGTTTAAAGTTCCATTACAGATTCTCCCTCAGCAATTTAATTTTTTAAATACCAATTTTGCCCTCATTGGGTAAATTACATTGAGACCCCTCACATTTTAGAAATTACAATCCCCTCTCTAAGGTTTAAAGTAGCATTACCAATTGGCACATCGGTTAGTATTAGTTGAAAAAAAATTCATTGAAAAAAATTAAATTAAATTTGTTCGTAAAATTTTTAATTTTTTGTTTAAAAACAAACGTGAATTTACGTTCCTCAAATTTACAAACTGAGACAACCAATTATAAATCAAAAAAATTATCAAACAATTTTTATGACAATTTTTTTAATTTTTCTAAATATAAATTGAAAATTGAAAACGAAATAGTTACCAAACAGGTCTCTGATGGTAAAAATGTCGTAAAATTAACAAATAATTAAATAAGTTACCAACATAAGAAATGACTTATCAAAAGATTCTTAGGCTATGTATGATTTGATTTTTAGAAATTTTTTTTAAAAATTAAAAATTAATTTGCTTAAGAAATAGAAAATAAAAAATTATTATTATGTAAGGGTAAAAAATAATTATTATTTTAACTTTCGGGCAGGTTATATACATACGTATGGCTGTTTCAATTTAATTTGTAAAAAATTATTTCTAACCACTCGAAAGATAAAAATTATATAAAAAAAATAATTATTTTTTTATTTTTTATTTCTTAACCAAATTAATTTTTTATTTTTAAAAAAAATTTCTAAAAATCAAACCATACATAACCTAAGAATCTTTTGATAAATCATTTCTTACGTTGGTAACTTATTTAATTATTTGTTAATTTTACGATATTTTTACCATCTGAAGCCTGTTTAGTAACCATTTCGTTTTCAGTTTTCAAATTATATTTACAAAAATTTTAAAAGCTGCCATAAAAACCTATTTGATAATTTTTTTGGTTTATAAATGGTTGTCTTAGTTTATAAATTTGAGGAAAAAACGTAAATTCAAAAAATGAGCTTATGTTGGTTTTTAAACAGAAATTTAAAATTTTACTAACAAAAAAATTTTTCAAATAATTTTTTTTTTCAATGAATTTTTTTTCCCGACTAATACTAATCGAGGGGGCAATTGGTAATGCTACTTTAAACCTTAGGGAAGGGATTGTAATTTCTAAAATGTGAGGGGTGTCAATGTAATTTACCTAGTGAGGGTAAAATTGGTATTTAAAAAAATTAAATTGCTGAGAGAGGGAATCTGTAATGAAACTTCAAACCTCAGAGGGGAGATGTAATTTCCAAAAGGTAGGGGGGGAATTGTAATAAATATAAACCTCAGGGGGTGTCAGTGTAATTTATCCTTTATTTTAATAATCCTTACTAAATACCTTAGTTAAAAACCTCACTTAATTAATTTTAAAAAACCCACACAAATAAAAAATAAAAAAATCAATCAGGTTTTCGATGGTAGTGTTGGGTGACATTTGTATACATGCATATTATTGTAAGATATAGGCCCTCGTTACATCTCTTGGATTTAGAAAATTCGATTTGACGCAACAGAATGATTAGGAGAGAGAGAGAGAGAGAGGAGGAGTCCATTTATATGCTTACATGCCGTTTACATTTCCTCCTCAAATTGATCGGAGGGAATTCTATGAGCAAGTTAAGATAAATAAGAAGAAGAAGAAGAGTAGAAGATTAAGGAAGATATAATTTTTCCTACCATTTCAATCCTATCCTTAAGTAAGAAAACCATCTCAATCCTCTCATTCTTTTTAATTGTTAAAATTTCAGAATTTGTGTTCATAACAAAAATTTAGATAAAATCTTATTTATAATCATGTAAATTTGTGATTTGTATATTAAGTATTTCAAAGTTAGTTTTATTAGTAGCCTTAAAATCATGATATAATCGTGAAATTTGACTTGCATGTGTAGTTTGCGCCATTAAAGAGATGATTGAAGATTATATTTGGTTTGATTATATAACTCTTACATCTATCAGAAGGTGTACGAATTTTTAGACAATTTTATACTCAAAATTTTGAGATGATTTCTTCTACAAAGTTGTTGAGAATAATGTCTAGTTCATCCAATAATTTTTGTAACAATTATTTGGATTTTGTACGAATTTATACAAAATTTTAACTAAATCTAGAACTATAGATAGATTTTACTCTATGTTTGAAAAATCATTAAAAATTCTATATTAAACCAAATCTGGTAATTTCTAAATAAAAAATGAAATTTGAGAAGTCTAGTTTCATAATAAAATTTTAAATTATGGAATTGATTTATAAATTTAAGTATGGAATTTATTTAAGAAAATGTGATAAATCTGTGTCATAAAATTTCTTGAAATTTCACAGAATTATTTATAATTTATTTTTGGGAAATGCTTTCTAAAAAATGACCATAACATATTTATTGAATATTCTATAGATTCTCACGAATTTTAGAATTGTATAAATAATTTATTTATAATTTTAATTACAAAAGGTATATTCTGAAAATTTCTAGGCAAATTGAGAGGAACCAAAATTAATACTTCAATTATTTATTTGGACTAAAATTATATTGTGCTGGTCTAATTAATTAAATCTTGTAAATTAGTAGTCCATGCATGTATGATTATGGTTCACTTTTAAATATATAAAATTATCATTTCATACCATGGTTTAATTTAATTGTTTATTTTAATTTTGTACATTGATTGATTATTGTATGACATGTGTAATATTTTATGTTAGGAATTTTAATGAAATAGTATAACACTTACGGTGATTAAAAAAATTGTAATTATTGAAAACTAACTAAAATGATTAACGGCATGTACAAAATTAATAATTAAGGGTTAATACCAATAGTTCAAAGTGAGCCCTGATTTTTGATAATTTTTACATAATTGTGTCGCGAAACCCTAAGATGGCATGAGACTTATTTAAACCCTTATCGGTATTCGGTTTTGAAAGGTGGATGTGCGGATGGCACGCAGGAAGGTTACATACTCCTGGAAGACCATTCTCTTAGGGCAGACCAAGGATGTCACGGCTTGGGTATATAACTCTGGGTGTGGGCATCCTTAGTAGTTCTTGAATATTTGACTAGGGAGTTTTCAAATTAACCATGGCCATAGCTTAGTGGTCGGTAAGAAAATCTCTTTGGTGAGATTTTGAGTGTCACCTAAACTATTAAAAGTGTTGAAATTATTTTAATTATTGTTATATTATTATGCTATTAATTCCGTCATTTCCTCTTAATTGTCATGATTATTAATCTGATTATTTTCTCTTAAAAAAATGGTAGGTTAGTTATGTTTTCTTAAATTAATTCCATACTTAAATTTATAAATCAATTCCATAATCTAAAAATTTATTATGAAACTAGACTTCTTAAATTTCATTTTTTATTTAGAAATTACCAGATTTGGTTTAATATAGGATTTTTAATGATTTTTCAAACATACAGTAAAATCTGTCTATAGTTCCTGATTAAGTTAAAATTTTGTATAAATTCGTACAAAACCCAAATAATTGTTACAAAAATTCCTGGATGAACTAGACATTATTCTCAACAACTTTGTAGGAAAAATCATCTCAAAATTTTAAGTATAAAATTGTCTAAAAATTCGTACAACCTTCTAGCAGATTTAAGAGTTATATAATCAAACCAAATAAAATCTTCAATCATCTCTTTAATAGCACAAACTACACATGCAAGTCAAATTTCACAATTATATCATGATTTTAAGGCTACTTAAACTAACCTTCAAATATTTAATATACAAATCACAAATTTACATGACTATGAACACAAATTCTGAAATTTTAACAACTAAAAAGAATGAGAGGGTTGAGAAGGGTTTCTTAGTAATAAGATTGAAATGAGTTGATGAAATGGTAGGAAAAATCTTCCTTAATCTTCTACTCTTCTTTTTCTCCCTATTTATCTTAACTTGCTCACAGAATTCCCTCCAATCAGTTTGAGGAGGAAATGTAAACTATATGTATGCATATATATGGACTCCTCACCTGAGAGACTCTCTCTCTCTCTCTTCTAATCATTTTGTTGAGTCAAATTGAATTTTCTAAATCCAAGAGATGTAATGAGGGCCTATATCCTACAATAACATGCATGTATACAAATGTCACCCAACACTGTCACCGAAAATTTGATTGATTTTTTTTTTTTTTGGTATTTGTGTGGGTTTCTTAAAATTAACTAAAGTTTTTAACTAAGGTATTTAGTAAGGATAATTATTATGTTGAATCATCATTAAACTAAATTATAAACAATAAATATTGAATACCCACAAAAAAAAAAAAATTTCTTAACAATATTTTTTTTTTGTTATGGATTAATTTAGAACTAACTTAGGCCTCGTTTGGGAACAGGCTAATTTAGTAACTTTTTGGCTATTTGGCTAAAATATGAGCTAAAAAAAACTAGTATGTTTGGGATGACTTTTTGACTTTTTACGAAAAGATGTGCAAAAAGTAGAGAGAAAAAAGAATCTTTGACTTTTTAGTATGGGTTGTTGGTTTTTTGGCTAATTTAGTAACTTTTTGACTTTTTGGCTAAAAAAGAGGTTCCCAAACGAGGCCTTATGCACTAATATATATATTAGATAGACTCTGGATAAAATTAATTTATTTATTCATTCATTCATTTATTTATTTATTTACTTATTTATTTTCTTCTAAAAATAATTAAATGCGGGTTCTCACAAAGAATGCATGAGGTATTCCAAACCCCAAATGTTAAAATTCAAGGAAACTAGCCTAGGGGCCAACCTAGGTCAAATGTTTTTTCAAACCCACTATATGGCCAAAAAGAGGTAGAAAACATAAATTTGTTTTAACACAGAATTTAATAGTTATCCTAATATGAGGCCAAGAACTAATGTGGTTTTTGAAAATTATAATCAAGGGTTTGAAAATGTTAGGTATGAAGAAGTTCCTAATGTGGGTTATGGAAATCAAGGAATCAATAATTTGGCAATACGGGTGCATATCCTGAAGTGCATAGGCTTGACATGTATCATGAACCATTTGGTAATGGCCCAAGGTCAAAAGGTCCAGCACCCCCTTTACATGTCGACAAGCAAGAGCCTTTTGGACATGGATATGGGGGTCAAAATGTTTTCAATCATGGCCCTTTTGAACATAACTACGGGTATGAGGGGCATGGTTTTTTGCCAAACATGGCAAACAGTGACAAGCCATTAATGGCTAAAAAAAAAAACAGCCCCTTTTGACAAAAAATGATGAAAATCTATCACAAAATGATGGTGAAGATTTACTTTCTTTTTTTTTTTTGGGGGGGGGGGATGATTTTAAGCCAAACATGGCTGAAAATCATGAACAACCCACATTTGTTGAATTTGAAATTTTTGACATGGTTAATTTTGTCAAAAGTTTTGATTTTCTAAAACTATTTGATGTTATGGTTTCTGTCACCCAACAACCACCATGGATTTGTGATTCACATCAAAAATTAATTTTAATAAATTGGTTAACAAAAATAATATCTTATTCTTGTAAGTTTGATGGAATAAAAAATGACCATATAAAATAACCCAGGCCAACCAATAATGGCCAATGACCAATTATTTATACTTTGCATGAAGGCCACTTTAATGGCCAGTTGTTTAATGTCGACGCATCAACAGAAAACTAACTGATTATGCAAAATCGACAAAAGGAAGGGCAAAAAAAAATTTTGTCAACTAGTTTGTTGGAAGAGCCACTGCCAATATTGATTGAAGTGAAAGTATGGCAGTGATACCTTAAACAAGGAACCTTCGAATAATGACGACCACGTTGAACTCCACAAAAAATGTTAGTATCTTTTGGTTTCAGAATTTTTGCTAAATGTTATGAGTGTGGGCATACTCCTTGTTTTAGTAAGTACGAGTGATTCCATTCTTAAAGAGTTGGGGGTATTGTTTGCACCATAAATTTAGTCTCATTGATTGTGGCCTGTCAGTTATGGCCAAAATAGTCTATGAAAGTAAATATGGATTGTTCCGAGTTTTGCCTTTTATATCATTGAAGGCAAAATTCACTTTTACCTTAAATGAGGGAGGTATTGTTCGCACCCATTTTTGTAAAATTCCTATCAACAGGTGGATTAGTTGAGTGATGACACGTGGCAATGGAGTCAGAGTGAAAGTCTTCATTGATCAGAGGGACAGGTGGCATGAAGAAGGTGATCGTGTGCATGAAGTGGTAGAAGTAACCTTGGATCAGTTACCAACCAGTTTGTGGCTTAGTGGGCTGGTTTGTGGGAGATGATGCTTGCAACTAGGGGCTTATTCTTTATCGATGTGGTGCTCAAAGTGATGAGGGGCATGTGGCAGCATGGAGGAGAGTTGGTTCGACAGGAAGAGTTGAAGGTTTGGTAATGTTTGAAGGCTTGGAAGTGAGGAGATAGTTATAGTAGCAGTTAAGAAGTTGCAAGTTTGAAAGAGTCATGTGATCATGGGCCAAAGAAAGAGAAAGAAGATATAAAAGCCAAGAATTTGCAGAGAGAGGATCAACAACACAAACAACTTAGTTTTAGACTTAGCATAATCTAGGAATAACTTTCTTAGTTTACGAGTAGTTTCTTCTATAATTCGGATCCTTGTAAACTTTTGTGAACTTTAGTAATTTCATCTTAGAATTACTTTTTGTTTACTTTGTTTGCTTTGTAACTGTTACCATCAGTTGATCCAAAGAAGTCCTCATCCTTTTGAGGCATTCAAACCAGTACCACAATTACTTGATTGTACCACAATTACTTGATTGTTCCTGTTTAATTATCTAGTTTAAGATTATTGCTTGGTCGCTGTCGATCTAGCCCCAGCATAATTTTTACTAACAGTAACGCATCAAATGTGAACTAAGTAATGTTCAACTCCTGAGAGTAAGCACCCTCTTTTTAAATGTCACTAAATCAGCGCACACTTATCACCTGCTTCAGAATAAAATGAAGAACTAAGGCAAAAATCTATGAGAACTGCTGTTTTCTTTTTCCTGACAAGTATGCAAACTGCCACTTCTGATATGATTGATCATTTTTTGGAACTGCTAAACAAAAATACAGTTTCTGGCAATTAATATTTCATCGTAGTAAAAATATACTAAGTTCTTTTCCAAGAAAAACATGTGTTTATGTTCAAAGAAGAATTAACTTGCCAAGGGCTGCTTCTTTCAAACATAGATTTTTAAACATCCAAGGGTCAAAAAGGTTGTAGTGTTTTGACATCCAAGGGTCAAAAATCTATGAGAACTGCTGTTTTCTTTTTCCTGACAAGTATGCAAACTGCCACTTCTGATATGATTGATCATTTTTTGGAACTGCTAAACAAAAATACAGTTTCTGGCAATTAATATTTATCGTAGTAAAAATATACTAAGTTCTTTTCCAAGAAAAACATGTGTTTATGTTCAAAGAAGAATTAACTTGCCAAGGGCTGCTTCTTTCAAACATAGATTTTTAAACATCCAAGGGTCAAAAAGGTTGTAGTGTTTTGACATCCAGCTTTCTAACTAGTGTTGGGTAACAATGGAGGAAATTTAAAGTTGGGTTAATTACAAAGGGAAAGTTGGTGGACCATGGGTTGAATGTTATAGCATGGCTGTGAACTCTTGGCAAGATCCTGCAAGGTTTAACTCTTAAAGGACTTTCAGAAAGCTGATGCAGAAAAATAGATGACCCATAAATAATTCAATTGATACAACCAAACTAGTAGACATGGACAGAGAATCTCCAGAAAATAACTATCCATGCAACTTGGAAAATATTCTGCTACTACCAGTCTCTTTTCTTCTTTTAACCATTATGTTATTTGCTTGTATTGTAAAGCATTCATTGGATGTTAAAATTTTGTCAGCAATAATTGCTTTTTATTTTTCCCTTCAAAAAAGTGGTTGGACTCTTATGATGTGTTTATCCCATATTCTAGAATGTTGGGAAATGATCCTATTAAGGGTTGGCAAAGCATATGAGAAGTGTTAGCCAAGCACTGGAATTATGAAATTGTTTCTAAATTATGGACACAGACTAAAAACGGGACACATGTCTAGGTGTGTCCAAGAAGTATTAGTGTCAAACATGTCTAACATGGACCAGCTCCTCTATAGCAAGTGTCCACGTAACTTAGATGCTAACTGCATCTCATCTATCTCATCCAAATTCCCTATTTGTATGAATTTTTCCAGTTTGTAAAAGGATGAGGATTTAATGTATGATAGCTACAGCTCATGGGAACGTGTATGCATATACAAACTTAGCATAAGTATGTTGGACTCTCAAACCTTAATTATCCTGTATACTAGCCATTTGAACATTTTATAGGAGTCAAAGCAATACCTGAAAATGCTGATTATGCTCCTGCACAACATTCATCTTCTCTAGCACAACCACTGGTCTACCAACCATATCCAAGTGGGAAAATTTTGTCTGCATCAAACCAGAAGCAACATAAATAGAAGAGAACATTTAGGGGAAAGTGGGAAAATTTTGTCTGCATCAATACCTCGTGCCACTGTTTCACAGGAAATGGGACAGAAACTGAAATATCCCTTGATCCCTCGGGCAAAACAACCTTTAAGCAAAAAATACCACGTCAACACTATGGATACATAACTTTCAACAAAATCCACTCTGCAGTTCATACTTGTAAGGCTTCAATGGTATGTCAATACAATCACAAAACTCATCATACAGCAGCTTAAGAGTGTAACCAGTAGTCATGAAATTTAACAAATGTCTTAGGATAGAGATATAGTATACCTATAGTGGTTCCTAAAATCAATAAATTAGGATAGACAGTTATTCGAACAAGATATAGCTTTAAAGTGTGCGGTTCAAATTCAATTCAACTTTTGCAACAAAAGAACACCAAAAGAAAAGGGGGAAAAAAAACTGAAACCAGTATTCATTTTATTGCAATTGTCATTGAACTCTCAGGCTGGCCCAAACATATCAAAAGAAATGGGTAAAACGAATTAATTATTCAATGTGTGTGTGTGAGCTTCAATAAGGCTAGACCAAGCTTGAGATGAGTGGGTGACCTTTAGCATAAGCACTAGCTGAATGCAACACATACCCATCCCAGTTTGCAGCCCAATCTTGAAGAAGGTTTCCAGGTTATAGTAGCACAAACAAATTATCATTGATTCTCATGCCTGAAGAAAGGGCCATCTTAGCAAGGAAAGTATTATGCAGTTCTCCAATTTTTGTTGCTTGTTAGGAAGGAAAAAACACAAAAATGTTCTCCAATATAGAGCTAGCTTGCTTTGTTTTTACATATTGGGAGGTCACTTCCCAAAATAAACAAAAAGAAGAAAAGAAAAAAGTAATAAGATCAGTTCAATTAAATAAAATGCAGACATTGCAATAATGAAATTACAATCCTTCGACAACTATGTGTGACAGTCTATACATAGAACTACTTCCAGGGTATCCCTGATGCAACTCCTAGAATAATTTTGAAGTTTTGACCTAATTTCATACTGTTGAGGAGGGGATTCAGATATATATTACAGAATATCAAAAAAAATGTTACCTTCAGAATGAGATTGTTAATGACCAAATCATTAATTGGACAACCAAAAGAGAAATTCAGAAAACGTTTCCCTTCTGTCTGAAACAAGAAGTCTTTAAGTGGCAGGCCATACCCAATGGTAAAAGAAGTTTTCCAACCACCAAAAATTGGATATCTGGGTTCAATTTCTAGTTGTGTCTGCAATTAAAGAGAAAACTTGAGTAAAATATCAGAAACAAAAACTAAGACTTCTTTCTCTGCATAAATCAAAATTTCTCACCTTTTTTGAATCAACCCATAAATGAGATGTTGAAATATTTCCAATTTCATCCCTGTAGTAAACGGAGTGAGCTCTTGGTGGCAATTTGGCAACAAGATGCCTAAATGCTGACGCACCTCTTACATGAGGCCTGGCCTGATAGTCCAGCCTGCAGTATTCAAACAGTATAGCAGAATAAAATCCCCTAATCACAGACACCACCAAAATTATAGACAAATGAAGAAAACATGTAAATACCTGGAAAATTCCCCCATGCTTTGGGCACCTCCATGGATAAGGTTGTAATGTTCAGTCACCTGTACATTGCCCCAGTGCGAAATCTCTATCTCTCGCACCAACTCTTGAGCAACAGCAAAGGGCTGATTGTTTTCAAAGTGAACTATTATAGATGAGTAGGAGAAAGGTGGTCGGCTCTCATATGGGCCATATTTAATCTCTGAACCAGAAACCACAGTGTTCTCTATTTTTGTATAGGATTCGAGTTTTGGATCAGAGGGCAATTTTACACTAAGTGATTGGACCTTGACCGCATAAGGAGAAAGATAGTATGCACTATCCTGGAACACAACAAACTGATTTTCAGCTTGAGAAATTTTCTCAGGAAATGGTCTCAGTGCATGGGTGAAAACAGCCAGAACATCCAAAGTCAATCTTTCCCCTTTACCCAGCCCCTTGGGTAGAGATACAGAATACCATATCAGGCCTGGGGGCATCTCCTTAGGATGGGCAACTTCAATAGGGAGACTGGCAGCAGAACTTTTTGCTTTTCCTTTTCCTTCATTAATTGTTGCTGCCAAATATGCCAAGTTCTTTGCCTGGTGTTCAGGGAAGGGGAACAAAACTTCTGACACTGGATCGGTTCCCAAATTTTCAACCTATATAGAAAGAATCATGAATAATGCCAACAAATTAGTTCACAAATAGTGGTTTCAAAATTCAAAAACAGAATTGACTTCTTAAAAATGAAGATTCATAAATAAATGGAAAAAAAAAATGTGATGTCAAGAACCTATATAATGGAGCCAAAGAAAAAAGGAGGGATCCTACCTTTAATGTAGACGTGATACGTACAATTTGCGATGTCAAATCAACCTGCAACAAAAGGATCAGAGGTAGAGGTAGGTTGAAACTCAGATCAAAAAAATATGCAGTGAGAATTGAACTTTGTTCAACAGCTTGTCAGGTCACAGCTAGGAATGTCTATTGTGACATCTCTTGAGCTCCAATTTTGGCATAACAAAAAGATAACACCAGGTAAAAAGTTACATTTTGGAAATGCGAGGGTATAAGTAAGTACGCAAGTAACCAAAATCCAATAAAGATGTCTTTTAATTCAATCCTTCTCTATCAGTCAAAGCCAAAGGATCCAAGTTGAACAAACCCGGACCCTCTATCAGAAAAATAGATCCCATTAATTCAGCATAGGTGGTTCTTGGTGAACCAACACAAATAAAGTGCTTAAGAATTCAATGAAGAATTAAACTATTGAAGACAAAAAGTAATTCTGTTAAAACATTTTGCATTAAGATGAAAAGGAGACAATTTATTTCAGCTAAAAAACAGGTGCTATACAAACTAACAAATCTTACAAACTTTTCTTACTTACTGATGCAATACCTATCATATCATCCTGTTTCAGTTTCCAAAGTTTCATTAAAGCATGACACATCAGTTAAGAGCGTCAGTTTGTAAGATTTGTTTGTTTGCATAGAAATTTCCTTATAGGGGCCAAGAGAGGCCATGTTTCTCCTTCGAAGCACATCCATGAAAACTAGTAAGCATTCTAATACTATTCTTCAATTCAACCACATTATCCCAATTAATGTGAGAGCACGTATGTGTGTACCAAACTGCATTCATTACGAATAACTCAAATATGCGATCGTAGATCAAGTATTTAAAAAGTATTATCACACAAACACAGCCCAAACAAAGACAGATGAACAAGTACAACCATAAACCCTGACGATTAGCTCGAAATTCTTGCAAAGAAAGTGAACATATTGAGTTCGATCTTCATTCTAGGGCAATAAAATAAAACTAAATCGAACTGAATCGAACATGAAAAAACAAAATGAGGATGGATTTCAAAGAAATGAAACCAAATCGAGTAGTTTTTTTATTTTTTATTTTTTATTAGAAACAATACAATATGATCTATGAGAGAACTAGAGGAGGAAACATACCCGTCGATCAACCTTGGATAGGACTAGATCGGATAGACAAGGTGCAGACAGTAGAGCTATTGATAAGATGAATAGATCCAAACGAATCCCCATCTCTTCTCTCTCTCCCTGCTCTGGGAGTTTGAGTCGGGGAGTGCCGTGACTGGGACTTTAGAAATAATATGGCAATAAAATGGGTAAGTTACACTCATCTTCCCTAAATTTTTTGATAATTATAGATACACCTATTATATTTCTTAAATTATACTTCGTGCCGCTTTTTTCCTTCTTTTTCTTCAACTATTATCTTCTATAAACATTGCAGCATCTTTTTTTAGTTGTAACTTATAAGTTGTGTAATTTTTAGATTTATTTTTATTTTTAACATAACAAAATTCAAATTTGAGTCAAAATATGTTAGGTCATCTCTGTCCATCCTAAAAACTAAAAAAATATAATTTTTTTGAAAAAATATTAGAAAAGAAACCCCTCAAAAAAAAGACTTTCTGATAAAATTGTAGTTATTTTCAGTTTTAGTAAACTGTTTTTTTTTTTCTTTTTTTTGAGCTTTGGACTAAAGAGGGTTTGGGTTACATTGCTAGTATCATAGGAACTCCTCTTTATTTGGATGAGCTTACATTCAAGAGAATCAGACTTACGTTTATGAGAATATATATTGAAGTGCCAGCAAATAAAGAGATCCCTGAATCTTTCAAAATAAATCTTGGTTATGGTAACCCGTTTGAAATTCAAGTTGAGGTTCCATGGAAACCTCAAAAGTGTGATGTTTGTAAGACTTTTGGTCATATCACTAATTTGTGCCCTCAGAAGCCAAAGACTTTGAACCCTCCATCTTCCAAACAAGAGTGGAGAGCCAAGGAGACTAAAATACAAAGTCCAACTAAATAGGAAGTGGTGAAGAAAAATGGGAGAGATAATGGGCAAGCTTCAACGACAGTGATAAACAAAGAGAAAGAACGCAATCTTCCGCCCCCTTAACATCTAATGCATTTGATGTCCTTGAATCGTGTGATATGGGAGAGTTAGAGAATGGAGAATTAAATCAAGAATTGTTGTGCCAACATAGAGCCTAAATAGAAGGAGTCCATCTCCAAGTGACCCCAGCAATGGGAAGACTACAAATGAGGATAACAAAAAAAAACTCAAAGCGAAACTTCATAACCTGAAGTGCGCTAGAGGAAAATTTTGAATCCTTTTCATTGTGTATGTTGTGTTTGTCTTCTATAGGCTTAATTTGTTTCTTTTGAGAGAATAGTTTGTTTGTTTTGTTTATGTTTGTTCTCCCTACAAAAGATATGTATTGAACTTGATTGTATATATTTCTTTTTTTGTTATAATATGACTTTATCCAAAAAAAGTAAATTGTTTTCTTCAAAATTTAAAAAAAAAATTATGGTCATAGTAAAGGCCATAAAATTGCACTCCCAATTCTT
This sequence comes from Camellia japonica, assembly GCA_030407325.1. Taxonomy (NCBI): domain Eukaryota; kingdom Viridiplantae; phylum Streptophyta; class Magnoliopsida; order Ericales; family Theaceae; genus Camellia; species Camellia japonica. The sequence continues at coordinate 194,259,247 of JAPPVO010000016.1, read as the reverse complement.
TATTGTCTCTCCCACATTTTGTGGGCAAGTATTTTACATTCATGGTGAAAATTTTTAAGATTAATTTGCTATTTGTTATTCTGTACAAAAGAATTCTGTGTAATACACTAATTCATGGAATGGAGGGAGACTGAACTTTCATATTTAAAAATAAAATAAAAATTCATAAGGCATCCAAAGGGGGACTTCAACAACTAGTTCCACACAGACGAGAATTTCAGTTATAGGCCGAGGGATGAAACAAAGTAGGGATCTGAGACTTTATTATTTGTCCAAAACCAATGTCACAAGTAGCTGCTATGAAAATAAACATCAGGGATCAGAAAGATTTGCATCAATCCAGTCTTGAAGGGAAAGGGAAAAGAAGTCACACCAGGCCTCCATCTTCACAAGGCTCGGCCAACCCTTCTTTTCGCTAACAATGCAATCCCGAATAGCCTGGAGAGTGCTTTCAATGTGATGCTCACATAGCAGCTAACTACCATCAGGGGAGAGATACCTCAGAGGGCCTTGGCCTCATTGGGGAGAAGACGATGTTTTCTGATAACATTTGTAGAGTCATTCCAACAATCCAAACATCAGAAATAATACGCTATACTGGAAGAAAGTCATAGAATCTGTGAATCTGCAAGAAATGCTAGGATTTACCACAAGGTTTATGAATTGAGGAGGGCAATCATCTGAGGTTCTAAAATAAACCACCTTTGATACATGAAAAGCTCTGGCAAATTCAGTTCAAAACTGGTACATAAGAAAGAGTTACATAAGAAAGATGCAAGAACCAAAATGTTAATACTTGACAAATTGGGCCCTCAACGAAACTGTGCTTCTCCATGCAAAGGAGGACTCCGCAAATATTTTGTACGATGAGTAGAAGAATAAGATATTTGCATTCACATAGATAGACCTCTAATAACCCACAAACCAGCTACTTTCCTTCCGGTGACATTACTTGCAAAAGCTCAAGATTCAGTTCAAATGTAGCCCCTGGCTGCAGAATGAACATCAAAAATAATTTCAGTAAGCACTTCGTTGTTGTTGTTTTTATCAATTTAAATAAATCCATCTGTTATATAACATGATTGAGTACTGAGTTCATGGTCCATGAGAATGCATTGCAAGTATTGATTGAGATTCATCATGCATAGAACACATTTAAAGGTTGAACATGAGACTTAAAAATGTGATACACATGGTAAAAATTAAAGAAATTAAAAGAAGCCATTGCACGCAATTGATAATATAGGATCAACGTTAATGTTTTAAGAATTTAAATTTTCACTCTCATTAGTGACTTGTTTTATAATTTGTTAATCCCTTCACCTTTATATACTATAATGTCAAAAGTTAACAAATGAACAAAAATAATTGGTGTTTAAATTCAAAATAACACAGTGATCACTGTTGTTAAGGGTTTACCGGAATTTCATTCATTCCCCTCTGGCCATACCCAGCCTCAGGAGGAACTATGACAGTCCTCTGCAAGAAAGAATAAGACAAAGGCTGAGTGTCAGTGATGAGAGAAAAGAATATGCGAGAATGTATTTCTGGGGTAGAATAGGGACAGTATGAAGGTAAAGAGAAAAGCTAGTGTTTTAACCAAGCATACAAAGACAATAAAGGGGATATAATCACCTTTCCCCCAACTTTCATCCCTTCAGTTACCGAATACATAGCTGCTGGGGGTTTTGGCGAAGCCTGTGCAGAGAACAAACCGTTTGGGTTGTCAACAAATTCACGTTTCCGTTCTTTTCCTGCGGGTGCTCCTACCTTGAACTCATAAGGCTACTTAAGAGTACAAATAAAATGAGTCTATAATTTATTCATTCATGTCAGAAGTCGAGGTGCACCATGGGGAGAAGATTTCATTATTTGACTATATTTTAAAAATTGCAAAAAAAATAAATGAAATGAGCTTGCGACAAGGCTGTGGTATGGTACAACTTAATGATAAAAAGTTTTGCCAATGTCACATTTTCAACCATGTTTGTACCCAATATGTCAAGCATCAAATATGTTTCGACATTTTTTGTCACTAAATTTACATCATTTCAAGCATTGATCTGACTTTCTTGAAGAGCAACAACAAAGACAGCTGAACAAATCAAAGGCATCAAAACAGAGCTAACGTCTTGGTTTAAACCTCATATTAACAGACCAAGCAAAAGAAGTAAAAACCTGTGCAATGCTGCGATTTCCAGCTAAGAGTTTAGATTCTCGACTAGACACTGCTGTAACACCCCGATAAAGACAGTCGAAATGCACCTGTGGAGAAGCCGGAGAAAGGGTAAGCTGAAATCCAGTAGGACCAGTACATGAGAACTAGTGGTCATCAACTTCCATTACAAACAGACCTGAACTGTCGATCCCTTTTGAGCTACAGGACCCTTTCCTTCAACAACATCATAGTATTTCAGCCCATCGGCTGCGTCAAAAAGCAACCAATTAATGAAGGAAAATGAAGATTATCTATTTAACTACATCAACTACTTTCTAAAATGGCCATTAAATTTTAGTTACAACTTGTATAGTACTTAGTGATCATTCTGATATGTTTTTCAACACACTTCTGCTAGTATTTGTTAATTTCAGGTTAAAAATATAGCTTCATATATGCGTGTACTTGCTTAACATTTTGTTTTTGCAATGCCAGTGTAAAAGTGATTACTATATGATCTATTAGAATATAATATGTAAAGTGCTGCTAGTGCTTACTTTAGTGCTGTTAGTAGTGCTTCCTTTAGCCTTTAGGGTGTATGTTATCATAGTGCTTAGGCCCCTTTCGGTTTGTAACAGATTCCACTTGTGTAACTTCTCCTCTATTTAAAGGAGCTAAATAACAATCAATAATACAATCAATACACAATTCATTCTCTCTATTTCTATATACATTTAATTTAATTTAGCATGATATCAGAGCTAGGTTAAGAACCTCATAATTTCGCTTCACCGGCGGGCGGCAGCCTTGCCTTGGCCGCCCGCCGGACCTCAGCCCTCGTTATCGGAGCACTGTCTCTCTCTCTCTCTGTGTACCGAGCCACCACCACCGCTCGGCGACAGTGAGCTTCTATTACCCAAATATGCCTGCCAGTGAAACACAGTATTTGGCTATACTGCACACAATGCATACCCTTTTTCTAGTTCCTGCTGTCGGAGCCCCACCAACCTACAGAGGAACCCATGCTCATGCTCAAGCCATGCTTTCTTCCATGGTTCTTTCTATTCCTCTCAGATGATCCATCCGTCTCAGCTTCAGCAGCAACAGACAAATCAACATCTTCTGTTGTAGGGCTCATTGGAAACAAGAGCCACCAAAACCAACACTAGCATTCAGGAACTTGGGCCCAATCCTAGAGTCGGTACCCACAGCATATGACACCTGTGTCACATCGGCTCTGGTAGCCTCACACAGTGCTGATATGGCATTAACAGACAAGGTCTCTTCCGTCCTGACCGGGTCCTCATTGGAGGCAGGGACGGCGACAAATCCATCATCCTCTAGCACATCACCAGGCTCTGCCTCTGGGGCCTCGCTGCTGGCACCACCACCGTCGGCCACAAACTCTTCACTGATTGGGGCTACGGCCACGTCTACACAGTCGTCGTAGTCAACTGCACCTTCCCTACCTCAGAAACCAACTCAATCATGTTGTCACCCTCAAAACCAGAGATTGGGACAAAAAGGAATTTTGTCAGGGTTGTAACCAACCTTCTTCAGATAGGAAGAGACTTCCTTCACAATTTCATCATACCTTGCTTTTGAGTACTTAGGAGTGGTAGCATCCATTTTGTTACAACAGCAAATCATCTGCCTCACTCGAAGAGTAAAAGCAAGGAGAGCATGTTCACGGGTCTGACCATCCTTCGAGATACCAGCCTCAAAACCACCAGTGGTGGAATCAATGATAAGAACAACACAGTCAGCCTGGGATGTCCCAGTAATTACGTTCTTAATAAAGTTCTGCCCTCTTATCTCTTTCTTTTTCTTTTCTTTAACAACACTGGCCACCACCATCACTTCTCTCCTCTTTTTTTTTTAAAGAAATATTACTCCATCCCACCACACCATTTGTAATACGCAATCTCAACTCCCAGATTCACACACCATCACTGATTTTTTAAACCTTTACTTTATTTTATTTTATTTTTTATCTTTTCTTTTTGAACATTACACCACCGCCCCAACATCCTCCACCCACAAAATATTCTCTCTTTTCTTTATCTATTTTTTATTATTATTATTAAACAACACATACCACAACTTCTTTTTTTTATTTCTGTCGGGGATCAAACCCGATCACCATTTTACACAAAAAAAAAAAAAAACACAAATTCTCCAAAAACCACAAAAAAAAAAAAAAAAACACCCGGCCTTACTTTTTCGCCTCTTCCGCTGTTCTCTTCTTCTTGCCTCGGTCTTGGGCGTCCCTTGACGGCACTGCCTCCGTGTTTCCCACGCCGCCGAGCACGTTCACTTCCCGTTGCTCCTCAAATGCCACATATGGCGGACCTCCGAATCTGAGTATAACGGTGGCCTTCCGCTTCAGCTCCTTATTTTTCGCCTTCAGCACACATATCTCTACTCGCGCATCCTTATACATGCCCTGGAGCAGAGCCAGTTGGGCGTTTAACTGCTGCACCTCATTGGTCCTACTCTGAAGCCGGTGCGACAAGTTTGTGAGCGCAGTCATGGTCTCAACACATGACTTCAATGTATAATGATTGGCCTCAATATCAGATTGAGCAGCCATTATCTGCTCAACTGACAACATCGGAAAATTCAACGGCGCAAAACCAGGGGCGCTTGGTCCAGGGGCGTTTGGTTGAGGTTCAAGAGCACCTGCCCCGGTTATCTCTCTTGTGGACTCGTTGAGGTCGGGAAAGAGAGTGAGCAGACCACGGGAAGAAGAGGCCATGTTCTGGGTAGCTGAACGGGAAGAAGAGGCCATGTTCTGGGTTGCTATGTGTTTCAGATTGCGAGCAACAGAGTGTTACAGAGTATCTCTCTCAGAGAACGAAGAGTTTTTCAGATGTTTTCAGCAGGGGTTTTGTTTTGCCTCAGCCTCAGCCTCAGCCTCAGCCTCAGTCTTGGTTTAAATAGCCAAGGCAGACACGCGCATCGCGCGCCTCTCGATGCCAGACGACAAACCGGGCGCACAAGCCAAGGCGGGCACGTGCATCGCCGCATGTCCGGATCGCCTTTTGATGGCTTGCCGCTCGAAGATTTCTGTCGGGCACGCCTTTTGATGGCACGCCTTTTGATAGATTAGGCACGCCTTTTGAGGGCGCAACTTTTGAGGGCTCGATATATATATACATGTATATCTTTGGGCTCCCACGGTCTGACACGACCACACAGTGTCTGCTTCATGGATCCGACAAGACTCTGTAAACTGTCCCGACATTGATTCTGGTTAGCTTCTACATGGGTCCGACAAGACTCTGTAAACTGTCCCGACATTGATTCCGGTTAGCTTCTACATGGGTCCGACAAGACTCCGTAAACTGTCCCGACATTGATTCCGGTTAGCTTCTACAAGGGTCTGGCAAGACTCCGTAAACTGTCCCGACATTGATTCCGATTAGCTGCTACAACGGTCCGACACAACCATGCAGTGTCTTCACTAACGGTCTGACACGACCATACAGTGTCTCCTATCCTATTTTATTTTATTAACTTCTCCTCTATTTAAAGGAGCTAAATAACAATCAATAATACAATCAATACACAATTCATTCTCTCTATTTCTATATACATTTAATTTAATTTAACATGATCTGTTTGCCCCTGATTTTGAAGAAGCTAGAAAGAACTATCCTGGATGTTGATAGAGAACTCAATTTAGAATTGATGTACGTTTCAACTTCAGTTGATAGCAAACTGGCCGTAGAATAATGGAAATTTCATATGTTTTTGGAAAAGTAATTTTCGGTGTGATATTAATGTTGAAGTGTAGAGTATGTATTCAAAGAACAAAAGAACCTTAACAAGAAACCTGTGCTGAACATCAAGAGCAAAGAAAATGACAATAAATCTATGGAATTATCGAAGAGGAAAATAAAAACAAAACCCAAAACATTACACCATTAGTGGGATTATTAGTAATTCGATTCAGGCCCCGGTTGGAACCAGCTTTTCCTAGCAAAGGGGGTGACGAAAATGGTAATCACAAAAGCACAATTATAGAATTTCAATCCATCAAAAGCCACAGCAAGTCATGATATGCCCACATTATGTGAATGAATTATCCAATAACTCATTGTTTCCCAAATCACAACCCAAATTCTTCAGCAGAAACACATGGGTTTCAATTTCATTGCAAATTCACAAACAAGGAATTCCAAGAAATTAAAGAAATCCAAGAGGTACAGCTGCAAGAACACGAACACAACAACAGGGAGAGGAGTAACAAAGAGTAAGTAAAAGAAGAGAGAAGTGGAGAGGAGAGGAGAGACTCACGAGTGGTGAGGTAGTCTTCAAGAGGGATGATCTTCTTGTTGCGCCTCTCTCTGGCCAGTGAAGGTTGGGGCAGCGAAATGAGTCCTCCTCCTCCTCCCAAAGACAGTGCGGAGATTAGAATTGCAGACCTTCTCGAAATGGGTATCATCGGAACAACAACAACAGTCTGTTTTGTTTGGTCCATGGACATGGTGTGTTTGGAACCGTGTACAGGATTATTAACCGTCCATCTCCCCAAGCTCTTCACCGAAGCCATGGCCGTTGTCACACAAACAAAACACCCACTCCTCAATCGATTATACAAAAGAAACCCAGCATATCCTCCACCGTGGCACACTACTATTGGAGCGACTTTTTTTTTTTATTTTTTTTGTAATAATTTTACACCAAAGAAATTAACTTAAGGACCTATTTTGAGAAGTGGTTCCCTCTCATAAAAAAAAAAAAAAGTTTAAAAAAAGAGTTAAAAGTAGTTTTTAATCATCTTTTTAAAACATTTCAAAATTTAGATAAATGATCAATAGGTTCTAATAATTAAATTTAGGCTTCGTTTGACAAGTGTCTCTTTTAGTTCAAAAGTCAAAAAGTTACTAAAAAAATCAAAAAGTCAACAACTCATACCAAAAAGTCAAAGATCCCATTTTCTTTTTACTTTTTGCACATCTTTTCGTAAAAAGTCAAAAAATCATCCCAAACATAATAGTTTTTTTTACATTACATTTTAGCTAAAAAATCAAAAAGTTACTAAAAAAGCCTGTTCCTAAACGAGACCTTAATTTCCTTCAAATTCTATTAAAAATAAGTGTCAATAAAATCGTCACTAAAAATAATTTTTTGTGACTATTTTTTACATGTCGTTAAAAATAGACAATTAACGTCTTTTTTTGGTCGCAGATTTTATAAATTGTGGCTAAAACTTACAATTAGCAATTCTTTCTGTGATAAATTTTTCAAACTGTAGCTGAAAATTAAAAATTAATGCCTTTTTTGTGATGATATTTTTAAATTGTCACTAAAATTTATAATTAGTGACATTTTTTGTGACAAACATTTTAAATTATCGCTAAAAATTAACAATTATAGTAACGTTTTTTAATAGTGTTTAATGAAAAATGACATTAATTCTCATAAGGGACTATTAGATAATAAGTACACTTATTAAGATTTACACGTAAGTCTCCTAAAATTTTATGTGATTTTATCAGTTAAAAAAAAATTTGTTAAAGTGATTTATATTTTGAAAAATGTAATTGTCACATTATTTCTTTAACATTATTAATTTTATCTTTCATTTATATGATATGCAATGCCATTATAAAAATTGTATACTGTAGTGTTTGATTTTTTTGATATTCAAGTATGTGGGAGCCGAATATATGGCTAAATCGGAAGGGGCATGTTCTAGTACTGACATTAACCGGTCGACCAACAAATATTAATCGGCCTCATCTCGCAAGACTAGGATGGGCCGAATACGATACGTAAGCCGATTAATCCGATCAAAAAAGATCGTTGGGGGCCGAATATAAGAACGGGTAATGATTAAAAATTAGGCCCGGGCCCCGAGGTCTCAAGAGGAACAGATATAAATAAAGAAGCAGCGTTTTTGGAAAGGTATGTAAGAAACACTTCATAAAACTTAGTAATCAAGCTTTCTTGAGTATAAGAACTGACTTGCCCGTCGGAGTGCTAATCCCGGCACTTCCGACCGGAGTATTTGTCTTTGCAGGTGACTAGCTGAGTATCAAGAGCGTCTCCCAAGATTCGAAGAATATTTCCAAAACCACTTCCCCACAATTGGCGCCGTCTGTGGGAATACTCAAGTACATCCATAAAAGGCGTGACGCAAGATCCTCCGATAGCCACCGACGAGACTACACAGAGAGACGACATCACCCCGGCAAATATGCTCGGGAAGGAAACCATTGCTGCGAGACGCGCCTTGAATTTTGACTCACCAACGACTTCAGCGCAGGAAACGATGCAAGCCATCATAGAACAAGCTAAACAGAATGAGCAAAGGCTGGAAAATATGCTCGCAGAAAATGAACGCCTCCGTCAAGATTTGGCCCTGGAAGTAGCAAAATCCAAAGAAGCCGCGCGCCAAGACCCCGAATGACCCCTGAGGACAGGTAAACAACGACCTCGAGCCCGACCAAGGGAAATTGATAGCGACTCCAACTCATTATCCATGGAGCATAACAAGGGACGCTTAGACACTTCCAGCTCCTCTGAAAAAAGCCCACACACAAGGAACAAGCGCAGAAGAAGCAGTTCAGACGAAGAGGACCGGCACGATCCTTTTATCCGATGAATTGCGAGGGCGGCCCTGCCCAAGAAGTTCAAAGCTCCATCATTTACTCTCTACGACGGAAAATCAGACCCCACTGATCATATACGTCACTACAAGTAGGCCATGACGTTGCATGCAGACAATGAAGCCCTCATGTGCCGAATATTCCCCAGCAGCTTGGGGCCACTAGCTGTCAGATGGTATTACAACCTGGAGCCGGCTTCGATCAGAAGTTTCCATCAATTACAAAAATCCTTCAGGGCCAGGTTCATCACCAACGAGGTACAGCCGAAACAGGCCGACTCTCTCTGGGCTATGCAGATCCAACCAGGAGAAACGCTGAGAGCATATTCGGCGCGATATTGGGAGTGCTTCAATCTCGTTGACGATGCTTGCAACGACTCCATGGCCGTCACCGCCTTCAAAATGGGACTACATCCTGACAGTGCTCTTCGCAACTCCTTGACCAGAAGACCCCCCAAAACAGTCTGGGCGTTGATGAAGAAAGTCGAAGAGTATTGCAAAGTGGAAGACGATGCCTTGAGAATCAAAGTCAGACAAGTGTCCACCAAACCGGCACCCCCTGATATTGCTCAGCCGATAAGTTCTGTGCCACCTCTGAGCCCCGTGCCACGACAACGTGCTAAACGAGACAAAAGGCAGGACTCTCGCCGATCGAGTGATCAATGCTCCCACCCAACGAATGAGCAATTGCAAGTCGACAGTAGGCGCTTGAGACGCACCGACAAAAAGTACACGAAACTGTCAGAGCCAATCACCGCAGTAATGACCAAAATCCAACACCTTCCATTCTTCAAATGGCCGTCAAAGATGGTGGGGCCACCCGATACACGACGAAGGGACCGGAGGTGTGAATATCACAAAGATCACGGCCACGAAACAGAGAGTTGCTACGCATTAAAAGATCACCTGGAAGAACTGGTGCAAGACGGCCAACTGCAGCAGTACGTGAAACAGGGAAAGCCAACCAAGGCATTAGCATTGAGGCAGGACTCTCCCCCACTTGGCGTGATCCACGTAATTTACAGCTTGCCTACACTCCCAGCCATGCACACGATTCGATCGCATCCAACTTTACAGGGGCGCCGTATTTCGACTGACCGGCCCGAAGAAGCTCCGACAATTGCCTTCAACGACTCCGACCTCAATGACGCAACGGCTTCCCACATTGATCCGTTGGTCATTGGATTACGCATAAACCGGTTTATCATTGAACGAATCCTCATAGATCCAGGGAGTAGTTCAGAGGTCATGTACTATCAAACTTTCATCAAGCTCGGCCTCAATGAGGCGGATCTATCTCCGGCGCCTCACCCACTGTTCGGCTTTAATACGAACCCCGAATATCCATTGGGTAAGGTCACATTACCTGTTCGAGCGGGTTCCAGAACGGTCGAAGCGGAATTCCTGGTCGTGAAGCTCCCCTCGCTGTATAATGCCATAATGGGAAGAACCTGGCTACATATCATGAAGGCCGTCCCAAGCACCTACCATCAGATCCTGCGTTTCCCAACAACCCACGGCATTGAAGAAATACGTGGTTCCCCCCAATCAGCGCAAGCAGAGTTCTGATGAAAACCCTATCACTGACCCGATCTGTGGGCTGTGATACCTGTAAATATATTTCGCCTTTGCAATACGAACTATCTTTCATCGTCGCTGAAAATCATATGTCAATCCCAGTGGGGCACTTGCCAGGATTGGCCACCTGAAGTCTCCGGATTCGGAGCCCCCTTTGGCGCATGACGCCTTAGGGCTGATTAAGTCTCCGGATTCGGAGCGCCCTTCGTGGATGTCACGATTGGCCAAATTAAGTCTCCAGATTCGGAGCGCCCTTCGTGGATGTCACGATTGGCCAAATTAAGTCTCCGGATTCGGAGCCCCCTGGCGCATGACGCCTTAGGGCCGATTAAGTCTCCAGATTCGGAGCTCCCTTCGTGGATGTCACGATTGGCCAAATTAAGTCTCCGGATTCGGAGCCCCCTTTGGCGCATGACGCCTTAGGGCCGATTAAGTCTCCGGATTCGGAGCGCCCTTCGTGAATGTCATGATTGGCCAAATTAAGTCTCCGGATTCGGAGCCCCCTTTGGCGCATGACGCCTTAGGGCCGATTAAGTCTCCGGATTCGGAGCGCCTTCGTGGATGTCACGATTGGCCAAATTAAGTCTCTAGATTCGGAGCCCCCTCTGGCGCATGACGCCTTAGGCCGATTAAGTCTCCGGATTCGGAGCGCCCTTCGTGGATGTCACGATTGGCCAAATTAAGTCTCTGGATTCGGAGCCCCCTTTGGCGCATGACGCCTTAGGGCCGATTAAGTCTCCGGATTCGGAGCGTCCTTCGTGGATGTCATGATTGGATTAAGTCTCCGGATTCGGAGCTCCCTCTGGCGTATATGCCTTAGGGCCGATTAAGTCTCTGGATTCGGAGCCCCCTCTGGCGCATGACGCCTTAGGGCCGATTAAGTCTCCGGATTCGGAGCGCCCTTTGTGGATGTCACGATTGGCCAAATTAAGTCTCCGGATTCGGAGCCCCCTCTAGCGCATGACGCCTTAGGGCCGATTAAGTCTCCGGATTCGGAGCGCCCTTGTGGATGTAACGATTGGCCAAATTAAGTCTCCGGATTCGGAGCCCCCTCTGGCGCATGACGCCTTAGGGCCGATTAAGTCTCCGGATTCGGAGCGCCCTTCGTGGATGTCACGATTGGCCAAATTAAGTCTCCGAATTCGGAGCCCCCTCTGGCGCATGACACCTTAGGGTCGATTAAGTCTCTGGATTCGGAGCGCCCTTCGTGGATGTCACGATTGGCCAAATTAAGTCTCCGGATTCGGAGCCCCCTTTGGCGCATGACGCCTTAGGGCCAATTAAGTCTCCGGATTCGGAGCCCCCTCTGGCGCATGACGCCTTAGGGCCGATTAAGTCTCCAGATTCGGAGCGCCCTTCGTGGATGTCACGATTGGCCAAATTAAGTCTCCGGATTCGGAGCCCCCTTTGGCGCATGACGCCTTGGGCCGATTAAGTCTCCGGATTCGGAGCCCCTTGGCGCATGACGCCTTAGGCCGATTAAGTCTCCGGATTCCGGGATCCCTTTGGCGCACGACGCCTTAGGGCTGATTAAGATTTCGGATTCGAGCCGATTAATCTTCGTAAGGCCGAATGGGCCCTAGGTTCAAGAACAGATCATACAGTGCTAAGTGCTAGTCATGTCTCCAAATCCGTAGCAAACGTTGGCACGAACGGAAGATATTGATAATTGACTCTATGTAACATACTAGAACGGATCATACATTCGAAATAATGTGCCTTAATACACAAGTGAAATTCAGAATAACACGCAAATAGATTTAAAACAAAACCATTTATTTGATTAAACAGTTGTTATATAAATACAACCCGCATTCGAACATTACATTATCGAAAGCAAAAAAGAACAAGACGCTCCGGTAAAGCAGCATCGCCATCGACGACCGTCGCCCTAAACCCCTCCACGGCGTGCACTACCTTGAACTAGTTATGCTTAAACCCACGACTTGCATAACGCCAAACTTCCCCTGACACCATTGACAATGTCAAGGCAAAGATCCAGGACAAGGGAGAATGAACTTGACAGTTGTTGACTCTCCTTTCGGGGTGATCTGCTTCGACGACTTGGAGACTCACAGATCTCAAGCTCTTCGGATGACATGACCTAACTCCCTCACGGATAGGTTTTCTACCGCAAACCATCTCAACACCAAACTTGACCGAAGTTTGAGCCTCTGTAACCAAAATCACCATCCCAGACAAAGAATGATGAGTCAAATGGGATTATTGGTGCGAAGCGCCCACTCCTTTTATTCTCAGCAACGACCGTGATCTCAAGGTCCCAATCCCAAGAAAATTTTATTAACGCCCAAAAACGCATTGGTTGAATAAAACAAGCGTCGATTGACATTCGCCACGACCGCCATCCCGACGGCTGGCCGAAACGCGCGCTGGCTGGGCCAAAGCGAATTAGATTTATTGAACCGGTCGGCCAAATCTTCACATGTCGATCGCTCTCGACCAGCCCATTAATCCAACTGGTCAAGCGTCAATGCGCCCACCCAAATCAAAGATAAATGGCCGTTGCAATAGCCTCAATAAAACCTTAACGGTCGCCGCGGACGTGTCGATCCTGCCCATGTGTAGATCCTGCCGATAAACCCGCGTATCGTCGGACAGTAAATGGCTATCTGTGTCGGACAATATTTAGACATTCAAACATTTAAGCAACACGAAATACACATATGCCGAATATGAATGACAACGAAACATTTATAATGAAACAATCTTTATTCAATAAAACAATAAGTTACATAGTTTCAAACGCGCCCTGCGTTCCAATCTTACAACTATAAAACTCACACGGCGTCACCCTCATCCTCACTCTTCTCAATTTCAAAGGCAGAAAACGGAAAATCTTCACTCCTGTAGCGTGGTGATGCCAAATCAATTCCCGACGCTCGAAGAGCTTCTGCGGCTTGAGATGCCTTGATCTAACCGTGCCTAAACCCGCGGTTTTCACATCGGCATACTTCTTCGGCCAGTGTTTCCCTGGTTTTCTCGATTCCCATCTTTCGGCCCTCATGGAAACCTTTCTCATAGGCCCTCCCCTTCGCACTCTCTATTGCGAACATACTTGCCGTCTCTCGATCGGCAAGTGCGGAGCTGATAAGTCGACTAGTAACCCTTCTTCCACAATTGGGTTCGCGTGCGCGGTGGATTGTGGCCTGAGCCGCCTTGGTCTTCCTTAGTTCCGCTCGGCCGCCTCCACGCGGGCCTCCAAACTTCGAATACGTTCGTCCTTCTTCTCCATCTCTTGACGGGCAGCGCGCAGTCGCATGCCGACCTCGTAAGCATTGTAAAGCCCCTTCACTGCGCCGTGAATGCCTCGCGAAACACCTCGTAATCCTGTCGACCCAGCATTGATTTCTGAACCTCAGGCGGAAATATTTGTTGGGCAAAGTCGACCGCTACGTCTGGGTCTCGAACGATCGAGTCCGCCTCCGTCATGGGTCTATTCTTCACGAATACCGCAAAGCTTAATGGGCACGGATTCGCCTCGGACCTCCTTTCGACTCGGGATTGTGGAGACTTACCCTGCGACTGGGCGATCTACTGCGACGTCGGGGAGACTGACGCCTCTCTCGACCCCTGGAACTCCTACTTCCTGCCCGCGAGGGTTCACCACCTCGATTCATATCTCCGCCAAGCCAGCTAGGGTCTTCGCTTCCCTTTACTGTTAAAGAGAGTCAGGTTTTCGACATTCGCGCGATCAGTCTTCCCCAGGAACTCAACTCAGTTGTTTTACCAAGCTCATAAAGGATGTACCTTTGTTCATTTATCCTTTACAGAGGCAGCACGATCGAGGCAATCTCATTAATTGGAGATCCTGAATCGCCCGACGCGGCTGAGTCGACGGCAGGGGCACATTTTACCATAATCGCGAACCTCCTGGGGCAAGGGCAGAATCATCAATCCATTCGGCTCCAGTACCCCAGCCGGCTCCCCAATCGATTCTTCTAACCTCTGCAGGAACCGCCTGGGGCAAGGGCAGATTCATCAATCTATCCGGCTCAAGTACCCCAGCCGGCTCCCCAATCGATTCTTCTAACCTCTGCAGGAACCGCCTGGGGCAAGGGCAGATTCATCAATCTATTCGGCTCAAGTACCCCAGCCGGCTTCCCAATCGATTCTTCTAACCTCTGCAGGAACCGCCTGGGGCAAGTGCAGATTCATCAATCTATCCGGCTCAAGTACCCCAGCCGGCCCTCGACTCTAGGAACCGTCTGGGGCAAGGGTAGAATCATCAATCTATCCGGCTCAAGTACCCGCCGGCTCCCCAATCGATTCTTCTAACCTCTGCAGGAACCGCCTGGGGCAAGGGCAGATTCATCAATCTATCCGGCTCAAGTACCCCAGCCGGCCCTCGACTTCTAGGAACCGTCTGGGGCAAGGGCAGAATCATCAATCTATCCGGCTCAAGTACCCAGCCGGCTCCCCATCGATTCTTCTAACCTCTGCAGGAACCGCCTGGGGCAAGGGCAGATTCGGCGAACCGCTATCCGGCTCAAATACCCAGCCGGCTCACAAATGACAGTTTATAATTCGAATCCAGTCGGCATGAGAAAGACGAATCAATATTGACACATGATATCAATCCCTAAAGCTGAAACTCAGCAACAATTTTACGCAAAGTAGCGAAAGGCTTTGAGCCAAACTCAGCAAAATGTTTCATTAACATAATCACACAAATTGTGCACAAGTAGCAGTGACATTACAAGGAAATGTTCATTAATAAATTGCGTACAAATAGTAACCAATTTATACATGAAAACTACCCTGAACCAACAAAACCCTACCAAACAAAAACTTACAACAAAAAACTTAATAAAATAGGAAACGCCTCCCAAATCATCCTCGGTGTCGGATTCGAGTGGCTCACATCCACTTGCTCGTAAGGAATTGGCAAATCCGATGTAACCCCAGCGACAGCAAGGGCTTTGAGCCACCTGTTTGAACCCCCGATTCTCAAACTTGGGAACTTCATCAACATTTCCGTGTAAGCGGCGCTTTTTCCCGCCTCGAAAGCCTCAGATTCGGCTTTCTCCTTGGCGCCTTCAGCTCCTCTAGCTGAGTCTCCGCCTTGGCAAGTTCGTCCTTTGAGAGCTTGAGCGATTCCTCACTCGCATTCGCTCTAGCCTCAGCGTCAGATCGAAGCTGTTCAGCAGAGCGAGCCCTTTCCTTCTCCGCTTCGGCTCGCGCGCTCTCCTTCTCCGCTTCGGCTCGCGCGCTCTCCATTGCGGCCCTCATTTTTTCAAACTCCGCTCTACTCTTCTGACCTTCCACTTCGGCTTACAAGCGGTCAATTCTGCCAAGAGCATCGTGCAGGCGGCGGCCCAAGTCGGCAATCCTACCGACGGTCTGCAAGAATAAGGGATCATTAGATACTTTTATAAAAATAAATTTAGAAATAGATTTAAGATTCCTACCAGAAGTGCCGACTGCGCAGATAAGGCTACGGCCATAATATCCGGCACGGTGCAAAAGGTTGCATTGTCAGCCGGCAAGGAAATCGAAGCCGCCAAGCTTAACGCAACGGCTGGGTCCTCAATAGCAGAAGCATCGGAAGAAATCGGCGTATCTCTGATCTTTGCTGAATAACAAAAGGAGCGACCACGTCCGATTCTTCGAGGCGAGGCCATTTGCCAGAAGGACTAATTTCTGAACTGGCTTCCCCCTCGGCGCCGCGTTTTTGTCCGCGCTCTTCCGGAATTTGCCGTTCTTCACCGGCCTGCTGTTCACCCCCTTTTTCCGTTTCAACCGGCGTAACCTCAACTACCCCTTCAACAATGGGTACGGAGGCCTTAAGCAAACTAGGATCAGATTCGCCGGCCTCGGCCTTCTGTCGAGCAGCCATTCGCTCGGCGTTTCTCCTTCGCGCCATTTGCGTGAGGCTCTCATTCGCCATAACCTTCGAAGAGATCGCCGGGTAGGTCGCCCAAATTCGCAAAAATATCTCCGGGAGAGACTTCTGCCCGACCCGAAGCGGATGGTGAGGAAGACTGATCGAGTCCGGCAGCCTCAAACGCCGAGCATACGGCCTCGTCAACTTCTTCGGCTTCCTCAGTGAACTCTCCGGCCGGATCGGCAACTACTTCTATCACCGGCTCAGCGTCTTGCCCCGAATCAGAATCTTCGAGACCAATTTGCCTAAGATTCTTGTAGCTGGGGAAGATAAGAGTCAGAGGTGCTGGTCGCCGGATGGAATCGGAATGTTGTCCGCAGCCGAGAACGTGGTATAAGTGGGCTCGTACTGAAGTAAAATGTGGGCGGCTCTCCCTTATTTTTGCACGTTTGGGCGGCCAAAGTAGTCAAGTGCAATCTTAATATCCCTAAGGACAGCATCGTCAATGGAAGTCAGAATCTTCTTCAATTTATTACCTGCAAAAGATGAGTGATTAAGGAAAGAGAGCCGATTAAAAGATAAATCATTAAACATAAGATACTACGTGGCAACCTGGGTCACCCTTATGTCTGGGAATGGGATCTAGGCGATCTTCGCCTTCAGCGAACTCCCAATTACCTCGGACATTGACCATTACATCGTCAACCCTCTTACCAGAACTGGCAAGCATAGTCACCAAATGATGGTCAGTATCCTTGGCCCTAAGGAAGTACCGACCCAGTCGACCAGAAGATTTGGCTAAAGCGTAGCAGTGCTGAATGGCCGAAATTCCGAGATCGATCCTAAGATGTCGATTCAATTCTATAACACCCATAATGATTCAAAAGAAATTTACATTGGGTTGAGAAGGAATCAGACTCCAATAGCGAAGGACAGCCCTAAGTAGTGGATGTAGGGGGAAACGGACTCCGCCTTCCGCTATGGACAGGAAGGGGAATACGATTGTATTCTGATCCTTCCTCTCTATATCTAGAGTACCGTCCGTTACAAGAGTTAGATGGACGTCATCAGGAATGGAAAAATGTCGCCGGAATCCGGAAATGCGACTCTCAGAAAGGAGGTCCTTCAAGTGTTTAGCCATTTCAACGGGGATCCAAGGATTCGCCGAGAGTAAAAATGATAAACAGAGAATAGGGTTACAAAGCAAAGGGAAGAAAACTTATGAAGAGCAGAGGAGGCAAAGGTAGACGGACGAAAGCTGCAGAAAATGCGAGTGAGAGAAGGGATGCGCGCTGGCGGTCCAAACGTATCAGATGATCGACGAAATGTGCACAAAAAAGGACTGAAGTTTCAAATCGCAATAAATGCGAGAGATGCATGAATGAAGCGGGAAAGTATAATGATAAACGAAAAGGCGTGCGCCTTCTGACATTTTCTGACGCCTTGGGATACGCGAAGCCGCCTGATCTATGATAGGCTTTTTGAATTCTAAACCAAACACGCCGATTAACTACCGTCAATAGGGAGTTCGGGGGGCAATTGTGGGAGCCGAATATATGGCTAAATCGGAAGGGGCATGTTCTAGTACTGACATTAACCGGTCGACCAGCAAATATTAATCGGCCCCATCCCGCAAGACTAGGATGGGCCGAATACGATACGTAAGCCAATTAATCCGATCAAAAAAGATCGTTGGGGGCCGAATATAAGAACGGGTAATGATTAAAAATTAGGCCCGGGCCCCGAGGTCTCAGGAGGAACAGATATAAATAGAGAAGCAGCGTTTTTGGAAAGGTATGTAAGAAACACTTCATAAAACTTAGTAATCAAGCTTTCTTGAGTATAAGAACTGACTTGCCCGTCGGAGTGCTAATCCCGGCACCCCCGACCGGAGTATTTGTCTTTGCAGGTGACTAACTGAGTATCAAGAGCGTCTCCCAGGATTCGAAGAGTATTTCCAAAACCACTTCCCCACAAAGTAGTATAATTTACTAGAGACGCATTCATTTTATATGAAATTTTGATATACAAACGTATGGTTATTCGGTAAAATAAAAGAAAATGTGCTTACGAAATTAGTAGCTAGGATGGGTACAAGATATTTTTGTACATTTCAATTTGTATATTGAAGATTTGAGAAACCAGTTAGTAGCTAGGATATTGAATAAGATGGGTACAAGTTGTTCTTGAAGTGAGATTTACAAATATAACTAAACCCCCAAGGAAATGTACAATGAAAAACAATAACCAATTTGTTTCCTAATTGTTGCGCTAATCTACAATTCCAATCGGTATACAAGCAATAACAATAAGCTTGTTTTCCATGACTTCAACATCATTCACATTTTCCACCACCACCTCCATCGCCACAATCATGGACCCGTTAGCAAGTCACGGGGGATGGATTTACCACACGAGAATGTCCATGCGGGCAACTATGCTGGCGGCAGTTTGTTTAGGGGAGGGTTCCATGTCCGAGTTTGGGAGAATTCTGAGGTGAGTCACCGGGGCTCCCACCTAATGTCCGAGTAGCAGCAGGCTCTGTCTTCCCATCGTTCTTTTTCTTCAAAGCATTCTTATGCCAGTTCTTCAGAGCCTTGGAAGTTTGATCATCAAATATGGACCTCTTCATAGTTGATCCCATCTGGAAATTCCCAACAGAAATATGATGAGCCTTGTGTCATTTGAAGTTAACATGAACTATATATTAGGAAAAGAAAATTGTTATATGCAGCTTGTTTTCAGGCTTCTCTGAAATTTGTGGTTTATGTATTGTAATTAGATCTAATATGGTGTATAGCGATGTTGCTAGAGTTGGTCATGTAGTAATGATTGACAGGTTTATGAAGCAGTTTGGCCATTTTGATGGCAAAATGGTAGTTTAAAATCTGTGAATCCAAAGAAAGGTATGAAATTTAAAATCTTATTTAATATATTCTGCTTTCTCGCATATTAAAATTTTGCTCCCAAAAGAATAAACAACAAACAAAAATGATTTTAGTGAAGCAATTAGTTTGTACCTGAGTGACGAGGGCATATAACGGAAGTGTAATATAGCTGCACACAATTTGAACTCCTATCCTGCAGAATCAAATATATATGCCCTTTATTAAATAAGAATATCGTATTGATAATATGAATTAATCTATGACTATCTAAATTACTAGAGTCATGAATCTGAGTTCTGCAACTTTACTTCCAACCTCCTCAGCAGAATGACTTCCGATGACAATGAAACGTTCTTGTAAAAATATTTTAGCAACTTTGACTAAACTGATTATTACACACTTACCCAAGACCAACTCTGAGTATTATAAGTGTGAAATTATGATGAAAGCAAGATTTCAACCCGAACTCATACTGCATATAATAAAACATTAATTCACCAAACCGATTATAGTATAGAAATAATGAAGAAGAAGAAAGAGGAGCAATTCATTACCCATATCCAAAAAAAATATGTTATCTCGAATGCATTCTGAAGACACAAAAAAAGATAACAAGCTTGTTAGAAAATTTTGGAAACAACAGATACTGGTCCTCATAAGTAATTTGTATCTGCTTTTTAAAGAAGAAGAAGAAAAATAAGAACCATTTTCTCCACTCAATGCATGCCACCCCTTTAAGAAGAGGAAATTGAATACCTGAAAGAGAGTGATATGGATGAGATGGAGAATTAACTGAGGCCAGCCAAACCAAAAATGTCTGTCGGAGACTTGCACGAGAGGTATGCCTTGGACTACAGCATGTCTTTCTTGGATTTCGACAGCCATCTGAGTTATAATTGCTTGTAGCTTTGTTCCAACTGATAGGACAACCTTTAACGAATTCAATGGTTAATCCTTTTATTTCTTGAACTAAAAACAACATAATGAGATATTAGAACAAAAGTTTCTTACAATTAGAGGCATAATGGACAGCCAAAACATGGCCTGCCATCCTGCAAGAAATGACACAAATTAAATGATGACGTCCCATTTCAAAACTTAAATGCTAACTATGTATGGTACAATCTTTGCACAAAAAAAAAAAAAAAAAAAAAAAAAAAAAAGGAAAAAAAGGAAGGTTAATCACCAAAATGAGAAGAAAGAAAAAGAAGAAGAAGAAGAAGAGACCAACTCACCGTCAACATTGAGAAGCAGAAAGATGACTGCAGAAGCCCATAATACTGGGCTGAGGACATCATGAATGTAAGATAGCACATTAGGACATTGTTCCAAGCCAAAAATAATTTCTGAAGGAAACCACAAATAACAAGACATACAAACAACAATACCTGATTCCCACAACTACCTTGAAATCGTCTTCTAGTGACCTTTTGATATATTTTTGAAAGTCAAAGTTACTTCCAGGTGCTAAATGAACCTAAAGAAATAACATAATAAATCCACCAACTATAAAGAATACAAACACAATTTTGAAGTTGCCACATTAAATTCTTATCCCAATAAAAGAAGTATTTTTGCACTGACGAAAACTCACAGATACGAATCCATGGCGCATGGTCAAGTAGTCAGCTTTACGAACAGACCTGATGAATTGCCGAAAGAAGGATGCCTGAAATGGTTGAATTAATTCAATTCATTTTAAGAAACAACGCCACAACAAGAAGAGTTGCTATATTTTAGAAAGAAAACTTGTGTCAACAATTTTATTGAACTTAATATTTTTCACTACATGAGTTGAGTCTAAAGTAATTGGGTGTATGACTAACTAGTTGCAAGGCTTCTTTAAGTTGAAGCTGAAAAGTTGCTATTGTATTAAACATCACTAATTAATACTCAACACTCTAGTGTGCAATCAGTTTTACTATGCCAAATTCATTATGCTAAAAAAATTAAATGAAACAACAAGATCTAGCATCTTTCTTACCAAATAAAAGAGGACTGGCGTTTTGGTCCAGAATCTCATGTGATCTTTCACAAAAGATGTCTCGTGGGTTAGCCTGAATCTTGTAGGATCTGCAAGATAGGCGTTGTTTATCAACGAGCATGGTAGGAGAAAAAGCAATAATATGACAAGGGGATTCTTAGAAGTGAGAGCAAAAATTTTAATGGGAAGATAAGATAAACTTATTTTGTTATCAAACGTTTTACCATTGTATTCAGAGTCATTAACCATTTCATGCTCCCATTCCTTCCACCCACGTATCTGCATGTAAGAAACCTTAAATCAACAATAAAGTACAGATCACACCATGTATAAATTGAATATCAGGATAGAAGGCTGTGAAATTTGGTAAGGCCTCTAGGAAGGCAATCGTGATAGTTTCAGCATGTAGTTTTCCAAGGATAATATAAGGCAATCCAAGGTAATTTTGAAGTCTGAACCCCTCATGTCACTTTTATTCTGCTATTCCATATAAATAACAAAACATGAAGTATTAGAACAGAAACACTCAAAGCAATTATCTGAAACTCACCTTCAATCTCCCAAGCATCATTGTTATTGCGCTGTATATAACATGAAAGACTGCCAAAAAGAATATGAAGATGTGTAACTGATGTAATCCGTGGACAGATATAAGTGGCACGTACCCCTATTGATAAGAAGTGCATTAGTCATGACAAGGGAAGAAGAGACCTTCATGCAATCAACACAAAAACAATAATATTATAGTTGTTAACCTTGACAACATAAAAGTCGGAACAATCTGCATAAGAGTTCATTGTTTTGTTTCCGAAAACACGAAAAACAAAAATGACAAATGAAGAACACAAAAACACAACTAAATAGGCCCTAATGGCCCAAGGCATATCAATGTATCAGACAGACATCAAACAAAAATCATTTTCTGGATTTCAAAGGTCCTGCCCCACAAACAGTATCAATGAAACTATATGTGGTCAACAATGAAAAACCTACATGTAGAATGACTTATTTTGTAGAAAGTTAAGCACTTGTTTAACACTTGAGAATTAAATCTTTCCCAATAAGTATCTATGCTCTCATTGGCTATCTTCTCCAGTCTCCTTTTCTTCCTTCCATAACCTCCAACTTGCATCATTTTCACCCATTCCTAGTAACTTATTGGTTTTCTATTGACCCACATAATCATGCTTTTAAATCCAATATCTAATCATCCCTAATGTTGATACAAAAACAGAACCAAAACAATTAGTCCACCCATTTTTGGTTCTTTGCACAACATCCACCTGAATCACTCTCCATTATGTAGAATACATTCTGACCATCCTTTTCACAATCCCATCCCCTCAGTAAACCAACATGTGGGGTAGTTCAAAGGCCAACCCACATAACACGGCCTCTGCAAACAAGCTATAATAATAAGATGAAAGGTACACTAAATTGCAGGAGGAAGGATATTTAGATGGACAATTGAGGTTCAAAAACTTTGAAGTGAGGAACCAATGAAATTAAGCCAGAATCATGAAATCTGTGATTTCATACAACATTGGCATTCACTCAATCAAACTTCAATCTAATGGTTTCAAGCTCTCATCTGAACTAGCCCTAGTGTGTGAATGGGGCTTTTAAACCATTTGCCTACAGGAAATGGTAATGTTGAGACATGGTCAAAATGGAGCAAATTTGGCTGGGGATGTGTGGGTGATGAAAGAAAAGAGAACATATAATGTAGTTCTTCTATTAGTCTTTTATATACATATATATATCAACATCAAGTTATCCACAAATTGAATAAACAAAGAAGTTTCATCTTGAAATTTGTTCAGTACTTGAACCTTTGAATTCCCCTTTTTCTATAAATTTAGTGCATATGCATAAGATATACTTGAAGATACAATCTTTTTGTTGCAACAAACCAAAAAGATCAAAATCGAGATTTAAAAATCACCTGCTGAACAAGACACTAACCTTCTTGCACCCTGAAGCTGGACTATCACCTGCTAAAAATCTATGCTCATACCATAGAAGCCTCCTATGATGTTCGGCCACATGTTCAGGCTCATGTTTAGGCTCAAGAGGCAAATTATGTTCATCAGGCACATGTTTAGGCTCATGAGACGCATTAAGCTCATCAGGCTCATGAGGCAAATTAAGCTCTGGTCCATGGTGCTGGGGAGGATGTTTCATGGGGCATGGCAACATTGTGTCTGCGAGCTTTATGGGAATACAGATGTTGGCAATGTAGTGTTGCCCAAATGTCAAGAGTAGGGAAATAAATCCAAGAACCATAAGCTCTGCAAGAATTAATCAAGAAGAAGATAGCTTACTAAGAATAAGAGAAACACACGAAAAAAATCAATTGCAAAAACCAACAACCCATATAACTTCATAACTATTTTAAAAGTATTATATCTTAGGATCAAGTGCTCATGTAGTTACCGGCTTTAATTTTCTCGAGCGCTTCCAGCATAGGTTTCTTGCGTCTTTGCCTAAACCACTGAAAAGAAACATTGTTTCTTACAGGAGAGAAACCAATGAAGAAACTAAAAATAGATGTGAAACATAAAAATTCCAAGCAGTAGAGATTTGATTTTTTTATTCTTTCATTGTTCAGTCCAGCATTAAGAAAAGCTTTCTGTGTGAATTGAGTTTTGAACCCAAAATTCATCGTATGGAAAAGAAGAACAACTCTTCAATCTGATCGTTTTCCTTAGCAATCCACCAACTTATGGATGTCATTTTCCAAAACAGAAACAAAACAGTTCTAGAGAAACAATGTGTTACCTTGAGTCTTAGGTGAATAATCTATTGAATAAATAATTTAAATAAACACAAAATAAAAAATAAGGGTATTCTCAAGAAACCTCTTCTGATAATTTCTTTCTGCTTTTTTTTTTCTTCTTTTCCCTTTCCTTTTTGTTTGAATTCAATTTCAACAGCCCCAAAAGGGAAGAAAACCAGAACTTCACGCCACCAAGAATTACAAATTTACAATCTATCCAACATGCAGATTATATATATATATATATATAGCAACAAATTTCAAACACTGAAAAAAATGAAGATTACCTAATCTCCCAAAAAAAAAAAAAAAAAAAAGGGCATCTCTTGAATTGTTTAAAAGAAAATTGTTGATAAAATAAAACAGCATTGTTGACAGAAGAAGAATAATATTATAGAGAATTACCTCACCAACGTGGTGTAGAAGCTTCTCCAACAAAATTGAGATTAGAACGATGACCGCACAAACCAATGCTACTGCCCATGTCGGTGTCTGATCGAGCTCCCTCCCATTAGCACCTCCTCCTCCCGCCATTTTCTATACCTCAATTCAACACCTTCACACATACAAACACACACACACACACACACACACACACACACACACACACACACAGAATCTATATCCTAGAAATCTTTGAAAAAAAATATAAAAAAAACTAATGTATGACAATGTATGGGTATGGTGGCTCCTGATGAGCAAAGAACCATTGTGCTGGGTTTTGACTTTTTGATGTTGAGAACGGTTCGATTTTTTCTTTATTTTTTTTCCCCCCCTTCTTCTTCTTCTTCTTCTTCTTCTCTGTCAACGGAACTGAAACTGGCTTGTACGGACAGATTTTGAAGAATCTACACATCCTATATGTGAGAGAGGCTGTCTAGTTTTTGGTGGTCTATGCGTATTTGTAGGAGCTTTGTTTTGGTAGTTCCCATGGTTTATCTTCTGACTTGTCATCTTTTTTTTCCTTTTCTTTTTTATTTTTTTATTTACATTTATTGTAAGGCACATTTTATGAAACAGGAGTACAAACCCAGCCTAATATTGCAACACATATCCTAAAGGATTATAACTACTAAGTTTTCAAATTTTCTTTAATTTATTTTTAATTTCAATTACATATCTATTTATTTTCTTATAACCAGAAACTATATCCTAATTAAGATTTTTTGAGCCCCATCCTAAGACATAAACCTAAGATGAGAGGGATTGACAAAAGTCTCGAATCTGAATTGGATATCCAATGTGATCTTTACAACCCATGCAATGGAAGCATAATCCCATTCTGTTTTCTTTCTCCTTCTTCGGATAGAATTTCAACCCAACTAGAACTCTTCGGATATTAAATCAACATCAAATTTTAACTTAAAAAAAACTCTTTGGTTTTTCAGGACAGACATAGACATTGGTGCCAATCTGAAGCGAAGAAATACACACATGATGGCAGTCATTGTTGACGATCTTGTTCTTGAGATCATATCATACTTGCCTCTGAAATTTGCAGTTCAATGCAAGGTTTTAAACAAGAATTTCAATGCTCTCATCTCCGATCATCACTTTGCTGCGAAACACACAATCCAATCACCTTCTCGAAACTTCACTACTCTCTTTCATTGCTCTTATATATATCCTAAAATCTTCTATAACATCCTTCTCAACCCCCCTCCTCATCATGCTGTGAATCTTCCAGGGCGTTCTGTAACCTTACCTCTCATAGTCCCAATCTTGGCTTCATCCAATGGCCTCCTTCTTCTCCAGTTTTCCAATGCCGATGTTTACTGCGTCTGCAATCCAATTACAATGGCGTACCAATTGATATCGTACCCATCAGATCCATCTTTTGGCGGACATGTTGGATTGGCAGTTGAACCAAACACATTCATCTTGCCTCAATACAAGTTGGTTGCCATTGCGAGCCGCCAAGCATTGTTTGAGCAACTGATTCAATATGAATTTCACATATTCGCATCAGATGCAAATTCATGGAGAAAATCCAAAACGGTTGCATATGAAGACAGTGAGTTTAAGAGTTGGCAAGCTTCGATTTCATACGAAGATAGTAAGTTTATGAGTTGTCAAGCTATTTACTTAAATCAGTGTTTGCACTGGCTTAGAGAATGTGGCGACATTGTTGCATTCCACACAGAGAAGGAACTGTGTCACATCATTAAGAAGCCTCCACAGTTTGAACTTGGAGAGATTGTATGGTTTGGAGTTGCTGAATGTATGATTACTATAGTCTCTTCTTTAAAGGAAGAAATAGTAATTCGCAATTACAAAAATAAGAGTTGGATGATCAGAGCCAGAATCACTAACACAGCTAGCCCAGAGGATGATTACAGGAATGGGGTTCCAATCCTATTCAATGGTGATCGGCTTCTTTTGCAACTACGAGCCAAGGGGATTGATGGGGAGATTCATATGTATGATCTCAATACCAGCTTGTGGAGGAAGATTGGAATGGTGCCGGGTCTTATGGATTCAGTTCAAGTTTTTGTCCATTTTGTTCCTACTTTAGCAAAGGTCTCAACTATCAACCATGTTCCCTGCAAAGGAAGGACAATGTCAAGTTCACTGCATGAAATTGCACAAAGCATCTGCATGTTGAGCAAGCTCCTCACTTAATTTCGAAAAATTCTAAGTGGACAGGTCACAGAATCGGATACAAACCATGCCACAGGCAATTGTGAGTTGGCTTCAAGACAATTAGGATAGAAGTATAAATTGATTTTAGGACATAGGCTGACAAAGGTTTTGTTTGGTTGTTTATATAAGCTTTATTTACTACTAGATTATAATTTAACTCAAAGCAACAAATTAACTTTCTTTTCTCAATGCCATTGATTATTGAATTTTTGACTGTGAGCTATGAGAATGTCCTGAGTTGAGATTTTATTATTATTATTATTATTATTATTATTTTGTAACACCAGCATAATTTCTTTTAGATTCTTTGCCTATTTCTTATTTTTCTTGCCATGAAATATTGCTAATTAATTGAAATATTGCTATTGGTAGTATCATTTTTTCAACAAGCATGGATTTTTCAATGATAGGAAAAGTATAATCTTTTACGACAAAATGAAAGAAGGAAATAAAGTTATTGAGAAGACTAAATGCAAGCAATACATTTTATCAATACTGAATTGAATGGTAAAGATACAGTTGGATAATATTGACAATCTAATCTTTAGGAAAAAAGAGATTCTAAATTCAGACACCAAAAACATTCCCATATAAACAGATGAACAACACTATATGATATTCGATGTTACATTTCATGGATTCCAAAGTTTAAAAAAATGACTTACTCCCAACACTTGATAAAGTAGGAGGATGAAAAAAAAAATGAAAAAAGGCAACAAACAGACTATTAACATTAAGTGAAAAATCACCACTGAAGCCGATTGTACTGGATAGTTGACATAAACAACATATTAGGCAAACATGCATACAGAAAAATGTTTGAACATATAGATGTATTATAGAGCAGAGGGGAGCAAATTTGAAAGTAGTTAGAAATCGACACAAACAGAATTCTGAATCCAGATGGGAAAGGTCAAGTTTAAAATTTTACCTAGTCCGAGGGTTTCTTTAGTTGGTTGGTTGCATCATCAGCCACATGTGGCTTATATATATATATATTTTTAATAGGCTTGATAACCAACAATATATTATTGGCTAAAGATTTGAACTTGAAATCTTCAAGACTTCCTAGGCAGAGGGGTAAAGAATTTAAATCTAAATCCCAAAGCCCTCATTCCATTTTGTGTTTTTGGTGAACGATCAGGTTGTACCCACAGATAAATAAACTTACTTTAAAAACACCACAAATTCAATGTTTTGTCATGTGTAATTGGCTCATCAGTAAATGTAGATTATTAGTGAAACCATTCATGGTAAATGACAAATCTATCTAGCCCGATGTGGCGCAAACATTGCTGCAATTTTTGTGGGTTTTCACAGTTGCTAGCAAGTTAGCAACCTAACAACAAAGTCTGACTTCCAAAACATGAAAAATCACAATCATTTGCAATATCGTAAAGGAACACAGAATTTATGAAAGGGATCTGAGTTACGTTACCATTTATGTAGCATAGTCTGGTCGATGATCCAAACACAAGCCTCTTAGTTGTTGGGGATTCAGGACTCTCTCTAAGTGAAGCAACTACAACTGCAAAAGAGCTATCAATAAGAAAATAGAACCACTTCAGTGGGATTGAGATAGAATAAAACAGAAAAACAAAAGCATCAAGGTTTAAAAGAGAACATTGAACATCAAATTCTGAAGTGTCGATAAGCATTTTGCTTATGGTCAAGAATAATGAAAACATGATTGAACATACAAAGAAGAATTCAATGGTCAACTTTTTCCTTAATGAGAATTTGAAACCTATTTCATGTAATCAATTGGAGCACAAATAGTATAAAAATAAAAATTATTTCGAACATTAAGACCAATCCGAACATGAAAAAGGAATAATTAACAGGCCTAAGTTGGTGTTTTTTTTTTTTTTGGGGGGTAAGTAAGGATCAATCAAAGTTGCTAGAAATAATTTATATAATTGGTGCATCTTTTTAGAAATTTATTAACTGAGTGTTGTTAGTTTGCAGTGATTCATCAGTCATTTCATCATAAACTTGGCTGCCAAAAGCAGAGATAGAGAGGTCCATATGCTTAAAAAAAAGTTGCTATGCAATAAAGGACTTGATTTGAGAATAAATTTTGCAAGCACAGATGCAGCAAAAAAAGATTTGCCCAACTGTTATTAGACAGTTCTAGTTAAATAACAAAAAATATACATAACGCCGTTGCCGGGGATCGAACCCGGGTCACCCGGGTGACAGGCGGGAATACTCACCACTATACTACAACGACTTCACTGTTCAAAGCATTTCATTTTTAAAATTATAAGTTTATGTTGGAATCCATCCACTTCAAGATGTCAACCCGCACGAGTGGAAAAAAAAACAAAAAAAAACAATTGCATCTACAATCTTAAGTGAGAACAACACACTTTATGAATAGAATATCCATCATTTTGAACAAATCAAAAATTATGTTATGTATTTCATTATGCTGTGTTTGGTTGAGAGATTTATAAAGAGAAATGGAAAAAATAAGTGAAATATAAATAAAATATACCTAAATTTTACCTACTTTCACACACCTTTTCTCTTTTCCTTTCTAAATTCATTTTCAAATCTCTCAACCAAACACAGCGTTAGTGTGTAAACAAAATCATTTCCAATCAAGTCAGTGAAAGGAATAACTCAACAAGTTTATGCAAAGTAAAGTCAACTCACCAGGGATGGTTGCAATTCGAAAATTTCCTTATTATATAGTAGTATTAGTCAAAAATATTTTAAAATTATATAAGTTTTTTTTTATATAAATATATGCCTTAGTGCACAATTTTTTAGGTGTACACAGTCGGAGATTTTAGGTCCTCTTGCGGCAATTTAATGTATCAATCCATTTCTTTTTGTTCAACAAGACCACTACAAATCTTTGAGTTCCTATTAAAATATAAAGTTGATAGACCATTTTTTTTTTTGGATAAATAATAGACCAATTGAATAACAGCAATTTGTTATGCGATCGCCTGCTATTATCAATAGCTGATCCTCTGCAAACAATGATTAATGCAGGCTACTTCAGTCATAGGGTTTACTGCAACTATCCATCCCGAGTTCTCTGGAAAAAAAAACGAAAATCTACATCAACAATGGATGCAGAGGTTAATTAGCATACCTAAGATCCCAAGTAATTACAACAGTAACAACTTTAAACTCTTGAAAAAGAGGATGGTTGCTGCATCAATGCTTGGGGATATCTAATATCCGTACAAGATTAGATCAGTAAAATAAAACAGAATCTTCAAAACTGAAAATTGTGGATCTAACTCTATATATACAAATCTGCGAAAACAAATCGGTGTCTCATTTGAAGTCTCGGGCAAATCTAGAAGAAAATTGATTTTGCTGGGAATCACTCGGAACAAACACAGGAAGCTGTCCACCCCTCTGTGATCGGCCCTGCTGGAAATAACTTGACGTGGGACCGACACCTCTCTCTGGAGCAGCAGCAGGCAGGGAGTTTCCACTTATTGGCCCTCTGTTCGATTGTTCATTCACAACAGGACCACCAAAGAATATAGATTGACCCGTGTACATAAGCTCTGCTCTTGAAACTTGAGAAGAACCAACGCTTCTGGTAGCCGCAGAGACGAACCTCCCAGCTTCCTGATCCCAAAAAACAGAAGACCTTGAGTTTTCTGCAGCACCCAAGTTGTTTTTCCTTGTGGGTATCTGTGATAAATGATCACTGACAGCAGTTTCATTCCTGTCACCTGCTTTTGCTGACCATTGAGATTGATCCGCTGATGGCTGATACATTTGGTTGAACTGATCTTTGTTTGAAGTCCGCTGCTCCAAGGGAGAATGGGTGAGGTTGTTGGTGGGATGTGGACTACTTAGGTTGCTAAGGCTGTGATCACAAGTTTCAAGATCTTCCCGGCTAGCACGACTAGGAGGATACGACCTCTTGGAAGATGTCCCAGCTCTAGCATTTCTGTCTTGAAATCCTTGATTGGTACTGACCGGACTGCTTCTGCCACTCACATTGCTACTTGATAAGCGATCACCATCATAAGGATGATGTCGAGAACTTACTGGGCGTAGCACAGATGATGAAGCCCGGGCCTTAGCACCTGCTTTGATTGCTTCATTAGAATCCAACTTCGCAAGCTTCCATGCACTGATTCGGACTGGACGCTGGGGTATTTTCCCCTTGTCTGGTTGTATTGCATCTGGATCCACTGTAGATGGTAGACGTCCTGGCTGCAGATGTGGGATAATTTCATCCTGCTCATGAGATACCAAAAACAAATGAACATTAAGCACAAACTTTTGGAGAGGTATTAACAACATATTTTCATATATGAATAGGTAGATGTGTTTATGCAAATGTATATGATTGTGATGATTCCTCCTCTCACCTGTTCTTCAAGATAAACCTCAAGTGTCTTACATCTATTTTTCAAATATTGTTAAACTTGTCGATAAGTTCTGTAAACCTGTTTCTTCCACACTGAAAGAAACCCGTACCCCGACATCCAAAGTCAGTCTTGACATGTTGGAGAGTTGAGAAGAAACATCAATCAAGCATCCAAAATTAAATTATGAGTTCTATATTTATGTAATAGATGTCTCCAAATTACATGTGCAGCACATGCAATGCTCTCTCTTGAAATGTTGGTGTTTTTTAGAAAGCATATAAGAGTTCAGAATTGGAATCAGTACCTGGTGGTCCATAAAGATTCTTGGAGGGGTACACCAAGCACCTTTATATGGCAGGCCAATCCCAACAGAGCTTCTTCCACTAATTGCAGTCACAGCAGAACTCGTTGGTGAAGAAGGCAAACTAAGCTGCTGATCCCCACCATCTACAGAGGGTCCAGGAGGTTCACTCTGTACCCTCAGGGCAACAA
The DNA here is from genome assembly GCA_030407325.1 of Camellia japonica. Classification (NCBI taxonomy): domain Eukaryota; kingdom Viridiplantae; phylum Streptophyta; class Magnoliopsida; order Ericales; family Theaceae; genus Camellia; species Camellia japonica. The sequence continues at coordinate 194,227,906 of JAPPVO010000016.1, read as the reverse complement.
CATATTCATATGTTGTGATGCCCTGCAGCAAAAGAATATAACTCAGCTTCCACACACCAGAGAGAGAGAGAGAGAGAGAGAGAGAGAGGAGGCTAAGAGACAAACCTTTCTAATCAGAATCATATGGAAAAAGAACAGTTCTCCCAGAGGTAGAATAGCGAGTAAAGAAACAGCCGTACATAGGGCCTGAAACAAAGGAACCACACAAGAATAAAGTTGATTTCAAGTGAAATCCCTGTAGCACCAAATGTAGCCACAATTAATATGATCTTTCACTCAAAATTTTGATGAGAAGAGAAATACAAGGCAAATAAATTCCCAAGATCTTAAAGTGACACACATTTACAGTACATTTGCAACCAAAACATAATGAAAAATCTATTACTTACGAAATTACATACAGCTAAAAAATCATTCTCTCATTATTGTTACAGCAGGTACATAAAACACCTCATTTATATGTTTTTAAAGTTAAATTTGCAAGGATATTGCAACAACCATCAGTTTTCACGACCTTTTCTTCAAGTTTTTTTGGCGACTCTTCATAAGAATCGACGAATGCAAAATGTGCAATTTTATTTGTTAGCAACAAAAGAATTATTGACAGATGGTTGCATATGATCAAGCATTCTATTAGATGATTGATGAAACCAACCCTGGAATTTCCAGATCAGGGTGCTTTTGCACATCAATTGCAACACTACTGGTCAATCATTAAAACTTTACTAACCCAGTGGGAAGACCCACTATCCTAATAACAGATAAAAATAATTTCTGAACATACAGAGATGCAACCACAGAGAAAAAGAGAGAGAGAGAGAGCTGCCCGCAAAGATGGAAGTATATATACCACAACAGTAGCAAAGGGGGCCTGGGAGAATCCATCTCCAAGCCTTCCAGTTATCTGATTTTCAGTGGCCTTTCGATCAACAAAGCATCGGACAAGAACAGCAATGCCAACCCCAGATTCAACAAGAAGCTGATGCACATATGTACCCACAGACACATCCACAAAAAGAAAAAAGTTTAGTTGTGATTAAAAGGAAAGAAGTATTAAAAACAAAGCCTAAAAAAAGAAATGAAAAGAATAATCCCAATAAGCATCTCAAACTTACCCAGACAATGCTCACTCCCATAAGGCAAACAAATGTGATATAATTTTTCCTCCCCACACAATTATTTAACCACTGCACCACAAATTACCATTACCAAACATATATCATGACTTCGCCCCAAAATAGGAAAACAATGAACTGATAAGAAAAGCAAATAATCAGTTCACGAGGGAGATTCCCATCATAGATATCAACTACAGTCACAGAACAGCCATCATCAGATCTACATATTCCTTCAAGGACCAAACACAATTTCTCCCTAAGCATAATGATCATATGATCATAAATGTTTACCAAAGGTCTTTACCTGACAAAGTTTACAATAATTAGAATATTATACTTACCCGGCAATGATGATCAAATCCATCCACACATTTGTCGCAGCTTCTGCAATGTTTGCTGAATTTGCGTACCTACACAAGAACAAAAACCACATTGGAATGAGTGTTCTCTTCTTTCTTGTTCCGGTAACTGAATTGATATCAGATCCAAGAATTTGAGTTTCTAGTGGAGATCATACGAGGTATGGTGTAGACAAACTCTCAAGTTTGATTAACATATCTACTCTCTCTCTCTCTTATATATTTTTTTCTTTCTCCCCTTTGTTCTTTCCTTTGATGCCCAAAGGCAAGAATCTGACTATATAATTAATCGGAAACAACACAAATAAGTGGTAAAATTGTTTTGAAATAGGTTTAGTGTTTTGTTTTTCTTTTTTCCTTTTTGGTGGGGTGGGGGAAATCAAATGGTAAATCAGAAAGAAATGTCGACAAGGCAAAACTCAAACCTAAACTATAATGCTTAGGCATGAAAATAGGCTTTCCTCCATCCTAAATTGGGAGGCACAAAGTGGAGAGAGAGAGAGAGAATAATTTGGAACCCCCAAATGGAGAGAGAGAGAGAGAGAGAGAGTGAATTATTTTAGGATGACCTCTACATGTGAGAGTCTATAAGGCTATAATAATAAACTAACACCAAATCACTTCAAGAGGCTCAAAGCCTATGCCAGCAATTGAAGCAGTGTCAACAGTGTTGCCATCTCAAAAACTTGAGCTGAATGAGCTTATTTTCTTTTCTTTTTCCTCCCATTTTTCTTCTTTTTTTTTTCTTTTTCTTTTTTTTTTTTTTTTTTGGAGAGGAGGAGGGTTGTTATTGTGATTCCCAATTGAATTCCTAAAAATCTCTAATAGAACAACCCTTGTCTCTACTTATTTCTTTGTCAAGAGAATAAATTTGTCACTTAATAAGATCAAAACCCAACAAATTGTACGATATAGAAACCCAATGAACTTCATGAATCAAAATTCTTTACCTCAGCATGACACAGTGTACAAAACAAACCATCTTCTTCTCCAGATATTTGCTGCAGAAGATCTTCATCTTTTCGGCAATCTTCATGAACAAGACAACCACAAAAGAATGCTCCAACTTTTGAACAACAGCTTGAACCATGGCTATAAGTTTTTCTTCCATTCTTAAATCCTACACTACTAGGTTCCTCAACAGAAGATGCATTCCCTGATCACAAACCATATATTTTAATAAAAATGAGGAGAACAGAGCAACAAAGTGATTTTAACTCCTCATCTTAAATTACCCTTCTACCCCCTATAAAAGACAAAATCCAGAGAGCCAGGACTTGTGAGAAATCCAGGAAAAAAAAAATTGGTGATTGTAACCCTTATTTACAAACAACTTCTGAGGAGTGAGGAGCATTGATCACTTTCCTTTTCAGATGATCCAAAAGGGACATGGGCAGGTGTTATAATCATCCTTGGAGGATCCACCACATGGTGAACTTACACCCCTCTGACTATGCATATCTCTAATAATAGAATTATATTAACAGAAAAAGCACTAACCGGGTAAATCTGTGTCATTTTGCGATCTATAAGCTGATGTCTTGTCAGCTTCAATCAGAATTCCAGGATCAGCAGGATCAATAGCTGTGCATCTAACATAGAGTGTAAATACACTGATTGCCTGAAGATAGAAATGCAAACAATAAGATATAATGAATAAAATGAGCAAGGGATACCACTGGGATTATAACAAAAGTGACCATTTGGTAGGCCCCATATCATGCTTACCAAAGTCGAATAGACACCAATGGCCACGTATTCATAGATGTTCTTTCCAAGAAAGGGAGCAAAAAATGCATAAAATGCAACAGATAACAAGAAAAATACTGTTATGGCCACAACCTGTGCATCAAGGAAAGTGAGAATGAGCAAAAAGGATTCAAATAAAAAAGAAGATATGAAATCATCACAGGATCAAGAACATGATCTCAAAAGTTCATAAAATATATGTCAGGCCTTGATAAAAATCTGCTCTTCAACACCACCCCCCCCCCCCCCCCCAAAAAAAAAAAAATAATAATAATAATAAAAAAATCCGTATGCGCACCAAAAAAAGGTGATGGTTCATGGATACCTAAAAGAATATGCATAGGAATATGATACTAAAGTTTTTCCTTTCATACTGATCTTACTAATACTTGAATAAACCAATCAAGATCACTAAACTGGCGTGGATGAAACTTGCAATAAACAAAAGTTATGACAGACTGGGAAAATCAAACAATATATGTTAAAGATTTTACACTAATTGACAACACTAGTAAGAAGGAGTGTTATTCATTCAGATCAAGTGAGTTGACTAGCAATTTAAGGTCGCCCTAGTGAAAACTTATGTAGCAGGTAAAATAATGGTTGCCTATGATCTTCTTCCCAATCAATAATTTATGCAATTTTCACAAACACACACAATGTACACCAACAGGGAATATGAAGCATTTCAGAAGCATGTTCTTTCTATGATAACGCTTTCTCGATGGGATTTTACAGTCTCACCAATTCTCCATGATTTTTATCACAAAATAAAATATATGCATATACATTTAAATGCCTCCCACAACATATAATTCCTGCAAGACTCACACATTGTTGATTTGAGGAATCAAAAGCAGAAGCAAAAAAACAAAATTGGCCCAACAAAGAAAAATTGGTCAAAAACTTGATGATTTGTAAACTAGATGAGAAATAATGGAAACCCATGAGTCAAAAACTCCACAGATAAGACTCAACTTACACAGCATATATAAGAGAAACCCAAAAATAATTCAAAACAAGAAACATTTATAAATCAAACAGCAGTGTTTTGAAATGTTACAAAAGATAAACGAACTAAAGGTAAACCCACACACATAAGAGCCAAAAAAACCAGGAAAAAAATCCACATTTTGAATTCCCAATAAACCAAAGGATGAAGGAGGGGCCAAGAACAACGAACCTGAAACGTGTGAGCAGGGAGTTCCCAACCATGACGCCTAGCCATGGTCAAAAATCGAGTCCAAACTTGTCAATCAACAGTATCTAAACTCAAAGAACTTATATTAACTAAAACAAGAAGACAAATCTGAAACAAAAGCTCAGTCTACTGGTTCAGAACTGGTCGAAGTCTTGCTTTCTCTGTCTTCCTTCTTGACAGGTTTCGATCTCGACCCAGATGTTCAAAACAAAGTTGAAGACGAACCATTTAAGTGCATTTGAGTTTCTAGGGTTTGAGCAGTTCGATTCATCGATGAATGAGCCATGGAAGTTGAAGAAAAAAGTCTTGTGAGACCAGTTCTCTTCTCTAACAATAAGGTTTTTTTTTTATCTGACATGTCTGCAATTTTCGGTTATAAAGGCAGAAGAAGACACTCCCAAAAATACTAGTGGATTGTGACACTGCTTGAGCCGGCTGTGTTGATTTATCTATTATTTATGGGTTTTTGAAAGTGAAAAAAAAAATAAAAATTAAAGAGTATAAGATATTTTTTTTATAAAGAATTTTTTGATATTTTCTAAACAAGTGTATTTCTTTAAATTATTATTATTTTTTATAATCCCTAAATTTAATAAAATATTGTTGAAATAAACATACTATTCAATATTTTCACATATTTTCAAAAAAAAAATTTATACATTTCTTACTTTAGGAAACACAGTTATTATTTATTTGGATAAATTATTGTATACCCCTCATTTGTGCCTTATTTATAATTTACACCCCTAGATGGTGGTTATTGGGTACTCCTAAAATACGGTCACATTGTACTCCAAAGTGTTATGATTGTAGAGAAGATAAGACTTATGAATTTGTGTCGGGTATGAAAGGGCATGTTATATGATGATTAGTGTTGAACCATGAATGTATGGCGTTCCAGAGTATTGAATAATTTTTCCTAAATATGATGTTAACCAATTTTTATTTTGGTAAATGACCAAAGTAACATCTAGTTTGACGAGGAAAATAATAGAAAATGAATCTACTAATAAAAGTTACAGATTCGGTTAGAAAAGAGAATCTTATAATATCATAATTATTTATGATTATTTTGATTGATTGATCTTTCCATAAATTAGATTATTTTGTACCAATCTTTTAATATTGGTTTTAATGAAATTTTATTAGGAATGTAAAATTGTAAAAAAAAAATTCTTATAATCTTTAAGTACATTTTAAAGCACTGAATTTTATTTATTTATTTGTTAGATAAAGAAAGATACAAGGGTACAATTAGTGCATAGCAAATAGAACATGAGGGCATACCTAATCCAAAGAAGAAATACATAAAGATGAGGAGGTTTTTGATAATTATACCAGGCTAGATAATAAAATGCAGTTTGACTTGTAGTAGTAGGGATGCCTTTAGCTTAGCTGTCCCTACCATTACCATTGGATTATTTAAACTATAAACTGCTTCCTGTTTTGTTCAGCAGGGACCTAGATGTGTGTCCAAAAGGTTTTGTCGTTTTATTGCAAATGCTTTCATGATATTTGCTTTTTTTTTTTTTTACATAAATACTTTCTTTAAATCTAGAGGAAACCTAGACCCTTCATTTATTAAAAGAGTAATGGTGGTGATGCATTGTCTCACGCTGCAACTGTTAGAATAGTACAGTGAGAGAATAAAATGTATTATATTAAATGAATTGTCTTATATAATAGAAGGTATGTATATATAGATTGAGAAAGAATATCTTACTAAATATCTAAATATGAGAAAAAAAATATCTTATAAGAGACCTAATTATGACAATACCTACCATATATATATTAGCATCCCCTCAAACTCAAGAAGGATAAACATATTAAGTTTGGAGAGAGAAACTAAAATATTAAATAAAACGAAATAAAATAAAAGGCAAATAGATTACAAAATCCGAATGAGAGTGTAAAAGCGCTTGAAATAGATCAGAGACCGGAACTAATGCCGAAAGACAGTTTATGGTAGTGTCGGACCATGTAGGAACTGGCTGAAACTAATGTCAGGACAGTTTAAGGTCGTGTCAGAACGATATAGAAACTGGTTAAAACTAATGGCGAGATCAGAGGCTGGAGCTAATGCCGAGAGACAATTTATGGTCATGTCGAACCGTTGTAGAAGCTAACCGGAATCAATGTCGGAACAATTTATAAAGTCATGCCAGACCGTTGTAGAGATTGACTAATCGGAATCAATGTCAAGACAGTTTAAAGTGTTAGCATTTGTGCCCTCAAAAGCCAATTTATTGACTTTATTAATTGATTATATAAATTTCTTGGCATTTTATTTTGCATTTTGTATGTTATTATGGATAATGTTATATTCAATGTTACATATGATGTGAACATAAGGTCCCTTGGATAACATTGTAGAAAAACATGCTAATGGTTAATAAACCAAAAACTGGGAGTTATGATTTTTCGATGCCTTGTAGACCCAATTAATATTCTAGGCTATGGGTGTTGATTGGGCGTCGCACTACTATGGCCTACACCTGTTTTGCTGTTATATGATAGAATGATTAACTCCATCATTAAGGTAGTGACCTTAGGCAAATAGGTGGGTGTTATGCAATAAATACATGCACTGAACATGATCGGTTTTGAGAACACCTATTTAATGATCACTGTCAGTTTAAAAGGTAGTTCTATTACAATACACTTATTTTTCTTTGACCTGAGAGGCTTGTATAAATTAATTAACTATTCATTTAACTTTGATATTGTCAATCGGGGCTATACATGGACATGTTGGGTTATGTGAGTGGTAATTGATTTATATAGGTGCTTAACATGGAATCCATCATTTTCAAAGTGAGAAAGTATAATCAAGCAATTTTTCTTATTAACGTTGGACCAAAAGAAAACCGGCCGGTAACTTTTTCATAAAAAATATTTTATACATATATAATTACAAAAGTACTATTTTTGAAAAATACTTTTGGGGTCCAATTAGAAGAAGGAAAAATTTAGAATTCAGTTACATGAGTTAGGGCTTTTGATAGTGATACATTTGCCCATACCTAATAGCTCATGTGGAATATAGTTTGGTGGAAAGAAATTTGTGCTTAATTGTAAGAAAGGGCCTCACTTGTAATTCTCTACTTTTAAGGGTTTAATTGTAATGTGTCGATGGACATTATTGTAATTAGTGGAAGTTCTATATTATCTGTTTAAAAGATAATTAATGAAAAATTGGATAAGTTGTATCCTGTATATTTAAGATAAAAGATACATCTTTTATTTTATACCCACAACTAAAAGATAGAGATCCCTAAGGATCCCACCTACATGCAAACTCTATTATGTGTTGTGTATATATATCAAATGTATTTGATACAAAAATTGGCCATCAGAATTTTTAAGGTCTGTAGAAAATATATACACAAAAATAAATCAAAGAGGGTGCAAGGTGAATCACTTTAGAGGCGAGACACTTGGATCGCTTTGTGAGGTATTATCAAACGCTTGGATTGAGGTATTTTAGATTGTGTAATCAGGTGGTATTTCTTTGAAAAATTATTTTTCAAAATAAATTATTATTCCGCAAACTTTCATTCCCACTAACTATGGCATGTGTAAAAAATAATAAAACATTAATTTCACATGATAACATCTCAATGTAATTCAGAAAAGAAAACATGTTAGAATATTTAATCATGGAATTAAAATTCATCAATATAAATAAATCATGTTATTTAAAATAACAATATACTACAAGTTCTAATCATTTAAAAGATCTTAACATGTTGTATACAATATTTAAATAATGCTACAACATATTTCTATAATTTCTGTAATTTTCTGATGTTTTCTAGAATTATAAGTGATTAATAATTACACAGAAAATCAGAAATAAATATTACAGAATTTGAAAAATACAAAAATTATACCAGTAAAATAAAATTACATAGCAGTAGACTATTGTAAAAATTTCAAATCCGAAATCCAAGTCATGCTCCCCTAAGAACAATTTAACGTAAAACTATTGAATTATTCATAAATAAATAAAAAAATATTTTTTTTAAAAAGATAAGTATTGGTTTGGACAAGCCCAACCTTACACCACGCACCTATGTTGCTTGACTAGATGGCGATCGTGTAGTTTTTGTTATTTTAGGCCCCATGGGACACTCAAGTTTTGTAGAGAGAGAGATTATGGGTAAAGTGAGTTAGACCCATTGGACTAATTAATTTATACAAGCCTCTCAGGTCAAAGGAAAATAAGGCCTCGTTTGGGAACAGGCTTTTTTAGTAACTTTTTGACTTTCTAGTCAAAACATGATGTAAAAAAAACTAGTATGTTTGGGATGACTTTTTAGTTTTTTACGAAAAGATATACAAAAAGTAGAGAGAAAAAGGAATCTTTGACTTTTTGGTATAAGTTATTGACTTTTTAATTTTTTTAGTAACTTTTTAACTTTTTGGCTAAAAAAGCCACGTGACAAACGAGGCCTAAGTGTATTGTAATAGAACTACCTTTTAAACTGACAGTGATCATTCTATAGGTGTTCTCAAAACCGATCATGTTCAGTGCATGTACTTATTGCATAACACCCACCTATTTGCCTAAGGTCACTACCTCAATGATAGAGTTAATCATTCTATCATATAACAGCAAAACAAGTGTAAGCCATAGTAGTGTGACGCCCAATCAACACACATAGCCTAGAATATTAATTGGGTCTACAAGGCACCAAAAAATCATAACTCCCAACTTTTGGTTCATTAACCATTAGCATGTTTTTCTACAATGTTACTCAAGGGACCTTATGTTCACATCATATGTAACATTAAGGGCTGGTTTGGGGTGTCCTAAAAAAGTGCACTTTTTGTCTTTTTTGACTAAAAAAGTTGAGAAAAAAATATGGAGGTTTGGGTTAACTTTTTGGATTTTTATGGAAAAATGTGTATTAAAAAATTGTATAAAAAAAGTGTGTAAGAAATGATTAGTGAGAGGTGGGCCCCAGCCGTACAAATCGGAAGGAGTGTATTGGAATTGGAAATTATTGGCTAATTTTTGTACAAAGCACTGGACGGTTTTGTTTGGTCCGTGGGGGTCATCACGGGTCCCATTTTAATAATCTGAACCGTTCAATGTGTATAACTCGTCGAACACTATGTACCTATAAAAAATCAAGTTAATCGGATATCGATAGCTATCTGATCAGATTTATTTATTTTTCAATCATTAATTATAACACCATCCATTTGTTATATATAACTGATTTGATCATATAGTTATCGATATCCGATCAATGTATTTTTTGCAGACATATAGTACTCGACGAGTTCTACACATTTAACAGTTCAGATTATCAAAACGGGACCCGTGATAGCCTCCACAAGCCAAACAGCGGTGTGTGTGCAAATCACACCCAATCATTTCAACATTGGTCACTGCCGCAGCACAGCGGCTGCAAATTCTTGACTTCGGTGTGTACTTTTTTGGTAGAAAATTAATTTTTTAATTATTTTTTTTTGGATGAATAGTGATATCTTTTTAGATTTTGGAATAACTTTTTGGCTTTTTGGCTGATTCAGGTTACCCCAAACCAGCCCCAAATATAACATTACCCATAATAATAATATACAAAATGCAAAATAAAATGCTAAGCAATTTATTTAATCAGTCAATAAAATCAACAAATTGGTTTTTGAGAGCACAAATGCTAACATTCTCCCACTTGCACTTAAAATCAATTACACATGTATTTAATACCCATTATCTCCAAGTGCTTTTCAAAAACCTTCTAAGTTAAGGCTTTTGTGAAAGGATCTGCAACATTTTCGGCTGATGCAATCTTCGCTATTAACATGTCTCCTCTATGAATAATATCACGCATCAAGTGCAATCTATGCTCAATGTGCTTTGTCCTTGGATGAGCCCTAGGCTCAATAGCATGTACAATAGCGCCGGTATTGTCATGATAAACAATTATGGGAGATTCAATTATTGGGACAACACCTAGTTCTTGAATGAACTTGCAAATCCAAACAGCTTCCTTTGCAGCTTCACTTGCAGCCACATACTCTGCTTCAGTTGTAGAATCTGCAGTAGTATCTTGCTTGCAACTTCTCCAACTTATTGCTCCTTTTCTAAGAGTGAAAACAAAACCAGAAGTTGATTTTCTATCATCGATATCAGATTAAAAATCTAAATCGGTGTAACCTTCAACAACCAAATTTTCACTACCAAACACTAGAAAATAGTGTTTAGTCCTTTTCAAATATTTCAAAATGTATTTCACTGCTGTCCAATGCTCTGGACCTGGATTGGATTGGTATCTACTCACAATGCTCATTGTGTAACAAATGTCAGGCCTAGTACAAAGCATTGCATACATGAGACTTCCCACTGCCGAAGCATAAGGAATATTTATCATTTTTTCTCTCTCCTTTTGTGTTTTTGGTGCCATTTTCTTAGAGAGATGAATTCCATGCCTAAAGGGTAGGAACCCTTTCTTGGAATCTTGCATGCTAAATCTTGCCAGGACTTTGTCAATATAATTGACTTGTGATAGCCCAAGTAAATTTTTCTTTCGGTCTCTAAACAATTTGATCCCGAGTATATAACTAGCTTCACCAAGGTCTTTCATTGTGAAGTGATTAGATAACCATACTTTGACTAATGACATTACTCCTACATCATTCCCAATGAGTAGTATGTCATCAACATAGAGAACCAAAAATAGTTTGGCACTCCCACTAGCCTTCTTGTAAACACAAGGTTCGTCCATATTTTGCGAGAAACCAAACGATTTGATTGCCTCGTCAAAACGAATATTCCAACGAAAATAACTTTGAAACAAAAATTAAATTTCTATGGATATCTGGCACAAATAGACAATCTTCTAAAACTAAAGTCTTATGATGATTCCAAATAAAAAGTTCCTATGGAAAACTGCAGCAACTGCTGCACTTGTTCCCAACTTTATTAGCATCTCCCCTTCATTAAGCCTTCTGGTCTTCTTGAACCCCTTCCGAAGGTTTGTCCTTTTTTAGTGTTGCCAAATAATGACGGCAGTTTCTCTTCCAATGGCCAGGCTTTCCGTAATGGAAACAATTTCCTTTGCTTTTGTTTTTATCTATGCCCTTTTTAAAAACACCTTGTGTTTTTCCAGAGAATTTAGAGCCCATAGATTCTTTATTAAAATTATTCTTACCCTTAGGCTTGAATTTTCTAGGACTTTCCTTCTCACCCATCATCACAGTGGGTTGGCTCTTTTTAATAAGATCCTCTGCTACTTGCAACATATTGAGTAGCTCTGATGGCGCAACAATCATCTTATTCATATTGTAATTCAAAATAAACTGATTATAAGAATTTGGTAAAGATGAAAGTATCGCATCAATTTTAGTTTCACCATCAATATCCACACCCAAAGTTTCCAATATGTTAATGAAAGATATCATTTTAAGAACATGTTCTCGTACTGGAGTACCTTCCACCATTTTGGTGGACATCAAACCTTTCATGGCTGTTTGGCGTGCACTTTTGCTCTGTTCTCCAAACATTTCTTTCAAATTAACTATCATGTCTTTTGCAGTAGGAACACCCTCATGCTGCTTTTGCAACACATTAGTCCTTGAGGCCAATATGTAGCATTTTGCAACATCATCCGCCTCATGCCACTTCCTAGCAACCTCACGTTGTTCATCAGTGGCATCCGCTTCAGGAAGCACAGGTGGATCAATGGTTAGGATATGGTTCCGTTTTTCAGTAGTAAAGACAATTGTTAAATTTCTCTTCCAATCCACATAGTTTGATCCCGTCAAACGATTATCATCAAGAATTTTGGACAAAGGATTAAAGTTTGTCATTTTTTTAACTGCATATGTTAAAAATTAAAACATGTGTCAGAAGGATATAAGTATTGCATTGTATATAAATCCATAGGATGCAGGATTTTGAATCTACTATGGTAATGCTCACTAGAATTATTATTCAAACAATTTATAACCCCACAAATATAACACTTATATTTAAAATATTTATAGTGAGCATTGGGAAACCAATCCCGTATGTACAAAAATTTCTTTTGAAATAAGTGAACATACCTTGAATGGGTGGGTAGCTACTACCCATCATAATACCATCTCATGTTACCATTTTTCCTCTTTTTTTTCTTTTTTTTTTCTTTTAGAAAAATTAAATTTATTTATGACTCCTAATTTTTCTTTTGGCCTCCAAATCAACTCATATGACACCTTTTGGTTACCATATAGTATTTGTCTAAGTGCAAACCATTGTTTAGTTAGATAGCATGAACATGTAAGATTATGCCTTCATTTTAGCCGACACTCCCACTAGTCACACTTATACTCTTTACAAAATAAATAAAACAAACTAATTAATTAAAACCCAACTGACCCTTTTGGTACATGATGATAGTTTAAAGGGGTCATGCCAGACCGATGTAGAGAACGAATGTTAAACTAGCAAGCGTGACACACACATAACTTATGACGTGATGCTGAACAATGATAGCAACAGATGACTGAGTGCACCAAGAGGCGACTTATGAGAGAGTGCGCCAAGGAGCAGCTTAAATGATGCGCCAATGGGGCGGCTTAGAGAGTGCGAAATAGAAGACGACTTTATAGGGAGTGCGCCAAAGAGGTGGCTTAGAGAGAGCACCAAGGGAGATGGCTTAGGGAGTTTGCATGGTGTATAACCATGTTCACCATGATATAGGTATAATACCCCCCCTCAAATTCAAATAGATTTGAAGGTAGAAACCTATTTGAGGTTGAAGCAGGAGGAAAGACAGAGTGAACTAGAAGTACAAAAAAAAATGGATTACAAGTAAGAAAACAAAATAAAAATAAAAATAAAAATATGATAGAGATATTTGGGGTAGAACTAAACCAGCAGACAAAGGAAGAGATCTCCATGAAGCGATACTAATAGGAAAATATGACAGCAAAATAAGTTGAGGTCCGACAGACGGCTAAGGCAAGGTTGCCGCCCGTCGGTAAGGCAAAGAACACCAAGAGCTTAACTTAAAGCTCTGATACCATGTTAGAATAATAGAGAGAGAGAGAGAGAGAGAGAGAGAGAGAGAGAGAGAGAGAAAGAGAGAGAGATAGAGAGAAAAAATATGTATTGTATTGAATGAATTGTCTTATATAATAGAAGGCCTGTATATATAGGCTGAGAAAGAATATCCTACCAGAAATCTAACTATGAGAAAGAGTATCCTATAAGAGACCTAACTATGGCAATACCTAATATATCAAGGAGATCAATACCTAATATATAAAAATATATACCATATATACATTAACAGCAACTATGGTTAGAATCTTTATTGTTTATTTTCTTTTCATAAACTCTCTTTTGGAGAGCATGTGATTACCAACATCCTCCAACATCTAAAGTAATCATGGTATTTTAGCTATGAAGCACGGGTACTCTAAAAATAGTGCCGTATAAGTACCGGGTACTTACAGGGTGCAGGTACGCGTACTGGCACAGCTGCACGCGTATCGAGTACGGCAAAAAGGGGTCCGATACGTTTGGTTTAATCGAGTACGGCATGGGTATCGTTGGTACATTTCAGGTACACCGGGGCAAAAAAAAAATTTATAAGAGAATTAGGGGTACCGGAGCAATTTATTTATGTTCTTTATTAAAACAAAAAAACAAAATGGAAGTTTTGGTTTAATGGTGTATGTTTTGGTTTAATGGGAGTATTTTAAAACTTGCCTCAAAATGGAAGTTTAATGTAACATTGTATATGTTGGCTATATTGTAGAACTGGAGATATATCATGAAGTTGGAATATGATATAAATTGTGAACCATGTATGTTGGAAATGGTTGAAATGGAAAGGGAATGCATGTTAAAATGTATTTGTTATAAAGTGCCTCATGACAAGAGATGGAATGACCGGTAATGGGTCGCGTTATTACATGTTGAAATTTAACATTGTTTAAAAACGGAGAAAAACTTGTAGTCAATTTTGGGGACGAAATTTCCTAAGGTGGGGAGGTTGTAGCACTTGTGCCTTTTAAAGCTTTTGGTAAATGTATTTGGACCCTTCATTCTATTTTGGGAACCTTTTGTGTGTTTGTTGGAAGTCCCACATCGGTTACAAGATACATTTTAAGGTGAGCAAACTTCTATATAAGTGCAAGTGTAGAGGGTTAGCTTATTAGCTTCTATGGTTCTTTCTTGGTTTAATGAGCTATTACGAGCCGAGCTCGAGTTATAAATTTTAGTTGTGCCGAGCTGGATTTTGGTCATAGTTCCATTGGGATTTTGGCTATAGTTCCTTCGCCAAAGTTGTATGATTTCTCGAGGGCTTTGTGGTGTGTGGTGGAGATCGAGTTTCAATTCTTTTCATCTTCTCCATTTGAGCTCCGAATTTGAGGTAGGGATATCATACTCCTCTTTATGAGTTTTGTCTTTAAATTTTAGCATCTTGATGTGTTGGGGGTTATTGGGTAATTTTGAGAAAGTTTGGGCCTTTGTCTAGTTTTACAAAAGTTGGGGTGTTATTTATATAAACCTATGTGCATGTTTGGCATAGAGAAATGAGGTAAATGTTGGGTTATTGATAGAAATGGAACCTTAGGGTCGTTTTGTTAATTATGGGAAATGCCCTAATTACATTGGTTAATTAATTGGTATAATTAATTGTGAGAAATGAGGAATTGAATTGGGAATGTTGAGATTGGGAATGTATGGGATTAAAGGGTGTAGTTGGATTATTTATCGCTCACCTAATTGAAATGTTGATGTATTATCCTTTTTGTGCATTTATTTTCTGTTTAGAGATAACTGCTTTGGGCTATCGGTGGAGGATAGTCTTGATTGTTGTAGATAATGCATGATGATTAGGCAAACTAAAACTAATCAATGGAATGTGTCATTAAGTATGACGGTTGAAAGAATACATTAACTTTATGTATTGATTGATGTGTATAATAATTGTTTTATATACATTGTGTTGTGTTGGAGGAGATAGGGGATGTACTCCGCGGTTTAGGAGAAGATAGGGGATGGACCTCTAAACCGGATATTGTTTGGGAGGAGATAGGGGATGGACTCCGTAGATACAGCTCATATGCTTATCTTTGAGAAGTGTTGATATAGCTCATATGCTTATCTTTGGTGGTGTGATATAGTTCTTATACTTATCTGTTGATGTGTTGATATAGCTTATATGCTTATCCGTTGATGTGTTGATATAGCTAGTATGCTTATCTATTGTGAAATGGGAAAATGTTTAATATGAGTTACTGTCTCATATAGATTGTTTGGTCAGGTTCTGAGCCATAGTTATGAATTGAGAATTGAAAGAAAATGGAAAATGAAATGTAGCATGAACTAGAATGTCATGAAATTGTAAAGTGTTATGAAAGAATGTAAAAGTGTTGACCATCTATCAACTGCTAATCTTTTAGTCATTGTTCATAATTGGTTTAGTGTATTTCTACTGCGCTGTGGCTCACCCTATATAGGAACATCATTTTCAGGTACAGGTAGCATGCCACCTCCAAGGACATAGCTTGGGTGGCTAGAGGCAGACAGACTTTTGTTGTCTTTCCTTGTTTTGATGTATTACATGTAGATTCAAGCCAAGGGCTTAATGTGTAATTGAATTAGTACTCTCTTTTTGTAACCAAGTGATAACTTGGAAAGCTGTAAGCCCTTAGGGCATTTGCTATGTTGTTAACATGTAATACTTTTTGTAATGAATTACTCTGATGAAAAGAAGGATGTTGATCTTTTATATATCAATGCATGTCAATATTGTGGGTTTAAGGTTATTATTTTGAGGGCGTTACAGAGAGAGAGAAAGAGAGAGAGATAGAGAGAAAAATAATATGTATTGTATTGAATGAATTGTCTTATATAATAGAAGACCTGTATATATAGACTGAGAAAGAATATCCTACTAGAAATCTAACTATGAGAAAGAGTATCCTATAAGAGACCTAACTATGGCAATACCTAATATATCAAGGAGATCAATACCTAATATATATAAAAATATATACCATATATACATTAACAGCAACTATGGTTAGAATCTTTATTGTTTATTCTTTTCATAAACTCTCTTTTGGAGAGCATGTGATTACCAACATCCTCCAACATCTAAAGTAATCATGGTATTTTAGCTATGAAGCACGGGTACTCTAAAAATAGTGCCGTATAAGTACTGGGTACTTACCGGGTGCAGGTACGCGTACTGGCACAGCTGCACGCGTATCAAGTACGACAAAAAGGGGTCCGATACGTTTGGTTTAATCGGGTATGGCATGGGTACATCGTTGGTACATTTCAGGTACACCGGGGCAAAAAAACAAATTTATAAGAGAATTAGGGGTACCAGAGCAATTTATTTATGTTCTTTATTAAAAAAAAAAACAAAAAACACAATGTCATATTGTAATATTAAAAATATATATACACTTAGGTTTTGTTTAGTCCCTTCTTCCATCTCTTCACTTCAGCAACAGCAAGGAGACGAAGCCCTAGCGCAGTCGTCTTCGTCTTTTTCTTCAGCAACAACAGCATCTCTTCACTTCGAAGCCCTCTAGCGACGGCGACGGCGACGCAACGAGACGAAGTCGTCCTATGAGTGTTCTTCATCTTCTTCTTCTTCTTCGTCTCTTCGTTTTTTCTGCAGATCAGCAACTGGTGAGTGTTCTTCATCATCTTCGTTTCTTCGTCTTCCCTCCGGCGAGTGCTCTTCATCTCTCTCTCTCTCTTTTTTTTTTTTTTGGTGCCCCTATAGATTAGCAATTTTGATGGATGAGATTATTGATCTGTGTAAATGTAGTAGATTATTGATCTGTGTAATGTTAATTGCTGCTGCTGTTCTTCATCTGATCTGTGTAATGTTAATTGAGTGTTTTTCATCTCTCTTTTTTTTTTGTGCTGCTATTCTTCATCTGCTGTAATGTTAATTGCTGCTGCTGTTAAAAATAAATTATGATCACAGTGCATAACATCTCAAAATGAGAGATTTCACAAATATTATTTTTGTTTTCATATTTAATTTTAATCTGTAGGCTGGATCCTTTAACCATAATTATAATATTTAAAAAAAAAAAAAAAATATCGGCGTACTGCAACCGTACCCGTATTATATTTTTTTGAGTTTTGCTGTATCGGCGTACCCGTAGTCGTACTCGTACCGTACTTGTACCCGCACCCGTGCTTCATAGTATTTTAGCAAAGCTTCACCATATAAAAATTAAAAAGTTTAGAAGATAAATTAATTACAGAATCGAACACAGTTCTCTTATACAAAATGAGCCTTAACTTTTTCTAAGCTCCACTTGTGTTCGAATATAGAATTTTCAAAAATATAAATATGGAATTTGTTATTTAAAAAAAAGAGTAAAGTAGGTAATTCACACTCTGTCGCGTTGGTAAATAAGAAGTATTTTGTATGCTTTTTTGTGATTTTTTTTAATATTAGTAACATTACTGTAATACTGTATCGGTCTTTGCTTTTTGAGGCCATATCTATCTTTATTTGCCTTGGTTTTAAAATTAGACTAAAGTTATAAGCATTAATTAGTGTATTAATTAGTATATAAATTAATAATGTGATATAATTTAAGATGTCATAATAAGTAGAGTCAATAATAATGTCATAACTAGTGTTCATAGAGCCAAGAAATTAAATAGAGGAGGCAGTTATTAATTATGACATTGAAAATTTTTACAAAAATATTTCACATAAATTTTTACGATTGACTTCAAGAAAGATAAAATAAATATATATATATATATATATATAATATATATATATATATTATTTATAACTAGTATATCATGGATAATATAAAAAAAAAATTATGGATATAAGTTTTAAAATAAATTATATAATGATAAAGTAATTTTTTATGCAAAATTTTAGTAAAAATTCAATATAATAGTAATAACACGTCATCATTGATATATGATATCACCAACCAATAGTAAAAAAACACATAGAGGATGAACCCCACATATCAAATGTAACTAACAATTCAATCAATTCCATATCTTCATTGAGATTAATTATAATTGTCTGTCAATAATGATAAACATCACCATTGTATTAAAATTTTCATAGATAATAATATGACTTATCGTAATATCTTTATTTTCAATAAAAAAAATAACCATTATTATTCTCATAATTTAAAAAATGTCATTGATATTTCACTCTAAATAATATTTTATAAATTTTTTTATTTAAAATATTTTCATTATGTTTGAAAAAAAAAAAAAAATCGAAAAGCCGGGGGGACACGTGACCTCCCTAGACCCTCTGTGGCTCCGCCACTGAGTGTTGGTATACTAATTAGTACACTAAGGGGTTGTTTGGGGTGTCCTAAATAAGTGCACTTTTTGTTTTTTTGGATTAAAAAATTGAGGAAAAAAATATGGATGTTTGGGTTAACTTTTTGACTTTTTATTGAAAAATGTGTATTAAAAAATTGTATAAATTAGTGTGTAGGGAAAAATTAGGATTGAAAGTTGTGCAGCCGTAATTTTTGACTTTTGGTGAATAGCGATCATTTTTTAACTTTTTGAGTAACTTTTTGACTTTTTAACTTTTTTTCAACTTGTCAAACTTGACCTAATTAATACATGTAGTACCACTCTTAAAATTATTCATCTGAAAAAAGTTTGGTGCCAATTTTTGCAGTCAATGGAAGAGATATTGGAGAGAAAGTTGTATTAATATATATGATTCACTTATTGGTGCAGCCAAAAAAAAAAAAAAAAAGCAAAAGAAAAATTAATTAGTTATTTACCGAATTGAAATTGTAACTCTTCTGATCAGTTGGAACAAGATCAACAATCCTTGCAAAGTTTCATCCGTGTCAAATTCATGTATTACTTAATAAATAGATGAACAAGTGACTAAAATTTGTGTTAATATTTTGCACCTACTTTTGTTTGTTAGGTTTAGCAATTTAATTAGTATTTGGCATTAATAGTCAACCAATACCACCTCATTATTGAGTCATGAGTTTGACTCCACTAAAGGCTAATGACGCATATGTATTATTAAACGTTTTTACATGATTAAATGTTTAATTTTTATAAATTATCTCTAATCTATGGACAAAATTTAAAAAAAAATGTAATTTAAAAAAAAAAGAAAAAAAAAGCAATGTTTGGAAGTGGTTGGCCTGCCAAGGTATATAATGCATTGGCAATGAAGAGACAACTACTCATATCACACAAGGTGGATTGTTTTGTCTGTAATATTTGTTTGAATTCCAAAGACAATTTAATTGCTTGATTGTTACTTTATTTATAGTTACAACAAATGCATGTGACAATAGATTTTTGTTATCGCTCAATTCAACCTTAAACACTTCTTCTACGTAAGTTCCTCCTTTTATGAGAGGGTTGTATTAAATTTTGACATATATTCACACTAATTATCATATCTAAAAAGATTGTGTCCAACTCTGTAATATTCAAGTTTCATTTGGCATTAGCTAATATCGCCAACTTTTTTATGTTGGGACTTTTTTAGCCTCGTTTGGTTTGATTTTTTGATTTTTTTTAACCTTTGTGAGAGAAAAAAATATAATGATTATGAATTGGATGTGATATTTTGTCTTATTAATTTATTTAGCCTATCTTATCATTTTGATAAATTTAATCCAGGGCTCAATACACATAAGATTTTTTGTAAAGCCTTCTTTGGTATTACAAAGATAAAACTAATCAAAAGGCCTAATGTTCTTTTCTTTTAGGTGCAAAAAAACTAATCAAAAGGCCTAATGTTCTTTTCTTTTAGGTGCAAAAAAAGCCCCATTTCAAGACATGGGAATAGATCCTTGTTACTTTCTTTATATTTACAACAAATATATCTGGGAATAGATCTATCAATCATAGATTGTTATTATCAACTCAACTCAACAAACTTCAGACACTAAGACCATCTCCAATGTTGTATTAGATTGAGCATCAGATTTAAATTTGATGAAAAAAGTCACTTTTTTCCTCTCCAATGGTTTCACCAAACTGATATCAAACTGAGAACGGAGCAAAAATTTCATCAAACTGAGGATCTGTAGACACCCCATTTTTGACCGACCTTAAGACTCAGACGTCACCAATTGAGCGCTTGGTGATGTTGCATACTGTGCTCGTTCAGAAGTCTCAGAGTCACGGCCGTGTGCCCTGCCTC
This sequence comes from Camellia japonica, assembly GCA_030407325.1. Lineage (NCBI taxonomy): Eukaryota > Viridiplantae > Streptophyta > Magnoliopsida > Ericales > Theaceae > Camellia > Camellia japonica. Next base: position 194,207,307 of record JAPPVO010000016.1, on the reverse strand, counting down.
CGGACTTCCGAACCCTCTTTTGTACCCTGCCTCGGTTCGCGAACCAGACTCGGTTTTTCTCTGTTTTCTTTCCTGAGGAGAGGGAGTGGTCCCGTAGACTATCTCTCAGTGGCCGTGGGCTACTTTTCGTGGCCGTAGGCCATTTTTCCCATTTCGGAGCCCGGTTCCCGGTTTTCGGAGCCGTTAGGCCGTGTGCCTCGGTTCGGGACCGCCCAACCATCTCCGATTTCTCTGGTTTTTGGCATGCATCTCATTTACTCCCATTTAAGGGACACTGGGGGCTCAGAAACCCACTTCGCAGCCGAACACCACTTCCGGTGCCCGGCAGCCCATTTTCGGGATCCCGAACCGCGCGGTTTTGGCCCCGAGCATTCATTTTGCATCGATGTCTGTTCATTTTTGGCAGACACCTCTGTTTGGTCCTTCCGAGGGACACTGGGGTCTCTGAGACCCACTTCGCAGCCGAACACCACTTCCGGTGCCCGGCAGCCCATTTTCGGGATCCCGAACCACGCGGTTTTGGCCCCGAGCATTCATTTTGCATCGATGTCTGTTCATTTTTGGCAGACACTTCTGTTTGGTCCTTCCGAGGGACACTGGGGTCTCTGAGACCCACTTCGCAGCCGAACACCACTTCCGGTGCCCGGCAGCCCATTTTCGGGATCCCGAACCGCGCGGTTTTGGCCCCGAGCATTCATTTTGCATCGATGTCTGTTCATTTTTGGCAGACACCTCTGTTTGGTCCTTCCGAGGGACACTGGGGTCTCTGATACCCACTTCGTGGCCGAACGCCACTTTCGGTGCTCATAGCCCATTTTTCGGGACCCCGAACTTCGCGGTTTAGGCCCCGAGCTTTCATTTTGCATCGGTTTTTGTTCATTCTTGGCAGGTACCTCTATTTTGTCACACTGAGGAACACTGGGATCTCCGAGACCCACTTCGCAGCCGAACACCACTTCCGGTGCCCGGCAGCCCATTTTCGGGACCCCGCGCGGTTTTGGTCCCCGAGCTTTCGTTTTGCATTAGTTTTTGTTCAATTTTGGCAGGTACCTCTGTTTCATCATTCTGAAGAACACTGCGGTCTCAGATGCCCACTTCGTGGCCGAACAAAATCTTTTTTGTTTGCCCTCAAAATATCTAGATATTTTGCCCTCAAAATATCTAGATATTTGAGGAAAGATATTTCCACCCTTTTGGCTATAAAAACCAGCAGCTCCCAGATGGTTTTGGGGTTAGAAAAATCCCTTGAGAGCTCCATACATGCATCTCCTCCATTCCTCTCTTCCAAAAGGCTTCAAACATCCAAGTCTTGGCACCATTTGTTCATCAACACCTAGCATCACCATCACCAACTCCATTCCAGCAGTAAGGAGGGGTTCTTGAGAAGCTTAGAAGCAACTTTCATCAAGCAAAGAGCAACCAAAGTCTTGATCTTCAAGGGTAAGTACACTTCACCCTCTTTTGAGCTCATTTTTGCTTCAAATCTTAAGCCTATTTTCTTATTGTGTTGAGCTCCGACCCCTACTGAAAGTAGTCCTCTTTTGAGCTCATTTTCATCTTTGTTTAAGGGCTCAACCCTGTTTGAGCCCTCTATGGTGCACTTGCTTCAATAGCATCTTGTATGCCTTTATTTTGAATTAAATATTTGGCTTATGAGTGATCTGATTTCGGGACTGATGTAAACTGTTAGTGGGCTTATATTAAGCCCCTCTTCAACATTGAAGAAGGGCTCCATCATGTTTGGTGACTCTAGCATGCACTTCCTTTGAAATGCTTCAATCTTACCGTAAAATTGCATGATTTCTTTGGCCTATTTGTGATCTGAGTTGGAACTTGTAAAATACTGTGATTGTGCTTATTTTGAGCCCCTCTTCAACATTGAAGAAGGGCTCAACCTAGTTTTCCTGCTCTACATATCACTTGCTTTGAATTCTTGTTCCACTCCCATTTTGCATGCATTTTTAAGCTCACCATGCTTCGGATTTCAGCCTTCATCAGGCTTAGAGAGTGCCTTATTTTGGTCCATTATTCATGTTTTGTTAAGGGCTTTAAGGCATTTGGTGATTGGTTTTAGTACTTGTCGTGTAATCCATCTTATCTTCCGTAAAATTGCATGTTTGTTTAGGCCATTCTAGCTTCTGTTTCTGGCCTTCATCAGGCTTGTGAAGTGTCTTATTTTGGTCTATTCTTCAAGTTTTATTAAGGGTCTTAAGTTGTTTGGTCATTTCTTATGATACCTCTCTTTATAAACCTCTTTTGACCCTTATTTTGCATGCTATGTATTGTATATCTACACACTGAATTTGGGGATCTCATCTTCTGTAAAAATGCATATTTTTAGTCCCTCTCTAATTTTGTAGAACTGTTTTTTTGGGTTTGAGCATTGTAGATATCACTTGCTTTGTAAATCCTCTCTTTTTCCGTATTTTTGCAAGCTATTGTTGTCATATCTATGCTTACAACTTGGCCATGTTTTGTACTGGAAAAATGCTATTTTTGGGGCTGCCTTGCTACTGTTTTTGCTGTCATGTGCCAATTTTGCATGTTTAGCATAGCCGTAGGCCACTTCGGGCACTTAAAATCACGTTTCGGGATGATTTCATGCGTTGATTGTCATTTCGTATCATTTCGGGGCTGTTTTCCCCTTTATTTAGCTGCTGAAATTTGGTTTGCATGCTTGCATATCATTTCCCATGTCATTTCATGCCTTAGTGCATTGCCTCGGTTTGCGTGCCAGTGGGCACGCATTTCGAGGCACCTCATTTTTATCATTTCGGCAGCTTATGTGAGTGCGGCTGAGGCCCTCTCATGTTGGCGTAAGCCCAATTTGCATTCCGTGTGCCATTTCATGCCTTCGGGCCATGCCTCGGTTTGCGTGCCCGTGTGCACGCATTTCGAGGCACTTCTTTTTTATCCGTTGGCTTCCTATGTGAGTAGGCTGAGGTCCACTCATGTTAGTATAAGCCCAATCTGCATTTTCATGCTTGTTTATCATCACCTCGGTTTGCGTGCCCGTGGGCACGCTTTTCGAGGCATCTCATTTTTATCATTCCGGCAGCTTATGTGAGTGTGGTTGAGGCCCTCTCATGTTAATGTAAGCCCAATCTACATTTTCCATGTCATGGCATTGCGTATGCCTCCGCCTCGGTTTGCGTGCCCGTGTGCACGCATTTCGAGGCACTCTATTTTATCCGCTTTGCATTGCGTATGCCTCCGTCTCGGTTTGCGTGCCCGTGTGCACGCATTTTGAGGCATTCTGTTTTATCCGATTTACATCTCATTTCGCATCGCCTCGGTTTGCGTACCCGTGGGCATGTATTTCGAGGCACTCTATTTTATCCGTTTTGCGTTTCGTCATTGCCTCGGTTTGCGCGCCAGTGGGCACGCATTTCGAGGCATTTCATTTTTATCATTCCGGCATACCGTGTGAGTGTGGCTGAGGCCCTCTCATATTGGTGTAAGCCCATCATTGCATTTCGTGCCTTTATGTCATCGCCTCGGTTTGCGTGCCAGTGGGCACGCATTTCGAGGCATCTCATTTTCATAGCATTGCGCATGCTAGGATTGTATGTTAGTTGCATTTCATGCATATCATGCATATTGCACGGGAAACGAGGTACGTTTCGTACTCCGAGTGACGGAACGGATCTCAATTCCCAAGTCACCGACACTCCGGATTATCCATGATGGAGCTAGGTTTTGTTGTAGCATTCATCTACATTCATCTGATATTGAGTTGTGCAATCCGGTTCCTCGGCCATTATGAATCGGTATGCGTGATTGGTGGCACGAGGATCGAGGCATGCATATATTTGTGAAATACATTGTTGTGCCCCTTTCCTGCTCTCTGTTACAGCATATCAAAGAAACAGCAACTTTTCGGAGTTTGGCACGCATCTCGAGAAACCATGCAAACAGAGGCTAATCGGGGCATCCCAGTGGATTTCCGCGCCAAGGCAGCCCAACATGCATCATCCGTCAGAAGCAAGGCAGTCCCTGGCTTGCATGCCAGTTTTACTTTTCTGTAATTAATTTATTAATTAATTAGAAATTTGTATATTATTCGGACTGTATATTTATTCGGACCCTCTGCGCGAGGGCAATATTGTAATAAGTGTGGGTGAGTGTGATGCATGTCTTCCAACCCCACGTCTTTCTTCCCTTTTATTTATCCGCTTACGATGGTTAGATATAGGGCATATTTCAATTAGCATACAGTATGAAAGCATGTTTGCATCATTCATCTGTTTTGCACGCACCGGGCTCGGCGCATCATACAAACTGCATTTGTATTTCAATTCCAAATTGAATACATGATAGCTGTTGCATTCCATATGCCATGTTTAGAATAGCCGAGCCTGCTATAGTTGCATTTTTGCATGTGTTGCATTAGGCATTTCTGTATAATTAGGATCATGCATGATTTCTAATCAGTTTTCTGTTTTAGCTCGGAGTACTCGGTGAGTTTTTATGCTTTAGCATCCTTGCATGCGTGTGAGTGTTGCCATGAATAGCATGCTTACCATGAGGCTAACTGCTTATGTGATATAACTGCCTTGAATGCCTGTGGGTGGAGGTTGAGTTACTTGAATTGGGACAATTCATCAAATGTGTGTTTTAAGCCCACTAGATAGTGGCAAAACCATTGTTTTCTAAGCCCACCTGAGGGTGGCAAATCCACGTCTTAGCCTACCTGCGGGTAGCACCATCAAACCATTTTCAAAAACAAACATGAAGTGTTTTGTTCCAATTCAGGCGGCCCAGTCTATACTTGTTTGCTGCGAGCATCACATAGTAACCTAGGCTAATAATCGGATAAGAACTCACAATGTTTTCAAAAACAGATATCATGGTTAGTAGAGGCCGGTCTTTGACTGGGCGAGCGGGGGTGCTCACGATGTGACCTTCCCTAATCGTACCCAAGTTCCCGAGCCAACTTTGGTGATGACGGACACGTGGCCTTTGGCACCGAGTTAGGGTTTCCTAAATTTCCCATTTTAAAAAATATTTAGGTGGCGACTCTGTTATCTGGCAAAGCAGTCCATGTTTGGCACTTCTTTAAAAAAATCTGTTTTCAAAACGATTTGCCGGATTTGGACTCTTTGGTTCAAGATTGAGAACCGTGACATTTGAGTCCTTGAACTGTAGTGACCCCAATATGAACAGAACGGGACTTAACACCTCCCGGGGCGTTCGGGGACGTCTACAGGATCCACATGAGATTTCACCATTTCACTGTGCGCTAACGTTAGAGGTGGGGCCCAGCGGTTAACCGGTCGGACGTTCGACCGGTTGACCAACCAGTCGACCAGCGTATGCATACCTGCTTTAATCTGCTTCAATTTTTGGTTAGCCTGCGAACTGGTTCAAATAGGTAGGCTACTTTTGTGGCACTACGAATAAATTGAAGATTGCTATAAATTTAAATTTCCATCAAAATGCAACATGGAAAATTACATCGTATATACATATAAATTTTGAGTTGAGAAGTAGTCGTTCTGCACCAGCAATTCCAATAACTTACCGTTGGTGTGACAGAGTATTTTGAAAACTTAGCGTTGTTGTTGTGCTCTATAAAATATACCAATCTTTTAATTTCATTATATCATTACAATTTTTATTTTCTTTGTGAGCTTCAATTTGATAATGTCATTACAATTTCTATTTTGTTTGTGAGCTTCAGTGTGTATTCTCTGTTTCTCAGGTTCAATTTCTTTGTGAGCTGCAGTTTGATAATAGCATTACAATTTGTTGAAGTTCTAGGCATGATTTGAATTTTTATAGTTCTATGTCATTACAATTTTTCTTTGTGAGCTTCAGTTTATATTATCTGATTTTGAGGTTCAGTATATCATTACAATATATTTCACTGTATAAGTTAGATATTGTATCCTACTGAATTTGATTCAAACTATAGGAGATTTTGAAATGTTTGAGGAATCACAAACTTCATAGCACAACACTGATATTAATTTTATTTCGGAAACTTCACGAGAGCACAACATTGATATTCATTTTATTTCGGTAACTTCTCGTGTTTCTCGTGGTAAAGCGTTCATAATTATAGAAGATGAAACTTTATGTAGATCTTGGTTGGTAGTCTCTCAAGATCCCATTACTGGTAATAGTCAGACCATGGCTATATTTTGGGAACGAGTACTTGTTTATTTTAATTCACAATTGAGCCGTGAATAAATCGTATTTTTTTGTCTCGCCGTTGGTCTGTCATGCAAAAGGCGATTAATAAATTCTATGATATTCTTGAGCAAATTCAATTGAGGCAACAAAGTGGAACAACTGAGGCAGACATGGCAAAGTTTCTTTCTGTTATTAAATATCAATTTTCTTTTGTAATGTATACTTGTTATTGAAATTTTTGTATTTTTTTTTTTGTAGGTCGTTGAAGCGAACCGAATGTATCATGCAATACAGAAAAAACACTTCACATTTGATACATGTTGGGATATTTTGCGTCGAAGTTGTAAGTGGGATGAATTTAGAGCACAACCCAAAAAAATCACGCAACATGCGTATCAATGTTCGAATCCACCAACTGAAGATGAGGCTTTTCAACCCAAACAGAATATTGCGGTGCACCAACAACCGACTAATATATCAACATGACCAATTGGTACTAAGACAGTGAAAAAGAAATTAAAGAATCAAACAACTCACGATGGTAGATTTGATGAAATGGCTGCCAACCAATCCAAAATTGTTGAAGTATTATCAACTATCTTCGCTAGAATTGTTGAGCGAGATGAACAAAAGGCGATAAACCGTGAACAGAAGGCTGCAGAATGTCGAAGAAAGGCCGATGATAGAGAGGAACAACTAAAACTCCTATCTATAATGAATGAAAGAGAACAACGAAATGAAGATCATAAAATAATGTCAATGGATATGACAAATTTAAATCATATGCAAAGGGCATACTATGAAGTGCGTCAATGACAAATCTTATTTCGAATAACTAATAGATTGCCTTGACTATTTCTGTATTAGTGGGTAGTATTGGTTTTATTATTTAAAAACATTAATAGTGGGTTGTATTGGTTTTATTAGAATTAATTGTATTCCTTTTTTTTTTATAACATATATTTATGTTGATTTGATTTTAATATGCTCATAAATATGTGGTTGGTAAAACATTTTAGTTCACACATTTATTTGCCAATTGTTCTGTGTTTAGTAAAAAATTCTATACATTACTAATGTTCAAATTACCATCAACAAATAAAGGAAGCTACTATATTATAAAAGACAAAACCACTACATTTATAAAAGAAATTGACCCAACAAAATAACAAAAGGTTGTTAACAAAATACAAAATAACAAAAATACATAATGTAAAAGTACATTCTAAAAACAAACAAAATTCACATAATTTGTTCTTGTCATCCAAGCTATCATCGAAACACATCAACAGTCATTGTCCGATAGTGGTAGAGGGAAGTAGTGATGGTAGATGTTATTTACGCGATGCTCAATCATATCCATGCGATTGCTTGCCACTTCATTACGCCTTTCAATGTCCAAACGGAATTCACCAAATTGTTGAATTAATGAGTTCTGCGCAGTGGCAAATGCATCGAACTGAGTTCCGAACGAACTGACCTGATTAGCCATTTGTTGTTCCCATTGAACGTGCTGATTATGTCGTTCTTCTTGCTTGGCCAAAAACTCAGTCCAATATTGAGGTTGTTTAGTTGATGGCATCGCATTGGCATGAGGATCTTCTGGAGTATCATCTGGTGGGACATGTGCATTAAGACTTCCCATTAAATTGTCGGCTCCACTAGCACGGGTCAGTGTATACTCCGAAATGGCTGAAGAGATTGTGGTCTCTATTTCATCTACAAGGCAAACCCTAAAATGTTTGAAAATTTTAGTTAGAAGTGCCCCAAAAAGTAATGACCGCCCCATGAATTGACCGAGATTTGCATACATCATTTCTTTCATTACTAGGTAGCACAAATCTATTTTATGGCCAATTTCAAAACAGTATAACAAATAAGCATTAAAATATGGGACAACATCAAAATGTCCTATTTTCGGAGTGACATTTCCGACAATCCACCGGTGAAGAATCCGAAGATAGGGTTTCAAATGTTTTGCTTGTAGATTAGTCCCGCTAAATTTGTTTTCACAAATAGTAGTATATACGTCATTGACATTACCAACAATATTAACTAGGCCAGCCTCACTCTGAAAATGGATATGCATATCCCCTTCCTCAACTCCAATAATTCCTACTAAAGTAGGGATATCAAACTGAATACCCATTCCTTTCACATAAGACAGAAGAGTAAAATCTACATCTTCTTCATTAGTACCTCTTAGGTGAACATAAAATAAAGACACAAGTTGTGGATATACCTTTTACGGTAAATTAATTAAATTTACTCACCTCATTGCCTCAAGTTTGCTAACTAATAGTGGATCATATTGAGATGGCAGATTAACCCTCTTCCATGTTACAATAGGTTGCCTGGAGAAGCTTTCAAAAGCTTGTTCATGACTTTCACTGAGAAAATCAGAAGTAGGATAAGCCTCATTTTCAGGCTGCTGTTGTTGGCGTCGTGGAGGGTTGGAGCTTTCACCATGCTCTGGTCTGGCTCTTTTAGTTCTAGGCATGATGTGAATATTTGTTTAATTTTAATGGAAATGTGTTAAATATCAATGGTGAATCACAAAGGAGCTCAAATTAAAATGGAAATGTGTTAAATATCAAAGGTGAATTAGAGCTAGCATTCAATGTGAGGAGCTTAAATGGTGTGAAGTGTGGTGTGCAGAAGTGCAATAGATAAAGAGTGCACACTGAAAAAAAAAAAAAAAAAAAATAAAATAAAATAAAATTAGCAGGGCCGGTTGATTGGCTGATCAACCCATCGGTTGACTAACTAGTTGACCGATGTTGAAGACTCATGAAATTTAGTTTCTGCTGCTGTTCGGCTTATTCTTTCTGCTACTATTCGGCTTGTTGCTTCAATAGCTTTGGCTTGCTGATTCTGTCAATTAACACTTCCAATATAGAGTTTGTATATAGTGAATATGTAGTAGAGCAGATTTTGTATAGCATTTCTGTCCAATGTTGAGCTGATATAGAGGGTTAATAAATGAGGTAGGTGGTGGAGAGAATTAATGTGGTTGGTAAATTGGTTTAATGAATTAGTTGGATGGTGGTGTGTGTCATGAGACATTGACTCATCAAATGAGGCTAGTATGCCACATCTGAAAACAAATTGAGTTCTTAAATTTGTATTGTACAGCCTCATTAATTTGTCAAATTAATGAGGTGTTGAATATTCATGATGTATTGAATAAATGAATTTCCAAATTCATGAATGAATTTTTAAATATAAGACTTCCAACATCAGTAAGCCTTTGGTAATTATTTTGTAACTGATTAAGACATGGTTATTAAAAACTGCAATTCTTTAGTAATTTAATATATGTAGATATATATAAGAAGACAACATTAATAAATTATGAATTAGGTAATCAGCAGAGAACATTTATCAATTGTCAAATTTATAGATTGATTATCAAAACAGAACATCAAAACAGAACATGTCAAGTACTTGGATAATATTGACAAAATTATGAAGAGTACTAACAACAAACAGTAGCTGACAACCTCCTATTCCAAAAAATAAGCAAAATTACAGTAAAATTACATGTTCGCGTCAACGTGGTGAATTTAGTTTTTACCGTGAAAATGCCACATATGTTCTATTAAATCATTACAGAGGGCATGATATGGATCTTTATCTCTAATACCTAAATGACGAGACATAAATGATTGGAAGTCATTGTTAGAAGTACAGGAAAGTTGTACTGGTGCGTTGGTTGATGAAAGTTCATAATCGAAATCAAGGTGCTCCCCTCTCTCATCTTCGACAATCATATTATGTAATATAACGCAACTCTTCATTATGTTACCAAGCATTTTCGAATCCCAAAAATGTATGGCACACCTATAATTGCAAATCGAGATTGAAGCACTCCGAATGCCCGCTCTACATCTTTCCTTACTGACTTTTGCATCATTGCAAAATGTTGCATCTTTGCTCATTGGAAAGAAGAGATTGTTTGAACCAATGTTGCCCATTGAGGGCATATATCATCAGCAAGGTAATAACCCATATTATAACTGTGTCCATTAATAGTGTAATGGATAGGGGGAGCTTTACCTTGAGCAAGATTAGAAAATAAGGGCGATCGATCCAACACATTCAAGTCATTGTGTGATCTAGACATTCCAAAAAATGCATGCCAAATCCACAAGTCATAAGAAGCTACTGCTTTAAGAATGATGGTTGGCTTTTTTTGATGGCCTACGTATTGACCTTGCCATGCATTTTGACAATTTTTCCACTTCGAATGCATGCAATTTAAACTTCCTAACATACTCGGAAACCCCCAAACCTCTCCAATAGCAAGTAATCTAGCAATATCAGTTGGTGTTGGATATCTTAGATATTCTGGTCCGAAGATTTCAATTACTGAATTACAAAAGTGTTGCAAACTTTGAATTGCAGTGCTTTCCCTAATACGTATATAATCATTAACTGCATCTGCTGCCACTCCATATGAAAATATTCTCATAGCTGAAGTCATCTTCTGTAGGGGAGACAATCCAAGAATATGAGCTGCATCTTGTTTTTGAACAAAATATGGATTATGTGCTTCGATGGCATTCAAAATTAGCAGATACAAAGGATGACGCATTCGAAAACGTCTCCGAAATGTTGTAAGTGAATAAACTAGATTTGTCGCAAAATAATTCGCAAACAATCGCTCATGACCCTTCCTTCTATTGCGACGTATGTACTTATGGCCTACAACAAAACCACCTCTTTTCTTTGATCTATCAGTTGATTACAAAATCTGAATCATACTAACATTATTCATCTCATAAGCCCCCAAAAGTGTGACCATATATTCATCATTAGACTCATCATCAGAGGATGAGGCAGAAGAAGAGGATGAAAATGAAGTGAACATCATGGAATTTAAGATACTCATTATGCTCTGCTTTCTTTCAATTATGTGCCTTTCAGATATAACGTATCACTTGTCTGGTATATGGTACATGGATAATGTGTTTATATTAAGTTTTGGAAGGTTTTGGAAGTAAATCATTATTAGAGGCAACCAAAAATAGAAAATATGTAATGAAGAGAAAAAGAAATAATAAACGAATCGGGAACAGAAAGGGAGGGGAAAAAAAAAATTTGAGTTGCCTACTCGGTCGACTAGCTGATCGACCCACCGGACGTCCTCTTTGCTTTGATGCACGCTACAGTGGCACGGTTGGAGCTGCTCGTACCAAATTGAGAAAATTACTTTTTTTTTACTCAAATTTGGTGAAATTTTACTGAACCGTTGGAGATGCTCTAAGAGTATCCGCATCAAACTAACTAAAGTCATTTTTTAGCTAGTTTGCTGATACTGTTCATAAAAAATGAGCCTCCATCAATCTCGCTACAGTAGGTCGCTAATTTACAAGCGCTACAGTAACTTATTACAATAAGCGAGACACTGTTCATTGTTATAACACGGAGATTAGTGTTACCGGATGTCCGGTCGGTCAATCGGTCAACGGCCAATTTTTATTTTATTTTATTTTTTTTGCATTTTTTAAGAATTGTTTGGCTGGTAACTCATCAATTTAATAAAAGAAAAAAATAACAAACACAATAAAAAAAAAAATAATATTTTAATAAGATTAAGTTAGAATAGAGAGTTTGATCCAGTAGGTACTAAAGAGGTGACTAGTTAAAATAGTAAAATAGCTTTTTTAGTTATAATTTGACTAAAAATTTGAAGAGTATGATACGGATGCTCTAAAACCATTTCCTGGTTAGTATTACAAAGAAGAAACTAATCAAAAAGAACCAATAACCACTTTAACAAGCATTCCCCAATAGACATTTCATATATACTTCGTCTAAGGCTGAACAAATGAAAAATCAATACTATGAGATTCTTCATTTTTGTGGGGGTGATGGTGATGAAGTTGTTGTGTTGGATCTTGGGCACCACCACTATGGCTAGAAATTTCAGTTTCAGAGAGCTCAGGATCAGATTGGTAAGACCTTGGAGAATTGGGAACGCTTTCACGTTCGGCTCCAGCACTAGACCTGTGCTTGTGGTTGTGGAGCAAATGTAAGGGTGATGAAGCATGGCTTGGTGTATTCTCTCCAGAAATGAACCCTGATGAATTAGTAGAAACATCTGCTCCTCTTCCTCCTGCTTTTCTTTGTTTCTTTCTCTCCTTGGCTGCCTTTTGCCATTTCTTCAGAGCCTTTGCAGTCTGCTCCTCAAATATTGCTTGCTTCATGTGAGATCCCATCTACATATTCACAACCATGTATGGATCAGAGAGTTAGGAGAACTGTTTCTGAAAACAACCCACTTTTTTAGAAAACACCAAAAACTCCAACAAGACCTCTCCAATTGAAAATCCAACTAGAGACAATCCATTTCTTTTGCAATAACTGTGTTTCGCACAAAAAATGAAAATAATATGTTAACATGAGTTTTTAAAAAAATTCTAAATTTGCAGAGGTGATGAAATAAGAAGCTACTTACTTGCGTGACTAAGGCATAAAGAGGAAAGGTGATATAGCTGCACACGAACTGAAGGGCTACCCCAAGTAGAACTCTCCCCAAAATTGCAAACAAGTTTTCATGGAAGCATGAATTTATCCCAAACTCGTACTGCATTTATTTATTTTTTTGAATGTACAAACAGTTAAAAACAATAAATTGTTACAGTTCAATTCGTCTCTCTCTCACACACTAATCAAAAGAAAAAAAAGTGATAAATCTGATGAAAATATGATACTAGCCAGTAAATTGATTTGGAATAAATTACCCATGTCCATAAGAATAACGCCATCTGGAATGCATTCTGTGCAAAAAGAAAGATCAAGTTGTGAGATTAGAAATGCCTCAACAAGCTACACGAAAAAAAATATATTATATGTCCAAATATGTAAATCCCATTGTATAGATAACCTGGAACAAGGTAAAATGAATCAAGATGAGGATCCACTGGGGTCTATTAAACCAGAAAAACCTGTTGCTTGGTTCCACAACCGGAGCTCCTCTAACTACAGTTGCTCGATCTTCAATTTGTTGAGCCAACTCCATTATAACTAGTTCTAGTTTTGTGCCCACTAACAGAAGTATCTGAACATTACACAAAAACACAAATATAATTATAGAATTAGCAGAAAACATGTGTTTTGTGAGGATCAATGCAATAGAAAAAGCCCAGGTGCATTGAGAAATTTAACAGGATGAAACATAGATAACATATGTGAACATGTCTTACTTACAATGAGTGGCACTAATGAGATCCAGGCAAGCGTGTACCAGCCTACACAAGTTTTAGAAGATAAAAATTATGATTTTATATAATCATGAAAGACTAAAAGTGAATTTTTTAGTCTGATATCATCAAACAGAAACAGAGATGTTTGCTTACTGTAAACATTCAGCAGCAGTAAGATGACAGCAAAAACCCACAGTGGGAAACTGCAAAATCAACCCAAATTTAAAAAAAAAAAAATCATTAGCATATAAGTGTCTTGGTAGATTCATTAAATGATATTCCCAAAACCAGTGAGGAATATAGTTGACAATATTGAAAGAAGAAATGATGAAGTTACCTTATTCCCACCACCACCTTGAAGTCATCTTCCATGGATCTCTTAATATATTTGTGGAAATTAAATTTGGTATTTGGAGCAAAATGTGCCTACATACATATATTTATCAGACTTAATCTGTTGGGACATACCAGAATTGGTCATGCATATAATTAACATTTTAAAAAGGACTATAGGCCCTGTTTGGAGTTGCTTCTAGGGGTGTTCATGTTAAGTATCAAATGATTGATGTGTTGTACTTGAATTTGATAGTGGATTTATTATATTGTTCAATTTCAATCGAACATGTCAATCGTTTGAGATTCAACTTGAAAATCCTGGGGAAATGAAGAAGCCCACTTACGTTGATAAACCCATTGCGCATCGTTATATAATCCACCTTTGACACCGAACCAAAGAATTGCCTGAAGAATGCAACCTGGAATAAAAAATTATAATCCCATATCATGCTTTGAAATTAGACAATGTGCTATGATATTTTGAACCATTCATAATTACTCTGAGTTATAATCTTACAATCCATCTGATCCCGGGAGTTCTGGAAAATCTAGTATGACGTCTCACAAATGAAGTCTGATGACTAAACCTAAATCTTGCTGGATCTGTTTAAGAAAAAAAAAAAGTCATCAATAATATTACAAAATCCGAAAAAATTACTAAAAAATAAAAGGAAAATGTTTGGAGATGACGCTCACATCCCCAAAGTGATCATGGCCCTCCATGTATGTGTGAGGTTCATTCATGTATGTGTGAGGTCCACATCATGAGTAGTTCAGATTTATGGGAGCGGGAATCTTAATCATTGCTCAAAATAAAATATGTGAATTACATTTGTTCTAAGTGTAGCACAACAAATTACACACTTCATTTTCAGGCAATTTTTCAAACTATTTTTTGGGAGCCCAACAATTAACATTAATCAGCCCGTGGAGATTCCGGTCCATAATGTTGCCAATAAGATGGGCCGTTAAGTTGGCCCTGTTTGAAATTTTCGAAGGCCCAAACTTAGGCCCAATCTTCATATATAAAAAATAAGGGAAAAATTACCCATAGGTCCCATGTGAAACATGTAGTCTCCATTTAATCCCAAAACTTTTTCACTGCACCCAAAAGTCCTTTCCCCTCTCTCTTTCTGTTTTTTGCTTCCCTTCCTCTCTCGTTTTTTTTCTGGTTTTTTGCTTCCCTCTTTACGACCTTCCGATCTGAACATCTATGCCGATCTGAACCTCTGCGGCACCACCGTTGCCACTTTCTTCACCACGCAGATTGATTATTGACGCCGAAGATCTGATCAGAGTGACCAGATTTGGTACGATGCAGAACTGAAGAACAAGAAGACGATGAAGAACAAGAACAAGAACAAGAAGACGCTCATCCTCAGATCTGTGCTTAGATTGAACAGATTTGTGTATATATCTTTATCAATTTCTCTCTCTTTCTCTCTCTATTTACAGATTTTTTTTGGGATAGTTGTTGATCTATGGTTGTTGTTGTTGATGATGAAATAGATCTATAATATCATTGAAACAGATCTGTAATGACTCAAATTTGTACAGCTATTACACAGATTTGTAATGAGAAAATTTTCGAATTCTGAACAAGTAATTTTCGAGTTTTAGTTACAGGCGGTGAAAACTGTAAAATTTTGCAGCTTGAATTTTTTTTTTGGTGCTGGAATGAATCATGGTTTAAAACTGTAAAATTTTGCAGTTTTATAACATGCTTTAGAACTGTAAAATTTTACAGTTTCATAACATGTTTTAAACATTCCGACGACTTTCCGGCGATGTTGAACATTCCGACGAGTCTCCGGCGACCGTTTGACGGAAGTCCGACGATAGTAAGATGTGAACAGTGTCTGTAAATTAAAAAAAAAAAAAAAGGATTTTTTGGTAACAATTAAAAATGTGTTGGACTAATTGGTGCAAGTATTTTGTTTTGGGATTAGCTGGATCTTGAACTTAGTACATGGGACTTATCAGTAAGTTTCCCAAAAATAATTAAATGAGAACTGAGAACAGGAAGGAATTACCATTGGTGAATTGATATTCCAAAGACGACGTATCTGATTCCCAACCCTTCCATTTCTTCATCTGGTGAATATATAATAAATAATAAATAATGTAAATAAACATGATATCTTATTAATCTAAAGTATTTTAAGATAGCATTATCTTTATATGACTTGGGTGACATATATATGTAATATAAATATAATAATTGAACTTGTGGTAATGAAAGAGAAGGAAAAAATACTTACTTTGGCCTGAGCAAGAATCACGATGATGACACTATAGAGGACATGAAAGACGGCCAGGACGAATATAAATATATGCAACTGGTGCACTCCTGAGTTTGAAACTAGTGATATTTTTCCCTAAAACATTAATTCCACATAACAACAACCTTGAATTAAGACCAATAATTTTTTTTTTTCAATTGTATATGCAATTTAAATAAACACATAAAGCCCAATTTTACTTGTTTGGACTCGGGAATTTTTTTTATATTTTGTGTGATCAATTTCTACTTTTGTAGATGTATTTCAACACAAATACACACAATACTTACATCCATGTATATAGATCAAATAATGTAGAGGTGATCAAAAATTCATATATTGCGGTTTTAGAGTAAATTTCGGCAAAATATATTCATAACATTTTTCTACAAGCATAAAAAGTGAAATATGAGATGAAAAACAAATATATACATATATTGTATTTACCTTAAGGTATAAAAAATAGAAACTGTGAAACAATCTACCTATTGTGGCTATTTAAATTTTAAAAAAATCTAGAGACGAATAACAGTTTTTTTTTTTTTTTTTGAAATCCTAAAGGAGTATTGGGCTTACTTTTCCAGCACAATAATCCGTTTTTTCATCAGCTGCTGCCAAAACTCGGTGCCACATGAAATCTTGATCATCATATGTAGAAAGTAATTTTCTCTTCTCATAGAACTTCTTCGAACATGGAAGCAATGTGTGTCCCAGTTTCGCAGGAATGCATATCTTCGATATGTAAGTCGTGCTCACCGTAAGCAGCAGCGATATAAAACCTAACAGCATCAACTCTACATATATACCCAAAAAAAACGAATCAAAACAAAATAATTATTACTTACTTTAATTTTCTTCAACAATAATAGCTAGTTACCCGCTTTAATTTTCTCCAATGCTTCACTCATGGCTTTCTTATGGCGTTTCTCGAACCACTGCCATTACAGAAAGGAAAGGGATCACGAAATGAGGGGGAAAAAAAAAATTCAAAAAATTAATCGAGTTTTAATACATTCGTAACAAATGTAATACACTACCTTTTCGAGAGATTCAATCCCATGTTCGATTAGGATAGAGATAATCACAAACACGGCACACACAACAGCAACAGCCCACGTTGGAGTTTGCTCAAGTGACCTTTGTCCTCCATAACTAGACATGACTCTCTGAAAGTAATGCAACTTTTAGTAGAAAAAAAAAAAAAAAAACCAGCTCCAATACAAGCTTGTTCTACTGTACTATCTGTTTTCTTAGCTAGCCAGAGCAAATGGGAGGGAATAGAATTAAAGACAAGGTCCTGAAATTTAAGTAGTTAGAGAAAACTATATATGGAAAGCGCGTTTTAGGGCTGATGACTCATTCCATAATCTCAATTATCATATGTTCTTTGTTTGTGCTTTGGGAATGGATATTAACTAAAAAGTTTGTTCATCCACACAAAATTTGGAAATATATATATATATATAATTAAATTTAGCCGGCTATTGGCGCCAAAAACAGTGACTAGGATCAACCAATGATGTTGGAAATACGTCCCTGATGATAAAAATAATGATAATAATGATAACAATGCTGTAAAGAATTGGTCATATTTTACTAGGTTTCCTACTGATATGAGTGATGCTATTAATCATTTTTATGTTATCAGGTGTTAAAAGTTCATACTAGTAAGAACATGAGCAACACAGACCTTTAGGTGCCAATCTCTTCAACCTTAGTTGGGTTTTTAGGTGGTTTTTGGTTGAGTTCTCATAAAAAAAATTTTAAGTTTTAGAACTTGGTTTGGCAAAAAAAAATGAAAAACACTTATTGTTTTCGTATAAATTTCTTTTTTTCTTTTTTTTTTAAAAGAAATAAATTGTAAATTTTCAAATTCTTTGGGTCATTATCGTTCCTTTGTGAGGGTAGGTGGCCTAAAAGACATCGGAGCAATATATAAATTAGTGTTATATACCCGTTTTGTTTTTTTCTATCTTAACCTATTCCTATTGGTTCTAGTCTGTGGATGAATTTATGGCTGGTTCACTCATCCTTGACTAGGTCTTTAATTCCTTTATATATGTACCCTAGTCCAAAACTAGTTACCTAGTGTGAGTTTAATTAATTAAAAACTTAGTTTGATCAACTATTAGTCAACATGTTGAAGACTAATTCCTAAACATTTGAAAAAGTTAATTTTCAAAATATTCTGTTTGGATTTACTAACTATTTAGTAGTAATGCTTTGAGCATTGTTGCCAGTAAGGATCTTGCTGTATTTTTTGGATAAAAAAATGTTTGGGAATATTAATTTGGCACTATTAATCCATCTTTAATGATATGAGATGGACCATGTGAAGTGGTGGACTCGTACTATTTTCTCTATCCACTACAACATATAAGAGTTTTAGAAATTAAATTTTTTAGTTTCTAAAAGTGAAAATTTTGTTATAAAAGACATTTAGGAATCAATTTCTATCGTCATGAGAATAGTCGTTAAAAAATTATCCCGAAAAGTAAAAAGTAAGACTTTTAGCAACAAAATTTTAAAAATGTCACTAATAAATACATTTTTAGAAACAAAATAATTTGGTCTCAAAATGATTTATTTTTTTGACAAAATTTGGTTCCAAAAAGATAATAATTCATTGTTAATGTCTAATTTCCGTTGCTAAAAATATAATAACAACTGTGGGAGCCAATTTTAATCAATGGAATTAAAGGCCTAAAAGCAAGCCCATTAGGAAATAGGGCCGTATACAAATCGGCCATATCCAGAAGCCCACGGTCAATGGGAACAAAGCCGTGGATAAGTCGGCCTTCTACGTAGCTGATAGGAACAAGGCTGTATATAAGTCGGCCTTGTTCAAGATCCTAGTGAATAGGCTATAGCTAAATAAGAGTTGAATTGAATCAAGCTTAAGAGTTGACTTGGTCAAATATCCCACAGGTCATATGGGGGCCAATTACGAAGTCAGGATGTCTAAAAGGGATAAATTGGCCCAGGGGGCCTAAGAGAACAATATAAAAGAATGAGCCTCTATTAAGGAAAGGTATGTGTGAAAAAGAGCAAATAACTTGCAAGTAAAGCAAAGCCTAAAAGAATATTGACTTGCTCGTTGGAGTGTTAATTCCGACACCACCGACTAGAGCATTTGTTTCCCTTTCAGGTATTCACTCAAGGCTCAAGAAGGTCTGTCTGGATCAAAATGTATTCCTGAACCCTTTCACCAAAACAAAACTTTCAGCAACAAAAATATTTGATCCCTAAAAAATAATTTTGTCCCTAAATTTTGGACTCTAAAATCTTAATTTTTTGTAGTGATCTCTCTCTATTCTCTCTCTTTCATCTCATTAAGAGTAAATTAGGAATATTATATGAATAATGGAAGATATACTAATTAATGTACTAACTAGTATACTAACAGATAATGTTGCATAATTTAGAGGTTTCGAGTATTTATAATTTGTATAATAAGTGGGATGAATAATAATAATATAACACTAATTGGAGAAATTTTAGCACCTCTGATATTATATTAGTGAGATGTAACATGGTTATTCTTGGATATTAATGCTTATGTATAGTTAGATCCTAACTTGTTTCATTTTGGGTCAAATCTATTGGGCTTAGAAGCTGAGCCCACGTTGTACGAGTACCAGATCATGAACTTTGTCACTTCATGGCCCGCGATTTCGTACGGGTTTATTTTATTTTTATTTTGAATATTTTGTTTTTATTTTTGAGAAGTTTAAAAATATTAACATGTTTATATGGTTTTAATTTTGTATGAGAACAAACAAATTTATATAATTCAGAAAATAACAGCAACAAAAAAATGATTCTTTTTTAAAAGAAAAAAACAGTCTTCAAAACAATTTATCTGTATTTTCTTCTTTTCTGTTTGAGAACAAAATTTATGATTGCGTTTGGTGGAGTTTTATAATTATGATTTGAGAATAGAATTGTATTTTAAGTTTGTGAGTTTTGAAATTATGATTTAAGTATGAAAAATTTGTTTAGTTATGAGTTTGAATTGAGTAATGTGACATATGATATTTGATTCAAAAAATTATAACTCATAACCAAACACACACCCAAAATTCTATTCAAAACTCATAAAAAAAATTTAAAATTTTTCCAAAAAAGTGAGTGTGGAGGATGACTGAGTAGACGTATTTTGAAAAGTGAGTGTGGAATTAATTTTTAAAAATTGTAAACAAATAGAACACTCAAATCATGTTATGGAATCATGTTTGGAAAGCTCCACCAAACACGGCCTATATTTTTCACTTTAACCTACCATCGATATCATTGAACTGACAATAAGTCAAATACGCCACCTGTGTGTTTTTCCTTAATGTATCTCTCTCCAATTCAGTATTATATTATATAGGTCTCGTTTGTCAACTATACATTTTAACAAAAAAGTCACTATAAGTTATCACATCACTCTCTTTATTTTTCTGCACATATTTTCGTAAAAAAATTAAAAATTACTAAAACAAACTATTTGCAAACGAGACTATAATATATATTAAAATGATATGAGCCATTTATTATTAATAAAAAAAATAATTTAATAATCTTAATATCATGATTTTATCACATTTGAGTCCATTTTATATATAAGAAAAATGATCAAATCATATAGTTATAATTATTTATTTTATTTTATTTGTAAATAATCTATCTAAAAAAAGATAAATAACTCGTATCATCTTAACCCACCCTGGTGTGGGCCGAAAAAATTAGACTGGATGGGTCACAAGCCCAAATGCAGATACGATAACTTCTCTCTCTCTCTCTCTCTCTCTCCAACACGTACGTACGTACATACATACATACAATACAATACAACACACAATTGAGGCTGCTACTGATCTCTTTGGAAATCGAGTCCCTAAACGATGACTGCTCTATCGAATTCGTTGGTTTTGACAAACCCTTGTCGACTCCATTTATCATCTGGTAATTTTTTTCTCAGTAACAATGATCGATCCTTGTAATCATTTGTTGATCTCTCGTATTATTCATACTCATCCAACTTTGATCTTTAATTTCCAATCTGTTGCCTAATGCATTCAATGTTTAACTTTTAACACTCTTTAATTCCAAAGATTATTTTTTATTTTCATTCGTAAGATTAATTTGTATCATCGTTCCTTTCTTTCTCACGCCTTTTCTTTTCTTTTTCTTTTTCTTTTTCTTTTTCTTTGAAAAAACCACTTTTCCAAGACTTGATTTTTTTTTTTCAAGAACCAGACAGACTGACTTTCACTTTTATAGATTGATGTATGTAATTTGCAAATGAGATGGGTGTGTGTGTGCTGGGTCTGTGATCAATTCAAATTGTTTGAGGAACAGATTATGAAGGCTGCCTCTATTCAGTGACAGTTAACCAATCTGTTCATGACCTTAATGTATCTTCTATCACTTATTGTTGTGATAGTGGGTATGTTGAGAATGACAAGTGTCGGCTTTGTGTCCAGAAGAATGCTTGCCACATTTATGAAATGCCTTGCTTGTTTGATCACCATCCTGAGTTTTACTTTTCTATTTACTTTAATTATTATGGTGAAAATCTATTCTAGGCTTTCCTTTGAAGTCAGTGGACCTTTTTCTTGGAAGTTTGGGCCCCAACAACTCGTCCTTCAGACCCATTCAGATAGGGAAAACACAAATTTCCACCTGTAAAAGGGCACTTACTGTTCAAGCAGGATACGGGTATAATTTATACATGATTATGTTTTGTAAGTTAAGTGCATTACATTTGATTTCTGACCCTTTTTCTGGTTTTATTGAAGTGCGGAAAACTCTTATAATTCGGAATTCTAACTGACGGTCTCCTGCTTGCTGTGTAATTGTTGTAATGGAGGAAGGCCAGGAAATGCAAGTACCTTTATTGGTGGCTTTGTTTTGGGAGGACTAGTTGTTGGCACACTCGGTTGTGTATTTGCACCTCAGGTCCTACTTGTTTACTTATGTTCTTGTCATTTCAAATAGTCCAATTGAATTTTTATGTATTTGTTGTTCTGTTATGAAGATGATTATTGGTTCCAATCGGTGCTCTTTGTGGGCTTTGAATCTTTTAACGATTCTTTTTGATAGCCACAGTTAATATGAACTCTTATGAATTTCTTCATTGGGCTGACAATATTTGTTGTTCTTCAGATCAGTAAGGCACTGGCTGGAGCTGATAAAAATGACTTAATGAAGAAATTGCCTAAATTTATATTTGATGAAGAAAAAGCTTTGGAGGTGAGCTTCTTTTCCATCTTAATATCTTGTAAATACTAAAATTGGATTGTTATCACTAGGATCCATTCTGACACAAATAAACATGGCCATGTTGCTGAAATATGTATCGTATGGAATTTAATAGGCCTTGCAGTCATTGGTTAGAATCAAACCTCGTGTTGTAGTTTGGTCAAGTAAAACCATGCTTTCCAGCCACTGAATGGTCCTGTTAATGTATGTTTCTGTGTTCCTTCTTTTACAATGAAACAATTATAACACAAACACTAGTTTGAGAGAGAGAGATTGAGTGAGCAACAGAATGCTGAAGCTGTATATTGTTCTGTTGTATATCTGTTACAATTGAAGTCCCTTTTATAGAGAGGAAGGAGGAGACATGTAACAATTAAATAAGGTAAGCACTATATGCACTACACTATTATATAAGCACTACACTAAGCACTATATGCACTACTATAAGCACTATATGTAATGGAGCCGAAAGCAAAGGCACTACACTAAATAGATATGAATATATCATAGTTGTCAAATCGGGATTCGAATCGTGAATCGAAATGGCCATGTACCGAATCGCGAATCGAATCGAGTCGTGAATCGTAAAGATTCACTTACATTTTCTAAATTACATAAAAAAAACATATTTATACACTTAAATATTATAAATATGAAATATTTAGATTTAAAGTAATAAAAATGTTACTTTACATAATGATCACGTGGTCTAAATAGGTAAGACACTTGTATGGCAAGAGATGTGGGTCCGAACCGCACCGTGATCTATCATTTTATATTATATTTATGTATTTATGATATAATTTATGTAAATTCACATCACAACATATATGTATGGCAATTCACATTCATCATGAATAAGGTTCACAACTTAAGAAGTTTTAAACTTTTCAAAACTTTAATCTATACTTGTAAAGTAACTTGTGTCAAAAAGAGACAATGTCATATTTTTATCCATTAAAAAAAATAAAATATTTTTTTAATCTATAAAATAAAAAATAAAAAGAGACCATACAATGTCATATTTTTATCCATTAAAAAAAATAAAATATTTTTTTAATCTATAAAATAAAAAATAAAAACAGACCATAAAATGTCATATTTTTATCCATTAAAATAAATATTTGTTGATATATACGTAACAAGTTCATATTTTTTTAATCCATTGAAAAAATAAAATATTTTTTTAATGGTCCCACACCCACACAGCAGCAGCTTCAGTGTCCACAATAGACAATAAAATAATGGATGCTTCTACAGTCCACAATGGACAATAAAGTAATGGAAAATGAGGAGTATAAAACACTGAGAAGAGGGACGAAGGGCCAACAAACAAAGTTTGTCTGGTAATACCTTAAACAAAGTTGAAGACGCAAGAGACAACAAACTTTTATACAGCTTTGAGGACTATACGAAGGGCCACGAAGCAGATTCCAGCAGCAAGGGACCATCAAACACTGAGAAGAGGGACCACGAAGCTCTGCGTCGAACAGAGAGGTGAGTCTTCCTAGGGTTTTGTCTGTTGGAAGTAAAAAGGGACCATGGGTTACCTTGGTTGGACTGTCGTTTGGTCTTAGAAGACCAGGCGACCCATCTTGTGCCAAGAAAAAGCAAAAAAATTGGGCCAAAATTGAATTTTTTCCCATTCGGGTCCGAGAAACTGGGTCGACCCACGACAAACAAGAATCCTGCGATTCTGCGATTCGTATCGTGAATCGATCGATTCAGATGCGATTTTGTACCATTTACGATTCCGTGTACCTGTTCGAATTGATTTCTATGTGTATCAAACCGAATCGTACGATTCGAATCGCGAATCGTACGATTCTAACAACAGAGGAATATATTAACAGTCCCCCGCAAACTCAAGGAGGGTAGGCATCGACTAAGTTGAGTTTGGAAACAAGATCACGGAAACGGCCAGGAGGATGAGCCTTGGTGAAAATATCAGCAGGTTGATCGGCAGAAGCAATAGGGAGAAGATGAACAGTACCACGTGTAACATGCTGTCGAATGAAATGGCAATCAATCTCAATATGCTTTGTGCGATCATGAAACACATCATTGTGAGCAATCTGAATGGCACTCTGATTGTCGCAATAAAGAGAGGTAGCGCCAGAAGAGGAAACACCCATATCAGTGAGGAGCCAGCGAAGCCAGAGAAGTTCCTGAGTGGTATCAGCAAGAGCTCGGTATTCAGCTTCGGTGCTAGAACGGGCAGTGAGGGATTGTTTCTTGCTACGCCAAGTAATAAGAGAATCCCCTAAGAAGAAACAAAAACCCGTGGTGGAGCGTCGGTCCGTAGGATCCCCAGCCCAATCAGCATCAGAAAAGGCACGCAGATCAAGAGAGGAGGAAGCAGAGTAGTGAAGGCCATGGAACATAGTGCCCTTGAGATAGCGAAGGATGTGGAGGAGAGCGGTATAGTGGGGAGTGCGAGGAGCCGACATGTACTGACTAACAATGTGAACAACATAGGCAATGTCAGGACGAGTGACTGTGAGATAGACAAGACTACCGACGAGCTGGCGATAAAGAGTAGCATCCGAGAGGAGATCCCCATCGAGAGGAGTGAGACGAATCTGAGGATCAACCGGAGTAGAGGTAGTTTTGCAATCGGTAAGACCAGCACGAGCCAGAAGATCGGAAGCATATTTGGCCTGTGATAAATAGGAACCAGTAGAATCATGAGAGACCTCAAGGCCGAGAAAGTAGTTAAGAGTACCAAGGTCCTTCATTTCAAACTGACGGTGAAGGAACCGTTTGAGGTGGAGAATACCAACTGCATCATTACCAGTGATAATCATATCATCCACATATAGAAGAAGAAGAGTAGTACCATGAGGAGTAGTCCGGATAAACAGAGCCGAGTCATAGGAGCTAGAAGTGAACCCGAAGTTATGAATGGTAGAACTAAACTTAGCAAACCAGGCTCGGGGCGCTTGTTTGAGGCCGTAAAGAGCACACTGTAGTTTGCAAACCTTATGAGGTGGAAAAGTTGACCCAGGTGGAGGTTGCATGTAAACCTCCTCAAGAAGATTACCATTGAGGAAAGCATTTTTGACATCCATCTGAAAGAGCTCCCAGTGACGAGCAGCAGCAACAGCAAGTAAACTGCGAACAGAGGTAAGTCAAGCAACAGGGGAGAAGGTCTCCTCATAATCAATGCCATATTCCTGGTTGAAGCCTTTGGCGACAAGACGAGCTTTGTAGCGTTCAATAGAGCCATCAGAATGAGTCTTGATTTTGTAAACCCATTTGCAGCCAATTGCGGTTTTGCCAGGAGGAAGGTCAACAAGATCCCAAGTATGAGTTTTGGCCAAAGCCTGAAGTTCCTCAGTCATAGCTTGCTGCCAAAGAGGATTAGTACAAGCCTCACGATAGGAGGTAGGTTCATAAGTGGAGAAGGCAGCAGACCCAACAATATAATCACGAAGATGAATAGGAGGTTGAGTTACCCGGCGTGGTCGACCCGTAGGAGGATCGGTAGGAGGAAGAACCGGGGTAGAAGGATGTGGTACAGTGAGAGGTGGACCTTCAGGGAGAGCAGTCTGGACGGGATCCGGAGTGAGCAAGGGTGTCTCAATGAAGGAGGAACCTGTATCAAATTCTTCAGAAAAGAGATCTATGGAAGGATTAGTAAACAGTACATTAGTGGAAAGTGTGGGTAAGTGAAAGGAGGAGAGGGAAGAAAACATTGTGTGCTCCCAGAAAACTACATGGCGGGAGATACGAAGGCGTTTAGAGAGAGGGTCCCAGCAGCGAAAGCCTTTGTGTTCAATTCCATACCCAAGAAAGCAACAAAGACGAGAACGAGGTTCAAGCTTGGTGTGTTCATGGGATTGAAGCAGAACAAAGCAGGCAGAGCCAAAAACACGAAGATTAGTGTATGGAGGGGGAGTGCCATGCAAACGTTCAAAAGGAGTTTGATTATGGATGATAGGGGTAGGAGCACAGTTGATAGTGTAGACAGCAGTGAGGGCCGCTTCCCCCCAAAAATTTTCAGGGCAAGAAGAAGAGATAAGGAGAGCTCGAGTAGTGTCAAGAATATGCCTATGTTTGTGTTCAGCACGGCCATTTTGCTGGGACGTGCCAGCACAGGAACGATGAGGCAGTGTACCCTGACTCTGAAGAAAAGAAAGGAAATCTGAATCCCGATATTCCATAGCATTGTCAGAGCGAAAAATTTTGATAGTTTTGGAAAATTGGGTGTGGATCATTTGGGCAAAGTTATAATAAATGGTTTTGAGTTCTGACCTAGTTTTCATGAGAAAAATCCAAGTAAACCGTGAAAAATCATCAATAAAAAGTAAACCGTAAAAATAATCATCAATACTTCTGTTACCTCTATCAGCCTCCAGTTTGGCCGCTTTCAGCTAGACTCTGTCACTACCCCTGCAAAGGACATCTGGGATTTTTTGAAAGAAAGATACCAGACTACGGATTTAGCTCATCAATATCAACTTCAGAGCCAACTTCACCGCATGCGCCAAGAATCCAATCAGTCCATTAATGACTTTCTATCTCAAATGTACTCTGTTTGGGATCAGCTTGCTCTTTCCGAACCACCTTGGCCTCACCAAGAAGATGCTGTCTTATTCACTGCCTATCGTAATCAGCAACGATTGGTGCACTTTCTCATGGCTCTCACTTCCTCTTTTGAGCCCGTCCGTGCCTCTCTGCTTCATCGCCATCCCTTGCCCACTTTGGAACAAGCTATTTCTGAGCTGCTATCGGAGGAGACTCGTCTTGGTACTCTCCAAACTCATCATGTGGACTCTGTTCTTGCCACTCCTCCGTACCGGCCACCCCAGCGGCACACTGACTGCCTCTATTGTCACAATCGGGGCCTCCCTTCCACACATCTCCTGATCAATTGCTCTGATACCATGAAACAATTATAACACAAACACTAGTTTGAGAGAGAGAGATTGAGTGAGCAACAGAATGCTGAAGCTGTATATTGTTCTGTTGTATATCTGTTACAATTGAAGTCCCTTTTATAGAGAGGAAGGAGGAGACATGTAACAATTAAATAAGGTAAGCACTATATGCACTACACTATTATATAAGCACTACACTAAGCACTATATGCACTACTATAAGCACTATATGTAATGGAGCCGAAAGCAAAGGCACTACACTAAATAGATATGAATATATTAACATACAACATGCTTATCTGTTAGCTCATTCGCAGAAAACACACAAGGTACTGGAAGAGAAGATAGCACAGCTGAGCACTACTATAGATAATGTTTCTGCTTCGCTCCGATCAGAAGATGCCCCAAATGGAGCGGCTGTGGATGCAGATGAACTAGAAGCGGCCATATAAGAATGCTCATGTTTACTTTTTTGGTATCACTAGCGTCCACCTCTATTAATTGTCAGATTAAGAAATAGTACTTTAATTTGTTGTGTTTTTTCCTTCCTTCTTGACAGTTAATGTAGTGGTTTCTTTTTATGTGGCGGTTCTGTGCACGACTAAACAAAACATTGCTCAACATCTGGGCTGATTTATGTATTAGCTGATATTCCGTCTTGGTGTTTGAGATTTGTTTCTCCTGGCCAAGTATTTGCAGCTGAAAGAGACATTGAACATTATTATTGTCAATTGGTCCACACATTTTCCAGCTTTGTACTCCAAGTTCTGTTGCTAGAAGAGCTATTCTTCTAAATCACACCTTTGCAGTTGCAGGAAGCTTCTTGATCACTCATATCCATTGTTGATTATTGGAAATTTAAGTTGGTAGATTGGTGGTCCGTTGCAATATGTTCGGTTGATTTATGGTTGTTGACCTCCCACAGTGGGAACTACTGTTAAGCGGTTTCAATGAGTAGCAAGCTTACCTTTCTT
Organism: Camellia japonica; assembly: GCA_030407325.1. Lineage (NCBI taxonomy): Eukaryota > Viridiplantae > Streptophyta > Magnoliopsida > Ericales > Theaceae > Camellia > Camellia japonica. The sequence goes on along the minus strand of JAPPVO010000016.1, from coordinate 194,179,234 downwards.
TATCTATTTTCAATTTAAATCAAAATAAAATCAATGTAAGATTTTCGATTTTTGAGATTGAATCTTTCATTCTGCATTTCATTGCAGCCTGTTCATGTACAACCTTAATTATTGGAGCCTTTAGTTGAGGAAGATGTTTTTTAGTTGGATTATGTGCAACGAGTTTATTTATTTATTTATTTTTTGTGGATATTTGAACAAGAAATCATTTTTTAAACCATACTGTGTTGGAGCTTTTTAAACAAGAGTTATTTATTTATTTATTTATTTATTTTAACAATAATTTTTTTTCTGGACTTCTAAATAAAGATATTTTTTAGATATTGAACAAAGAGAATTGAAGTCAGGCCATTTAAAATCGGGGCCTTAAAGTGAGCTTAAGCGGGCCCGTATATTATTCAAATCTTGACATTGTATATATATATATTACGTGCAATCGTTAGGAAGGAAATGGGGAAAGGAAGATTGCATCGCGTAATGGTAAGATTTGAAATTGAAAACAACAGGAATGAAAAAGGGCAAGAAAAAGTTGCTTCGCTTGGCTGTAAGATTCAGACACAGATATCACATTCTAGCCTGACATTATTTGAGTGAGCATGACTGACAGGGCTTTGTAAGTTTGTATCCTTGACCTTAGTTGCTGCCTGGACAGATACATGCAGAATATGATTTTCCAATCACAGTCTTCCCCATAATTTCCTCTTAAGGTGAAAAGACAGATATTCTTCTCAGGAATGTTCTCCACCATCCAACAGCTTTTGCTTATGAGCTACCTCTATATATCCAAAACAATTGTGGTAATTAAGCAAGTCTGTCATTTTAAAGAAGATGGAAGGGCATACAAGGAACAAGGGGACGAGTGAACTATATGCATCTGTGGTTAAGATTTTGAAAATGAAGCCAAAACATGATCTTATCCCATAATCTCTCTTGTACCATTCTCACCCACACATTCCTTTTACTTCTTTTTTATTCAGAATTTTTGATGACCCAACATGCATGAGATGTAACTGAAAAGAAAAAAAATTGGAGTCCAAACTGTATATCTGTAGTGAGGAAGTTATCCTCACAGTTTTAGTTGCAGCAGCCATGGCCACCCATGCAGCTCTGGCTTCTTCAAGAATCCCAGCCAACACTGGACTACTTCCCTCTAAGACCTCTCACTCCTTCCCCGCTCAATGCCTTTCTAAGGTCTCTCTCTCTCTCTCTCTCTCTCTCAAACAGTTTTTGTTGCTTTCCACTTTCTTATTTCTTTTTTGGGTGAACAGAGACTAGAAGTAGCAGAGTTCTCTGGGCTTCGATCTGGTGGATGTGTGACTTACGCCAAGAATGCTAGGGAGGCCTCATTCTTTGATGTGGTGGCTTCACAAGTTACCACCAAGGTAATCTTCTAATCCTTCTTTAATAATTTGTTCCACCTGAATTGGTTTTCTTGGCTAATCTATTGTAGTTCTGATGTTTTGTCACATACTTTTCTCACAACATTTTCAATATTCAACTAGCAAGGAAGTTGTCGGATCCATATCTTTACTTTACTACACTTTTTCTTGGAACAACTTTCTCATACAAAATTCCTGGTAATTGAACAGAGCATTGATTGGAAAATAAGTAGAAACTAGTTTGGGTAGATTGATCTTTCCAATGTTCAGAAATTAAATTTGGCAAATTTTCATGGAGTATGAGGAAATCCAACGAATGTGAGGGAATTCAGATGAATCTAACAACAAAAGGAAAGTACCATATGTCAAGATTAGACACATGAATACCTTATTCAGACTTAATTGAACAAGGGACTATGATGTTATGAGTTTTGTGGACCTTACATGCTTATAAAGTGAGTAAAGAACACAAGAGGTTGGTTAGATATTCCTTACTAATTTAGCAGTGAGAGGTTGATTTTGTAATTTTCATATTAGACTGCAGGATCAGCCCCTGTTAAGGGAGAAGCAGTGGCCAAATTGAAGGTGGCGATTAACGGTTTTGGACGCATTGGCAGGAACTTCCTCAGGTGCTGGCATGGCCGCAAGAACTCGCCAATCGATGTTGTTGTGGTTAACGATAGCGGCGGTGTGAAGAACGTGAGTGGCTTCATGATATTTTGGAACATTAAGTCGGTAGTTGAAATTATTATTATTTTTTATTTTTTTTTACTAACTAATTTGCATTGCAAATATAGGCATCTCACTTGCTGAAATACGATTCGATGCTTGGCATTTTCAAGGCAGAAGTGAAAGCAGTAGACAATGAGACCATCAGTGTCGATGGTAAGCTCATCAAAGTTGTCTCTAACAGGGACCCTCTGAAGCTCCCTTGGGCTGAACTAGGCATTGACATTGTGATTGAGGTATATAACACCTAATTATCAATTCTCAAGTTCCAAAACAGTCCTTTAAAGCTAATTAAATCATGTGAAGCGAACTACAGGGAACTGGTGTGTTTGTGGATGGTCCCGGGGCTGGGAAGCACATCCAAGCTGGTGCCAAGAAAGTTATTATCACTGCTCCGGCAAAAGGTGCTGACATTCCCACCTATGTTGTTGGAGTAAATGAAGCAGACTACGACCATGATGTTGCTAACATTGTAAGGTTAGTAATTTGCTAAATTCTAAACAAGAAAAAACTATTCATTGAAGTTAGTGGCATTACTTCTGTATATGCTTTGGTTTTAAAACAAACTTAATTGGAAATTTGATAATTGCAGCAACGCGTCTTGCACGACAAACTGCTTGGCTCCTTTTGCAAAAGTCATGGATGAAGAACTTGGTAAGCATCCATTTTGTTCACAGTTTCAATAATCGGTTTTAGATTTTGTGCCTCAATTGTGATTAATATTGTTGCCCAAAGTGACATCTTCCTGGTTCGATTTGCAGGTATTGTCAAGGGAATCATGACCACCACTCATTCCTATACGGGTGATCAGGTAATCACGCATACATGTAACAAGGGTAAAATTTTAAAAATCCACTATGTTAATAGTAATTATGTTATTGATTGTGTTGTGTGTAGAGACTCTTAGATGCCTCACACCGGGACTTGAGGAGAGCCAGAGCTGCAGCACTTAACATAGTCCCAACGAGCACAGGTGCAGCCAAGGCAGTGTCTCTGGTGCTACCACAGCTCAAGGGCAAGCTCAATGGTATCGCTCTGCGTGTGCCCACGCCTAATGTATCTGTTGTTGACTTAGTTGTGAATGTCGAGAAAAAGGGAATTTCTGCTGAAGATGTCAATGCAGCCTTTAGAAAGGCAGCAGACGGGCCATTGAAAGGTATATTGGCAGTGTGTGATGCCCCTCTTGTGTCGGTGGACTTCAGGTGCAGTGATGTTTCGACCACCATTGATTCATCCTTGACAATGGTCATGGGAGATGACATGGTCAAGGTGGTGGCCTGGTATGACAATGAATGGGGATACAGGTCTGGATTATATAAACACTGAACTTGCTAGCTACTTGTTCAAAATATTCATTGGCTTGAAATTGCAGGAATTGAAAATTCTATTAAGCTGTGTTTGGATTATGAATTTGGAGAAGGATTTTTGCAATCTTATCATTACCACCCACCTCCACCATTGCACCGCCACCGCCACCCTACCACTGCTCCCATCACCATCACCACCACCTCCATGTCCTCCACCACCACCACCACCACCGTGCCACCTCCACCTCCATCACATCACACTAATAATACAACCGCTAGCACATTAGTTTCAAGATAGCAACCAAACATACAAAAATGTTTTTTATGGAATAACATTTCTGAAAAAATTTCTCCATAGAAAATGTTTTCATTGGAAAATGTTTTATGCCGAATCAAAACAGAGTAATTTCTGTTGAGTTTAGAATGTAATTGTATTGTAATGGCTGTGTTTTGTTTCTTTTGTAGCCAACGGGTTGTAGATTTGGCACATCTGGTAGCAAGCAAGTGGCCAGGCATGCCTGTACAAGGAAGTGGAGACCCATTGGAGGATTTTTGCAAAACCAACCCTGCTGATGAGGAGTGCAAGGTGTACGAAGCGTAAACTGTTTGCATTTTTCTTTTTTGTTCAAGGCTTGCTAAAAGCAATTTCGTTAGGAGCCAAGAATTTTCTTGCATCACTTTCACTAAATGCTTGTTTTGTGATCATGAACAATAATTTTAATTAACTGAGTGCCTTGTAGTTTTGAATACCATTGGAATCTTTTATTCATTTATTTTTGTGTCCGCGAAAACCATGAATGCTAAGTCCTTGCCCCCATTCTTGGAGTAATTTCACTGATTTTGACTTGAACCCAGATAATAGATAATTATGTTCTCAACTTGGCAACATGGCTCTCTATGTCTTGACAAAGGAAACAAATCTCTCAATCCGTATTTGAATTCCTAATGAACTGGTTTTAGTTCAGCAGATTAAACCACAAGCTAATATGATGGGATGTAAGAAAAATAAAAAAAAAACTAATCAAGCTGGCCGAATCAAACCGACCTAGCTATTTGATCGGTTTTTTAATATGAATCGGACTGTGCGACTTTTAAAATTAATATTTTTTGATTTTTAATTTGGTATCGGTTTAGGCATTTTGTGCACTGAATTAAACTGAAATTGACTTAAAGTTTTTCATATTAAACATAATATATATTAAAGCCTCGTTTGAAAATAGGTTATTTTAGTAATTTTTTAATTTTTTGATTTTTTACGAAAAGATGTGCAAAAAAGTAGATAGAATAATGTGACAATTTATAGTGACTTTTTGACTGTTTGGCTAAAATGTATGGTTGACAAATTAGGCCTTAGTATATAATGAAATTAGTTGAGTGCAAAGTTCAGTTAATTCACTTAATTGTTTATTTTTTCTTAAATATTCTAAGTTTGACAATAGATATTGACAATGTGATAAGTTATTAATTTGCCATTCATGTGTTTCAGCCAAGTTTTGCTACTACTATCCTTATATAGTTATAGCATATGTTTATGTCGTTAACAATTTTTTTTGTTTTAACTCTACTTGATAGACTTGTGATTTAGTCTTACGGGATGATGATTTTAAACTTTGGTTTTGCTTTGGTGTCATGTTTGGTTTGCTTTTGAGAAACAAATTTTGGAAAAAAAAATTTCAAAATTTTGTTTGGTTTAATGATTTTGGAAAAACAATTTCAAAATTATTTTATCTTTCTTACACATCAATCAATCATTTCTTCTATCTCCTCTTTCATTCTCGATCACTTTTTCTCTCACAAATATCTACTCAATTACAACAAAATATTAAATCATCCCAAACTTCCATACTCCAAAACTATTTTTAAAATATACAACCAAACAAACCAAAAAAATTTCTAAACATTCTCCCCAAAATCTTTTTTAAAAATTTATCTCCCAAAATCAAACCAACCACATTTGATTTTCATATTATATTTTGTTTTTAATTCTATTTCAATTTTTTATATTAACTATTTACTATACTACAAATTTAAAAAGTAACTTAAATTTGAAAGGTCTTAAACCAATTAAACTGCATCGAGCCGAACTGTTTGAATTAGTGTGGTTTGATGTGGTTTAATGAAAAATTCAATTTAAATATAATAGAACCGACATTATCAATTCGGTATAAAATTTCACCTAAATACCGACCATCTCAAACTGATTACATCCCAGAGTGTAGAGTGTTGATGCCATAATGATATAGGAAGCTTCTAGCTGAGAACATTACCAAAAATTGATTATTTTTCTAATCTACAAAACATTCAATAGGGCAAATTACATTAACAGTCCCTATAGTTTGGGATTCGTGTTACTTTAGTCACTAATTTTTTAATTATGACACATTTGACCCTGAATTTTGAATCTTGTTTCAAATAAGGACAATTGAACATACCATTACTTAATTTCAAGGGCAAAATCGTCAATTTGATAAAATATAAACTAATTTGACAAAAATAAATGTTAAAAAAATATTTTAAAATTTTAAAAAATTATTTCTACCTACCAAAGATAAAATTATGTAAAATTGATAAAAATTAATAAAAATTACATGATTAATTTTAAAAATTAATTTTACATTATCATCATCCAAATATATAATAAAAATTAATTTGGTAAAAAAATAAATGTCTAAAAGAATTATCAATTTTATATAATTTTATCTTTAGTAGGTAGAAATAATTTTAAAAAATTCAAAAATAATTTTTTGACATTTATTTTTGTTAAATTAATTTATATTTTATCAAATTGACAAATTTATTCTTCAAAAATCTAATAGTATCTTCAATTATCCTTATTTGGAACAAGATTTAAAATTCAGGGACAAATGTGTCACAATTAAAAAATTAATAATTAAAATAACACAAATCTCAAACTATAGAGACTATTGATATAATACACCCTATTCAATAATATCACTATCTTCAATATTTCACACATAGCCATATTGAACCAATATCATTTAGCAGTTTCTCAGTACAATAATGTCAGCTCATTTCCAAATTCTGGTACTTTTTTTTGTTTTTAGCTCTTTGGGTTCATTCAGGCTCTGGCACCAAAAAGAAAAATGTTTTGTGACCCTAAAAACTGTGGCCCTAATGGCCCTAATTTCTTATTTGGGTAAGTTTGTTTTTTTTTTCTTTTTTTTTTTTACCTGATATGGAAATTAGGGCCATTAGGACCACTAATTTTTGAGTTACCAACCAAAGCCGCACCAAAAATTATTGTCAGGTAAATAGATCCTGAATATAAAATTGTGTAGGTGTTTGTAGTTCATTTCAAGAAAGAAAAAAACAAAAATAAAAATGTTAGACATCTCAAAAATTTTATCAAAAATTTTATTAAATGTTTCACATGAGTATGAGATCCGCGTAGGACCTACATTGTATGAGTCTCACACTTATATAAAAATTTTGATAAAATTTTTAAGATTTCTAACGTTATTCAAATAAAATAAAATAAAATATTACCACCATGGCCCATAATCTAAAAAGAGGACTTTACCATGGCCCATAATCTAAAAAACAGGACTTTTTGTTTGCCTCCAGACTCGAGTATTAGATGATGTTGTGATATTAGTACTTTTTATAAATTAAATGTAGAGATTTAACGGGTTCGGCCTTGGGTTTCCGGTCAATAAATAAATAAATAAAAATAAAAATAATGTATAGATTTTTACACCCAATCCCATTTCGTAGTTCGAAAATCAGTGGCTTGATTGGTCCTAAAATCAAAACGACGTCGTTTTGATATATATATATATATATATTTTCCTTCTCCCCCTTTCTCTGTTCTAATCTATGCCTCTTCTTCAACAAAGAAGAAAGAAAGAAAGAAGAAAGAAGAGGAAAGAGAGAAAAGGAAGAGGGGCTTTCATCAACACAACAACAACACATTCATCAACAACACATCATAATTTTTTTTGAATATGAAAAAAAAAAAAATTCAACTACACAACATCATACATTCATCAACAACAACAATCACAAAAAAAAAATAAATAAATAAATAAATTAAATTAAATTGTCGAATTTGAAAAAAATAAATAAAAATCCAACAACACAACATCATCATCAACAACAACAATCATCAACAAATCATCAACATCTTCATCTTCAAATCCAGATCCACTAGAAAAGAAAAAAAAAAAAAGAAAAGAAAAGTAGAGAGAGTAGAGGCGAGAGACCTACCGGCATCACCATTTGCCACCGTCTACTGTGTGCCGTCTGCCACCGTCTGCTATGTGTGTATACACAGATCTGTGTATACACACACAGATCTTCCATGTCTTCCTCCTCCTCCTCCGTAGTCTTCTCTCTCTCTCTCTCTTTTCTCTCTCTCTCTCTATTCGAATGCAAGAAAAAGAAGAAGAAAAAAAAAATCGAAACCCAAGACGACGTCGTTTTGGGTTTCGAGCCAAAATCGGGTCACTAAATTTCGAGCAACCAAGTATTATTGTTTTACACCCACTTACAAAATCTATTGATCCATTCAATATTGGGTTGGACTTTGTAGTAACAAAACAAATTTGGATTTGTGTGTGGTTTTTGATTTTTAAAAAATACTAAGATGGTACATTTGCTGTTTAGACTGATTTAAGCTAAAGAGAAGTCAATTCTTAATAATAATTGCTAACAAGTTGCAACTTCAACTTTGCAATTGATTGAGGAAAAATTTACTGTGTTTGGTTTTAATTTTTTAGAAATTAAGTTTTTTATTTTTTTATTTTTATATTTTTAGCTAATATTATTAAAATTTTAGGCAATTTTTTTACTTTTTTAAATATACCTTACTTAGATGTATTTAAAATGTAAAATATTTATAAAAAATATTTTAAAAGATCAATAAATATATAAGAATACAAAAAAATATATGGCGAATTACACTAACAGTCCCTATAATTTGGGACTTGTGTCACTTTGATCCCTAACTTTTTAATTGTGACACATTTGACCCTGAATTTTGAATCTTGTTCAAAATAAGGACAATTGAAGACACTATTGCTCAATTTCAAGGGTAAATTCGTCAATTTGATAAAATATAAACTAATTTGACAAAAATAAATGTCAAAAAAATATTTTTGAATTTTTAAAAATAATTTCTACCCGCCAAAGATAAAATTATGTAAAATTGATAAAATCTTTTACACATTTATTTATTTATTTATTTTACCAAATTAATTTTTATTATATGTTTGGATGATGATCATGTAAGTTAGGCTTTTAATGTGTAATAAATATATTTAGTATATGAAACGTTTTTAATTTTGGATTTTTTGATTTAATGGATTGGTTTAATAATGATATTAAAGTTGTCGCTATATTTGAGTTTTGGAAAAATAGAAACTAATTTAAAAAAAACAAAAACAACCATCCATTACATGATCATCATCCAAACACATAATAAAACTTAATTTGGTAAAAAAATAAATAAATGTGTAAAAGATTTATGAATTTTACATAATTTTATATTTGGTGGGTAGAAATAATTTTTAAAAATTCAAAAATATTTTTTTTGACATTTATTTTTGACAAATTAGTTTATGAAAAATGCTCCGTAGCTCGACTTCTTCTGGCTTGAGTGGCCCGAAATTTTCTCTCTTCTCTTTATCTGGTTCCTCTTCTCTCGTCTCTATCTCTATTCTTCGAAACAAAAAAAACATTCAAACACTCTCATTCAACAAATTTGGGATTGATTTTGTCTGATTTGGGTTTCGATTTTGATTTGTGGCTGTGACTGTGGGTTTGGTTTTGTTTCTAAGTTTAAGATGGAAGACGACTTTGATGACCGGGTACGTTATTCATCTCGTTCCTCTTTGTTTAACCTTGGGTTTACCTTTGTTAAAGTGTCGGGTTTAGCCAGGAGTCTTGTTAACGGTTTGGTTTTGTTGTATTTGGAAGCTTATTTCAGAGTCCTTGCTTTTATTTATTTTAGTGTCAAGTTTCTCATGTTTCGGAATGTGCGAGGTTAGATCCGGAGTGTCTTGTGTTAAGCAAAAAAAATTTCCTGGCTGGAGAACAGGGCCGCACGTGCGGGAGGTGAGGCCGTACATGCAGGAACCAAGGGAAGTTCTAGGTTGGCTATTGCATTATATGCAGGTGCGGATGGAGGTGCAGAATGGGAGCGCTGCACGTGCGAGGGTTAGTGCCGCACGTGCGGGAGGTATGCTCTGCACATGCAGGAGTGGGTGCTGCACGTGCAGGATGGTCTGTGTCTGAAAATCAGCTTTTTCCTCCTTCTTGGACTGTATGTTTATCACTTTTGTATATCTTTCTTTCACTCTAAAATCATCTTCTGCTCCCCCTTCTCTCCAAAAACCTCCACCAAACATTTTAAACCCTTGATTTCTCCCAATCCATTGGGGTTTTGACCCATCATCTTTCACAAATTTTGAAGACCTAACCGAGGGCTTCATCTTGTGCAGTGGAAATTGGATTTCAACACCGTCAAATTTGGGGCTTTTACCTCTTTTCCTTCAAGAAACTTGAGGTAGGAATCTCTTAGAGTTATATATATGTTTTTTCAAGATTTGTGTTGATTTTTGAGCTTCCTTGATAATATTAAGAAAGTTTTGGTTTTTGGCTCAAGAATGATAGGAGTTTTAAAAGTGGGTTTAATTTTTGACTCTTTCTAAACTAATTCTTGAGAGTTTCAACGATATTGTGTGAGAGAATATGCTTTGTGTGAGTTTCTTTCAAAAAGCTGAAGAGGTGCTTATTTTTAGTTAAAAACCTAGAATTTGAGATTGTTGAAATGGGTTGAGAATCTAAGAATTTTTGTCATTTATTAATATGTTACAATGGATGAATGAAATGGAAATTTTCTTATTTGCTATTTGTGTGAATGACCAATTTCATGGAACATATGAAATATGGGCTTAGAAACTTATTGTTGAAATTGTAAACTTAGTCATGAAGTGACAAATTTGTTGAGAAAACATGAGATGTGGGAATGTTGTTGTTTTTAATGCAATTGAATAGATATATGGTTATCTTGTGAAATCACATTGGGATAAGGAAATTGGAAATTGTGACCTTCATGGTTGAATTACGTGAAGGAATTGAAAATGGAAGGGATGTTGCATTGTTTTGATAATTGTTACATTGCATTTCAATTGATTCAGTTTTGGTAAATTTTGATTTTTAGATTTGAAAACTTTTGCATTGAGAAAAGAATGTTGTAAAATAAGTTTTCATGGCATTGCTTTGGGGTAAATATGTTGGTAAGTCTGAATAGAGGGTGTAGTAAAATTGATTTAAGTTGGCCTGAGTATCTGAGGTAAAAGACCGAAAATATGCGCGGATGAGGTACCACTTCCCTTCCGGTTAGCAACCGGTAAAGTGCGGTTTTGGTAGTGCTAGTTATGCCTATTTGCAAACACCAACCTAGGGATTACCTGAGTTGTATTTACCGCCATTCGAACTAAATTGATAATTTTTGAATTGTTGAGATTTCAAATGATCATTGAGTTTGATGGTTTTCTAAAGATGTAAATGTGATTCTCTTTCAAAAAGTATAGCATGGCATGTGCATTTCGTTTGGTGAGGCTTGTATAAAATGTATATACTTTGTTAAAAACTTCCTATTGGGCTTTATGTTCATCCTATGGGATTTTGATGCAGGAAAAGATGTGGTGATTCCACCGAACTAGGGCGTGGATGTATATGTTGAGAGCACAAGACTCTTGTTTTGTTGTGATATATTTTGCTAGCCAAGGGCTATAACTATGTGGGTTCGAGAGACCATTTTTGTGTAACCGGGCTTAAGCCTTAGAATTTGTAAACCCTTGAGGGTATTTATCTTTCTTTCTGATTTAATGTCACGACTCAAACCCGCCCCTAGAAGGTTAGCATCGTAACCGGCCAGTAATCCTTGATTACCACAGGCCTTCCCATACAAAACATAAATAATCGGGGCTCGCGAAAGCGAAATAAAGAAACTAATAGTCCAAAGAGCCGTGCATAAATATGAACATACAGTACATGCCATAAATGAGTTAATTACCCACATTCATTACATAACATGATCTAGTACAACACGTATCATTCAGTTACAACTGTACAACAAAAACAAAACAAGAGCTCACAAAACGGCCTTCCAGGCCTCGCCCCAGCTCGGAGGCACTCAACACCAGGTTAGGCTTCAAAACGGCGGCTCGACTCGAGACTCCGCCTAGGCTTGACTTCCAGAATGCTCACCTATAATACATAAGTACAAACAATGAGCTAGAGCTCAGCAAGTAACATTTAAGTAAAGGGGTTAGTAAGCGAATTCCAACATTTTATAATCCATAATAAAACAGTCAACATATAAGAACATAACCTTTCCAACGACTAAAGTAACCGGTCCGTACACCGATTAAACACATACCGAGATCTCGTAAACTGGTCATGGGTTTGTCCTTCCATGCCGTCCCCCATGACTAAAGCGCATGGGCCTGCATGTTCTCGCCCCCACGACCTAACTATCAATGCATGCCATACAAGATTGCAAATAGGACATTCGCTCACGGAAAACATTAACATTTCGAAAACCATAACATGACATATCACTTTTGAACATACTTTCATAAGAACATATCATTTACAGAAATGTTACTTACAGTGGGTTTCCAAAACCGATGGCACGGTCTTCACAATTTGACCTGCAAACATCAACATTATAACACATTTCTTAACATTCCTCATCAATAAATCACATAATTCATATCATTCCTTTCCTTCATTACATTCTTTCATGTTCATTTCATGCTCATAATCTCATTATCTTAACTTAATTAAGGCTTAAACATGTTAGAAATGCGATGAAGATGCCAAATCATGCCTTGAAACATTCCCTGAATTTTCTGAAAAATAGGTCCCCGCTCGAGCGGCAAAACCCCCGCTCGAGCGGACTGAAAACTGAGCCAAAATGCTGGATGTGCGAAATCCCCGCTCGAGCGGCCAAACCCCCGCTCGAGCGGACTAAGAAAATTCTGGGTCCTTCTTCCAAGCTTCAATCTCTCTCTTTTGTCAAAACCACTTCCAATTGATGAAACCCAAGTCCCAAAACTCTTGATTAACAACTTGAACTAAACATTATACTTTAATCAAAACTCAAAACATCATTTAGAAGATCAATCCTTGGTTTAAGATGGAAACCCATAAACATATATATACAAACTTCATATCTCTATACTCATGGAGATTCTTCTTCAAACATGCCAAATATTCATAATATGTCATGATGCTCAATTTAAACATAAATTCCCTTTTCTTTCACTTCCTTTCCATGAAATTATGGATGATTCAACTCTATTTCAAGAACTTAGAAGAGATTCTTACCTTAAACACTTGAATGGAGAAGCTTAGACTTGATTTCCCCTTTTCTTTCTTTTCCTCTCTTTGCTTTCCTTTCTTTCTCCCTTTCTCACGATTCTCTCCTCTCTCTCTCTTTTCTAGATTTTTCCTTTTCTCTTTAGTTGAGTCAAATGGGTCAACAAAGCCACATCCTTATCTATATAAGCCATATATATAATAATAAACATTTGAGCCAAAATCTTTAGCCAAACAAGGCCCTTACGTTTCCCCATACATGATAAATAATCAATTGTGCCAATACACCCGAACCAAACGGAACTTAGCGGATCAGACGAAATTCAGTCTTCAATTTATTTTCCCAAAAGCCTCTAAAAATTCACGGTATCACATAAACGCGTTCAATTTCATTTTCTGAACTCCTTACGGTCTTCAATTTTAGTCCCGAAGTTATAATTCCAACAAATATTGTCCAAGATAATTATGACGTACATTTCGGGGTCATTACATTTAATGTCCCACGTGCTATAGATTCATGTACTAGGAATCATTGAATGTATACTTGCATGTAGAATTATTTTGTATGAATCTCATGATCATGTAATGCAAGTGTTAGGGATTTATTTTGGGATATCATAAAGAGCCATAGTTATTGTACTATTATTTTGCATAAATTTTTTGGGCGTTACAACGACCCACCTCTTTTCTCTTCTTTCTAGACTTTTGGTGGATAAAAAAAAAGAAAAAAAGTTGGCCTGCTAGCATTTTGTTTAGACGGCTGACTGTTTTTTTTGCAGCCAAATGGTTTTATGGCCGGTCGACTGGTTTTATGAGACAAAACAAAAGGCAACACAGAGACAGAGAGAGATGAAAATTTTACACCAAAGAAAACACAAGATCAAACATTTAAAAGCTAACTGATTTCACATTATGTTTGGTAAACAGAAATCGTAGGTGAATAAATGAAAAAAATTTGAAAACTTTCCCCCCAACAATTTTCTGAGTACCCAATCAGACATTAAAACAAGAGGAAGAAGAGGAAGGAAAAAGAGAAGAGGAAGGAATAAGAGGAAGAAGAGAGGGGGAAAGAAAAAAATAAAAAATAAAATAAAATAAATTGATTTTGATTTTAATTATGAGTTTGGATTTAGAAAGAACAGAAGAAGAAGAAGAAGAAGAAGAAGAAGGAAAAAGAAAGGGAGAAAGAAGAAGAAGAAGAGAGGAAAAAGAAAGAAAAAAAAAAAAAAAAAAAGGTGCTAAAATGACGTTGTTTTGGCATCTCGAGCCGTTCGAGCTACCTAGTGGGGTTGTTAGTTTATATTTTATTAAATTGACGACTTTACTCTTGAAATTGAGTAATGATATTTTAATTATCCTTATTTGGAACAAGATTCAAAATTTAAGTTCAAATGTATCACAATTGAAAAGTCAGGGACCGAAGTGATATAAGCTCCAAACTATACGGACCGTTAGTGTAATTTGCTAAAAAATATACTAAATTTTCAATTTTTTTATTTATATTTTTGGTATTTAGTGAATTTTATAAAGATTTTTTTCATAAATATTATATTTTTAAAATGTTTTTAAAAAATTCAATAAAAACAAAAATATGAAAAATAAAAAATAAAAATTTAAAAAAAAATGAATCATGAGTTATGAAATTAAACAATTTATTGAGTTTTAATTCCAACCACTGCAATCTTTTTTGTTGCCATAAAGTTATGGACACCAAAACCCCCTCTTTCCACCATCCTTTCAGGCTGTCAATGAAGGCTTTCAATGTAAATCTTTACATCAATGTTTTGAAAACAAAACTAGATTGATCCAATGAAAGTGTTTCAAATAAAAAATTGATGAAAACAAAACTAGATTTATCCAATGAAAGTGTTTCAAATAAAAAATTGATGTTATTTCGTAAAATCGTCCGAACCAACAATTTAATGGGGAAACAGATAAATCGGAAGCAGATCATCATAATCGGTTCCATGAGATGAGTTTGGGAGAGAGGTTCCATTCCATGCACTACAAGAAATGTCACTTTTGGCTACCAAAATATTGGTTGCCAAAAGTCCAATATTTAGTCGCCGAAACCATTTAGCGACTAAAATATTTTGTCGCCAAACTCGTCGCCTATACCTTGTCGGCGATAGTATTGGCGACTAAACTATTTTTGGTCGCTGAAAGTGAACGTTTTGGCTACTAAATTTTCGTTAGTTGGCAAAGGTTATGTTTTGGCGACTAAAATATTAGTAGCCAAAAGTAAGCATTTGGCTACGAAACTTTGAGTAGTCGGTAAAGGGGATATTTTGGCGACTAAATATTTAGTCGCCAAAAGTGTTCAAATAAAATTAATTAAATTTTCAGCGACTAAAACTTTTTGTCGTTGATAAGTTTTAGTCACAACATTACTACATTTAGGGACTAAAGAATTTTGTCGCCAAAAAAATTATTTTTCATTTTATTAAACTTTTGGCTACTAACCATTTGGTAGCCGAAAGTCTTCATTATATTTTTAGCTACTAAATTTTTAGTCACCAAAAATCTTTGGGTTCTTTATGGCTACCAAATATTTAGTCACTAAAAATATTGATTTCCTTTTTGGCTACCAATTGGTTAGTCACTAACAAATTCACTTCTTTTTTTTTTTTTTTCCGCTACTAAACATTTAATGGAAAAAACTTTATTTTGTGTTTTTTTTTATTATAATTAATTTCTTCACAACCTGTATTTATTTCGTGCAACCTGCACCCTGTATTTAAACAAAATAATACATATATCTATTTCTATTTCATTTCAACAATACAAAAAATTGATCTTTTAACATCAAATTCTATACAAATCTGAATTATCCAACCCAAAATAATAATTCCATACAAACACAAAATCATACAAAAAAGATGTCCCCTGTACAAAAAATTTTACATCAAATGTCATTTACAGAATATTTTGAAGGTGTAAACATGATGGGAAAATTAAATTTATTTACTAAAACACTTGCTTAATTTAACAATGAAGCCATTGATCTAAACACTTCTCATCCTTCAAGCTTGCTTCATATAGTTTGGTACGTTTCTTTCTGAAGACACCAACTGCAAAATAATGCAAATGTAGTAATGCAATCAGAAAATCGAGAAATGGAATGGAAAGATGCAAGAACATTTTCCAATACACCCATTGCCCACGTCTTATAAAACATTGTAATAATTGCACCTTCAAATATAGTAGGAGGCTAAAAATCATTAAGTGATCTATAAGTAAATCCACAACTATCAATCATTAATCTAAGATGCAACAAAATTTGGTATTTTCTCAAGCATATCTTAGCAGTCAAAATCATTAACGCATAACTAAAAAATATATATCATTTGACCATATTACTACAAATATTCGATTAACGTAATTTTTTTTAATAGTAGTCAATGAGCCTTGCATAATAAATAATTTAAATTATTAAAATTGTCTGAAATGGACTCAGTCAAGCTCTCACAGCAGCTTGTTGAATTAGATGTGCTCAAGTTTAGACCAAGTAGTAGAAATGGGTCTTCAATATGCAGAATGCCCAAAATTGACTTCTTTTCATATGATTAAACTAACCAACACATTCAAATAAGTACAAGAATCTGAGTGAGTTAGAGCATAAAATTGTCTTCAATCCACCTAGTTCCAACTAAATATGAATAAAATATATGGGGATTCATCAACGAGTGAGAATTTAACCACAACATATCTCATCAATAAATGCATACAAACAAACACAATGGTGAGATTATATCCCAATTTTTGATGACCATGTTCCATGGGGCTTGGCTAATTATGCAGTGGTTTGATTTGCTATTAATGTCTATCTCTCTAATGATCTTCATTAATGTCTATCTCTCAATAAAATCACAATACTCTGTAACAGAGTTACAATGGTGTACATATATTGGTGACCATGTTCAATTGTGAAAGCAGATTGAAACAGATTCAAACACTCCATGTTCCAATTGTTTCTGATAAATTTGTCACTTGAGCATAGAATCAAACACTTGGTGGGCAAAAAATTTAACAATCCACATATCAAACAAACAATCACCTAAACCAATGATCCAAATTCAGAGTTTATGATCTAAATTTTCTAAATAATAATAGACCATAGATAATGAACCCAACAAAATACTAAAACCCAGATGAATTAAGCAAATGGCATTACTAATCCGTAAAAAAATAAATGAAAACTTGGAAGAGTGGGCATGGTGCAAGAAGCGACGGGCTTGGGCGACTTCTCGACCTCGACAAGGCACGTACGACAGTTTCCAGCAATGGAGAGGCGGCTGTGGTAGCAGAATCTGGGAATTATCCAAAAAAACTACAAATCAAACTCCTACTATTAATATACCCATTTTAGAAACCCATTCAAAAACATATAGAAGATAAGGGAGATAGATAGCATCTAGAAATTGGAGAAAGAGAGAGAGAAACCAACTTACCTGGTGAGAATGTAATAGTCGGCGGTAGCTACTTTGGATTTCAGGCGGTGGCGACTTTGGATTTACACAAAATCGTCCGTGAGGGAGGAGGAATGAGAAGGAGTTGTGTGTGAGAGTGAGATGAGAAACGGAGAAGGGTTAGGGCAAAATTTTGGGGGGAATCCCCAATTTGAAAGGGAATTTCAAATTAAGATAAAATTTTGTGAAAATATTTGCTGCTGATTTTTTTAGAGATGTGAAAAATAGATCAGGCTTGTTAAATTAATATTTTTTAATTTTATTTATTGTTTATACGTTTTACTTTATTGGAGTTTTATGACTCAGTTTGTGAAAAAAAAAATTACAAAATTTAGAAATATTTAGAAAGTATAAATTTAAAAATAAGTCTTACAAATCAGATTTATTTACTCATAAGTTATGAGTGAATTTTTTTTACACACTTAGCCCTCGTTTTGATAATGAAATTTTTTAAAAACTTTTTAAATATATGTTTTGTGTCTGTAAAATGATTATTTCATTAGTACTGGTAATAATATTGAAAAATTTATTAAAATGATAAATAATTGGGATATTTTGTCTTTTATTTGTGAATTTTGATTTATTCTTAATTTATTAGTGTTATTGAAATATGATGATGTAAAAAGTATAAATAGTTTAATTGTACTTTTTAAAAATAATAAATTTATTATTAAAAATTAAATTCATCAGACTGACCTGTAACTATGCCTTTAAATTTTTGCATGTAAAACTATCGACAAACAGACAATAACAAGTTGCCCATTTTAGCATACCTTTCGCGTGAGGGCCCAATTATTAAAAGATGTGTTCAACCCATCAAATGAAAGCCGACTACTTCTTCCATCTCAAAATAATAGTCTATTTTCAGAATTTAATTTCTTTTTATAATACAATTATTACATTTTAAAAATATTAATTTTTCAAAATTACCTTTTGATAGTATATTTTTTTAGAAATATCAATTATCATAATTGTACTTTTTGTATTATTAATGGATTTAAAAAAAGGACAAAATAAGAAATTCATATTATTTTAATAATTAATTTTTAAAAAAAATTAATATTTTGAGATAATAAAAAATAAAATAAGATATTAATATTTTTGGATGGTGGGTGTACAACCTCTTCATAAAAATAAAAATAAAAATAAAATAAAATAACTATTTTGTTTAGTCAAATTTTCAAGTGGAGACTAATGGTATTGTTGTTAATAAAATAAAATAACTATTTTGTTAATTTTTTTATTTTCATTCGGCTACTAAAAAATTTAGTAGCCAAAAGTAGGTCTATAGCGACTAAAAGGAATTTTGTCGCCGAAACTGAACATTTGGTGACCAAAATTTTGGTCGACAAAGATTAAAAATTAATTTTTTTATTTTCATTCAGCTACCAAAAAATTTAGTAGCCAAAAGTAGGTCTACAGCGACTAAAAGGAATTTTGTCGCCGAAACTTAACATTTGGCGACCAAAATTTTGGTCGGCAAAGATTAAAAATTAAAATTTTTATTTTCATTCGGCTACCAAACAATTTAGTAGCCAAAAGTAGGTCTACAGCGACTAAAAGGAATTTTGTCGCCGAAACTTAATATTTGGCGACCAAAATTTTGAAAATTAAATTTTTTATTTTCATTCGGCTACCAAACAATTTAGTAGCTAAAGGTACCTCTACGGCTACTAAATTTTCTTTTAGTCGCCAATTGTGATATGTTTAGCTACTAAAAATTTTTTTAGTCGCCAATTGTAATATTTTTAGCTACTAAATTTTTTTTAGTCGCCAATAATCAACATTCCCCTACTAAAAAAAATTAGTAGCTAAAAAGTTGACTTTTGCCGACTAATATTATTTTTGATAGCCAATTCCGTGACTTTTGGCGACAAAATTGTTTTTGGTAGCCAAAAATGGTCGGCAAAAATGCATTTTCTTGTAGTGATGTTTCCTCTAGAGGTGTTTGTGGTTCGATTGTGGGCGGAACGGATTAGAAAAAATCAATTCGCATCTGTTCGTCGGATTCACGGATGTAAATTAAGCGGATTGACGGATAGATACGAATTGGTTTGGCAATTTAAATTTTTACAAATTTAAAACATAATACATTAACTTGTCAATTTTTTTTGGATAACAATCAAATTCAACATAATTAAAAGATTATCAAGTAAATTTTCAAAATACCAATAATAAATACATATAAGAAAATCATGTATTATAAAAACTATTTCATTTTTTTTTATTCAAAAATTATTTAATTTGATTTTTTTTTTAAAATGATAAAATTAAGTCTTATATTTTTCATACAAAATATCAACATTTGTCATTTGATAAAATGATTTTTAAATTGAAAATACAGTAAAATATCTAAACTCTTTTTTAATTAAAAATACAAACAGAATATCTAAATAAATTAAAAATACAAATTCTTACAAATTCCACAATTTAACAGTTTAATTGCAATTAAAAAATCTCAAATCTATCATCTGCTTAAAACTAAACGGATTAAAAAAATTAACCCATAACCATCTACTTATCATCACACATTTATCCAAAACGCCGCTCACCCCCAGTTCCGTGACATCAAAAGGGCGATTGGCCAACCCAACCAGGAGAAACCAGGGACGTGGCTACAATAACGTGGCAAGCGTTGGTTGGTTCCATTAGATTAGTGGGTTCCACGCAGAGTTGCCAATTCGGATAACTAACTATGCCTCTGTTTGGGAAGCTTTTTAAATTTTTGATTTTTTAGTTTTTTTTTTGGTTATTTTAGCTTGAGATAAAAAGTTTAGGTCTCGTTTAGGAACATGTTATTTTAGTAATTTTTTTACTTTTTTCGAAAAGATATGTAAAAAAATAGAGAAGTGATGTGACAACTTTTAATAATTTTTTGATTTTTTGGCTAAAATAGCCACTCCCCAAACGAGGCCTTAGTTTAGGAAGGATTTTTGAGTTTTTTTTGACTTTTTTAACTTTTTTTTAGTGAGAAAAGAATATAATAATTATAAATTAGATGTGATATTTTATTTGTGATTAAACTAATCTATTTCATTTTTGAGTCTATTTTAACTGCAAATTAACTTGCCAAACACCGCCATGGTAGATGTAAAGCAGTCAATATTGGTTGTCTGACTCTAATCACATGATATGATAGATATACAGGTGGAAATTAGAATATGGTTCTCTCTCTCTCTCCCCCCGTAGAACTCGAAAACCTTTCTCTCCCTCGATCATATTCCAGTGACAATACAATAGTTTCACATGATCAATTGACAATTTTCTTTCTGCAATGAAACGAGTTTTGATGATTTGTATCGTATGCTTCTTCTTCTCGGCCATCTCCGGCGACCTCTCCACCTCCATCTCCGATCTAAATCGCGAAGAAGAAGGGGTCGACATGTTAAAACCCACACCAACCACCTCTCTATTGCCAATCACACCGTGAGTCTTTCTCATTTCTATTTATTTATTTTTCGCCCGAGATTTATTGTTTTGTAGAGCTGCATGCATCATCGCATATGGCTTTGATCGTACGGCCGCCATTTCACTCTCCTTAAAAAATGTGTAAAACTCAATTTGATATAAGTTTGAGTCAAGGAGTGGATAGGGTTTTGAGTTATTTTTACCCAAATTTAAATTTGATATAGATTTGAGTAAGGGTTGGAGATGTCCTCATAATAATTCTCTGATATTACAGTTGCACAATCGTTGTTGAGGAGAGGATTAGGCAAGCAGAGTACAAAATAAGAAAATTGAATATCCTAATGAGCTGGAATTACATTACCTTTTTCATATCTGGAAATGTTCACTTGTCTATTTTTCAAAGGGAAAGTTGAACCTCATGCCATATGCTTGTGCTATTTCCATCTTGATGGGAATCATCTTCAGGCATTATATAACAAATTAACATTGATTAAATGGAGTTGGTTACTAAAGTTATGTAGCAGCTAGTCGAGTGACCATAGTGAAAGTGGAAGTGATTTTGCTTGCTTTGCTAATGTCATCGGGAAGTGTGATATTTGATTTGGTCATTCAACCTGCAAGGGAGGGACTACTTTGCAAAATAACCATAAGCTCAGGTGGAATAATTACATTGTATATCATATTTATGCGAGTTAATTGTACAATGTCAGCAGAAAAGACAATTTTAATTCTTTTGGTTTAATTCTAGTGATAGTTATTGAATGGATTTTTTTTTTATATTCATTTTTCAGGAAAAAAATGTTAAAATTGGTAAGGTGATAGTGAATGATATATATTTGGTTTTGCTAAGGTGACCAAGAAATACAAATACGGAATGTTGGTTGAAGGAATTACATTTTTACAATGTGAGATAACTACCCTAACCTTGTTAAACAATCTCCTTAGGAATAAAAGCTCAAACTCTCGAGGCAACTATCTCCATTTGAGAATAGATAGTATCTTTTTTATGACTAGTTGGTCTCAGTAAAATAGATAAAAATAAATAATAAAAAATTAAAATTTCCAGTTTTTCCGCCTCACACAGGCATTGTGCATGTCATGTAACCTGTACAGATGCATGAGTTTCATTTTTGTTTCATATTTGAATGGCTTTGCCAAAGATGGATGATTTTAATCTCATTATCTGTCATATTAATTCATCTGTTATGCTTTTCATCTTCAATTCAGTAAACATAATACTGCTCTAGTGGCTGCTCTAGATGGAACAATTTATTTAGTGGAGACCAATTCAAGAAAAATCCTGTGGTCATTCACATCAGGCCCATCAATTTATTCTTCATATCAGGCTCTTCCTCCTACCCATGACAGTGATAATCGTAATGACTCTGAACTCCAAGACTTTTTTATAGATTGTGGAGATGATTGGGAACTCTATGTGCATGGTCCTGGCTATAAAAAATCGGTATGTGAGAATGTGTTTAGTTTAGTTGTAGCTATTCTGATGTCCTTGTTGGAACCTGGACATTTCCTCGTCTTCAAACTTTTAAAGTTTTGTCTATAAAATCTGTTCTCACTGTTCATATAATCTGAATTTTTACGAGAATAATGTGGATATTCACTGATGTGATGTTCTCATTGATAAGGATGAGTCCTTCCTAGAGACTTGCTTATGTGCATATACTGTTGTTGCAGAAAGTGTGCCCGTTTACACCACGATAACATTCCTTAATGTGCCATTCTTCTTATTGTGCTCCAGAAACTCCCGATGAGTGCTGAAGAATTTATCAAACGCACACCAATAATATCAGCTGATGGGGGAGTCTTGTTAGGATCAAAAAATACCACAGCGTTCCTTGTTGATGCTAAATCTGGAGCAGTTATTTACACTTTTGGGTCTCCTGATCATTCTGCAATAGGGGCTCAGAGTGCTGAAGAAAATGCAATCCTACCAAGAAAAGATGTAGAAGGATGGGTAGAGTCCGAAGTTGAACAGCCCCTTTATGTTATTAGGACAGACTATGTATTGAAGTATTTTTCTCGAAAGACTGGCAAAGAATTATGGTACCTAAGGTTTGCGGAAATTGAAACTTCCTTTCAATGTCAAGAGGCTGGTAATTATTTTGGTGAAGGTTCCCCAAATCCTGAAGATGATTTTGGTCCAGAGTTGAAGGGTGATGACGAGTTGCCATTAACATGTCAGAGAAGGGCTGTTGTCTACAGAATTCGTGATCATAGCTTGTTAGAGCAGCTCTTAGGGTCTGATAGACTACCAAACACTCATCCTGGAGTTAGGCTTCCTCCTTTACCTGCTCCTGATCTTAATCCTCTTTTAAAATCTCTTGTTAGGTTATCAGAGGTGCATCAGAATAAGGCAGGCAAAGCTGTGCTTGCTTTGCCCCCTCCAGAGACTGAATACTTTGGCATCTTGAGTTTGCATAGGGGAGGTTCTGGTAAAATGTATACTAGTGTAGCTCCTGAAATTGTGCATCAGAATAAGGCAGGTCAAGTGGTGCTTGCTTTGCCCCCTCCAAAGACTGAAGACTTTGGGATCTTGAGTTTGCATAGGGGAGGTGCTGGTAAAATGTATACTAGTGTAGCTCCTGAAATTTTGGCAGCGTCTCATATGTGGTATTTTGTTGTTTTTGTTGTCCTCCTGTCTTTTATAGTTGCTTTCCTTTTCTATGTTAGTCCTTTAGCAGTTGTGGAAAAGGTTAAGTTGAATAAATGGTCTGAGAAGGACAAAGTTCAAGCTATGATGTCCAAAAAGAAGAAAGCTCGGAAATCGGGAATCCATAAGAATAGTGCTGGAATTGAGCCAAGTTGGGAAGATGTTTCACATGAGACTATGGTTGGAGACACAAATGGACTTCTAGAGAATCCACATGTTGAGAGAACTGTAAGGAAATCTCAGCTGACTTTTTTCAATCCTGTTGATGGTAGCATAGATGGACGTAAGATTGGTAAATTGTTCGTCACTAATAAAGAAATTGCTAAGGGAAGCAATGGTACCATTGTACTTGAGGGAATATATGATGGTCGTCCAGTAGCTGTTAAACGCCTTGTGCGGACACATCATGATGTTGCCTTGAAAGAGATTCAAAATCTTATTGCATCAGATTTTCATCCAAATATAGTTCGATGGTATGGAGTGGAGTTTGATCAAGATTTTGTTTATCTCTCTCTGGAGCGTTGTACCTGTAACTTGGGTGAATTGATATTTTCATACTCCTGTACTTTGCAAAATCAAATAAAGAACAAGGACCAAGACCCAAACTTCTTTGATGAATGCACTATCCGATTACATTCGACAACAGAAAATAAGGATTTTGAATTGTGGAAAGCAAATGGGCATCCATCATCTCAGTTGTTAAAACTTATGAGGTTAGTTCAAGTCTTTTTGCTCCCTTATTTAAATTGCTTCATATTTCTCCAGTTCTTATTTTGTCATTCATAGATGGCTTTCTTATTTGTACATATGATAATGGCACTAAACATGTTGTCTGACATTGCTGGATATGTGGAGTCACTTCCTCACCGATTCGTCAATTAACTACCAAGTAACTTAACTTGAGGCAAATATCTAGTCCGGATAAGCGACTTTATACCTGAGTTTTAGTTTGGATGTAACTGATTAGCCAAGTCAAACTGATACCTGATCCCATTGAGTTGAAGTGGAACATGTGAGCGCTAAAATCTTATTTAACACTTGATACAGAATTTTTACATTTAAACCGGCGGATGAGTTTTTCAGTCCGATTCTCCTGTCTGTATCCAAACCACCCTCCATACTTATACTTTTCTCCATATACCAATGCTGCTTCTGCAACATGGTTCTATAATTATTGCCCTTGAAGTCAATGAAAATTTAAATGAATTTCCTCCTATAATGGTGAAAACTGATCTTTTTCTCAATCTTGATTTGTGCAGGGATATAGTTTCTGGGCTTGCCCATTTGCATGAACTTGGAATTATTCATAGGGATTTAAAGCCTCAAAATGTACTGATCATCAAGGGCAGATCTATATGTGCCAAGCTTTCAGATATGGGCATTAGCAAGCGCCTTCCTGGGAACATGTCATCTTTAACTCAAAGTGCTACTGGTCAGTGTCTTCAATAATTTGGTGTTAATGTTCCTTATGGGCATGGAGTTTTGGAATCAATCTTGCATAACAATCCTCCAAATTCATCTTTTTGTCATTATTACTTTTATGGATCCTGCAGAGACATTCCAAATTTTTTTTTTACCAAAAAAGGAAATATCAATAAAATAAGAGAGGAATTGGAGTAGCTCCTTTTTTGACCTACTCTATGGGCATTGTGTGTCCTATTACTCTCTGCATATATAAATTGGAATTGTATATTTGATTTCTTATTTCTCTGTTTTGCTACTTAGTGTAGGTTGTGGGAGTTCAGGTTGGCAAGCGCCTGAGCAACTTCGTCATGAACGTCAGACACGAGCAGTAGATTTATTTGGTTTAGGCTGTGTGCTCTTTTTCTGCCTTACTGGGGGTCAACATCCATTTGGTGACAGTTATGAACGTGATTTAAATATTGTGAACAACCAGAAAGACCTCTTCTTGATAGATAATATTCCAGAAGCTATGGATCTTATCGGTCACCTCTTAGATCCAGACCCAAATTTGAGGTATGCCATTAGCTCATGTAATTTTCCACATCCCACACAAACAGGCCCATGCACCCTCATGAATGCATTAAGCATTGTTGTTTCAATGTATTTCGTGTATACTCTGCTTAAGAGGCCATTTTTTTTAATTAAAAATAAATAAATTACAAGCATAGTAGTTCATTTTCTTCCGTATGTGATGAATATCAATGTATATGCTGTCTAGGCCAAAAGCTGTGGATGTATTGCATCATCCTTTGTTTTGGAATGCTGAGATGCGACTCTCATTTCTTCGAGATGCTAGTGATCGGGTAGAATTGGAAGATAGGGAGAGTGAATCTGAACTCTTAAATGCATTGGAAAGCATTGCACCTGTGGCTTTGGGTGGTAAATGGGACGAAAAGATGGAAAGTGCATTCATCAGTGATATTGGCCGCTACAGACGTTATAAGTTTGACAGTGTTCGTGACTTGTTGCGGGTCATCCGCAACAAATTAAATCACTATAGGGAACTTCCTCAAGAAATTCAGAGAATTTTAGGGCAGATTCCTGAAGGATTTGACGGCTATTTCTCAAGCCGATATCCACAACTTCTAATTGAAGTTTATAAAGTCATTCACAGTTATTGTGGGGAGGAAGAATTCTTGCACAAGTATTTTAGAAGCAATCAAACTTGACTTCGCTGTTGTTCTTTCGTAGTTAACAAGATACTAGCTTCTGTAAATATTAAATTTTACCAAGTTGTGAGTGATAAACATGTAAATTTGTTGAGTAATGGTCACACGTATTATTGTTAGCCCTTTTGCCTCTTGTTCCAATTGTGTTCATCATCTTTTTGGAGATTTTACCACTATCATTGGGCCTCCTCTCTTAAGTACATCTGATTCAGTTCCATTAAGGTTTCGAATTACGGTGAAAAAGTGACAGCACCATTTTGCTGAAAAGGTGAGAACAGATATATGTAATGAGGGTAGAAACGTGGAAGAAATAAGTTGGCCCAGTTTTAAACACTCAAAACATAATGCCAGGAGTTGCAACCATGGCTTGATCGTAGACTGATTGTAGACTGCTTAACAGAGTATTCCTGTACCTGAGCAACAGGCATGCTATGGTTTGGTAAGTTTTCCAGAAATTTTACTCTGAATTTTGCATTTTGTTTAGATTAGCTACCTCTATTATGTCTTTTTATTTTAATTTTTTTCTGCTGTAGACTGGTTCTTTAGTTCTGCTGCAGATTCAACCACTTCGATTGTGTTTTTGCAGATATAATTGGGAGAGGTTTGGTTCAAAAGATTTGTTGACTGATTCCAAGTGAACTCATCAGAGCTGAAACAGTCTTTGAAGAATGCAATGTTACTGATGTCTGTAGAACGCATGGATGTCATGTGGTTCAGCCTTCAGGTATTTAACACGGTACCTCTCGACGCCTGTCTTGATTAGGACAACAAACTGATTTTGAATATTTTGTTCTGAGTTATGGAATTAGAACAATAAAATTTTGTCATGTATTGCTGAATAATCCTTACTTACTGTTAGCAAAAATCTGATTTAGGTCAAATCGACAGAGAAGACTTGACAGAGAAACCAAAATTTTCACAAACAACAAACAAATCAAGCAACTGTGGTTGATATCTATGCCTTTGACAGATTCAAGGATTTCTTTGGAGGTGATTGATAGAAAGGAACAAACTAAAAATTGATATAGCATTGCTGAAATTGTTACTTGTTACAAAGATTTGAACAAGAACAAAAACAAAAATACAAAAGAACCAGAAAAAAAAACTAACTGATTACAATAACCAGAAAACGATTACAGAACCAGTAAATTAAAATTACTCCTAAAGGAAATAAACTTCTCCTATGCTAGAAGTTATCTATTTCTAATTAAACTCATGTGGAGTTGTGTTGATAATTCCTCTCTTACTGTTCGTTTTTTTCTAATCAAATTTATAGGCGTTGATCTTCGAGTAACTGCACCAAGGCAGTTTTCCAATCCATATGCACAGTTAATAGAAATTACAACTCCCTCATTTGTGACACACGTTGTACCACCTACTAGCCCACTATTTGCAAAGTTGTTGTGTGCTGCATTTCAATAAAACAAACAAAAACAACAACAACAATAATAATAATAATAATAATAATAATAATAATATGAAATATAAATATATATGTGGCTATAATTTTATGTTAAAAAGAATTTATGGTCTAAATCGACAGATCAAAATTGACAGGCCACAATTAATAAAATTAGACTTGGTCATAATCGACAAGTCATCATAAATTAAACGGGATTTAGCCATAATAAACAAACTATAATAGCCAGAAAATTATTTTTTTTGGTGCCAACACTTATCTTTCATGTCTTTTACAAATTCAGGGTTGTTTTGGGAAGTTGGTAAAAAGTTGACTTTTAGCTTTTTACCAAGCTTTTTAGCTTTTTTGGAAGTGATTTGGGAAGTTGGTAAAAAGCTGGCTTTTTGCTTTTTAGTTTAATATTTATTTATGATGTCAAATCAAATTAAAATGACCAAAATACCCTTATCCAACATAAGAGATTTATTTTTTTATTTTTTTTTCATAGGCCCTAATTTGTAATTTTACGACTGCGTTTTAGGCACTTGCCAAATGGCTTTTCTGGCGTTTTTGGCAGCCATGTTTTTAGACATTTTGTCAAAAAACGTGGCTTTTTACCATGTTCCCAAAATGACACTCAGTGGCAATACATCAGATCAGATGATATCAAAAATTTAATACTCAAATTTAGTCATCATAGCATTAAAAAAAGTGGCTTTTGAGCCTTTTGTGACGCCCCGAATCTACACTATAGGTTGCAGTTAAGGGAGAGTCACTAATGAGTCCTATGGTCAATAACCAAGTAAGATCCCAGATCGCCGGAGGAGTCAAATTAGCCTCCCTTCTAAGTCCGGCTTTCTTAGGCAGCGCACTACCCTTTTGACAGATCTTAAAAGGTATTGACACAAGGTCTCATAAGCAACAATAAGGTTCATACATATCAATATATAGAACATAAGTACATAACAACCTCAAATATCATTAATTTCAAAAACCTGATCCATTACATTACATCCCAAGAGAAAACTTAAATCTTCATATGAGTCTTACAAAATATCAAAAGGGGTTTCTAACTTTCCTAAGATAGCCAAAAGTCTTCGAAGGTTTCGGGTTTGTCGTCTCCAGCTATAAGCTCCTCTTCGGCACCTGGCATGACACGCCGTGAGCTTTGAATGCCCAGTAAACACACACACACCCCGTCCCTTTTTCCCAATCCAATACACCATCACATTTATGGCAAACAAGTAGTGGAGCATGATATCCAAGCCAAGAATAGTAATAGAAGAGAAATGGAGCATGTCATTCAAATAGATAACAAGGTTATAATGTTAGTGGTTAGTATTCTAGAAATCCCCCAAAGAGATTTCATCCTCCCAACCGCAAGAATTGGACACCGGACTATTCGGAACTCCCCCTTTTGCTGCTTTGTTGCAGAACTAACCTCGGATGCCTACCAACGGTTATATACCGCGTAGCGCCAACCGCAGGGCCTCAAAAGGGACAGCGAAAAGGAAAAAAATTTTATCTCCTAAATCTAACCTCATCCTTCCAGAAAAAATTTTATCATCCTGAATGTCCCATCCGGACCCAACCTTATCTCACCGATCAATCCCTCGCAAAGAGGCCGAATACGTCCGTTCCATTCCAGGATTTACGCGACAACTGCTTGCGCAAGACTTTAACTTTCAATTAGGGAACGCATCCTAAAAATCCATATATCACATATTCTCATCTTTTCATTACTCAAGTGCTCGAAAACCCAATACCCACCCAATTAGGTTTCCCGTTGAGTTAAATGTTTTAAGACAAGGTTAGTCCAACTTACAAGATAATAATATCCACATAAGCATGCATCAATAAGGTGAAGAAGATGAAGAACATAACATAACACATACAATATCATGCCAAGATATGATCGTAAGCTAATAAACATTATCATGAATACAAGAGCATAAAATAATCATGCATAACAAAATTTCCAGATTTAATATCACATAAAGATTAAAATGAAAGGCCTATTTTAGATCTTCTACCGGACTTGGCCTTCCTATGGTTTGTAGAGAATTTGATCTAGTTTCTAGAACATTTTTCGGAAATGGGATTGCTTTTCCAGATTTTAAGTTATTTAGAAAACATTCCAGCGCTGTCCAAAATCTGTCCAGATCTGTCGACCGTTACGAAAATTTGATTTTCTTGCAAACCGCTTAATGTTTTTTGATGAAACCAATTTTAGTTGAAAGATAACTCATTAAGGAAGGTTTTGACATAAAATAGAGGTCCAGAATATTTTTGTATATTTTTCTGGAATTTTTGAAAGTGGGCTGCAAAAACAGATTTTTAGGTAGAATGCCCAAAACAAGAAAAATTATAAAAAGGGGGTTCCACCATGGGAAAGTTTCATTTCTTTTGTGAAGAAAATATACTAAGTATCACATGTTTAACTCATAAAATTTGTTTGAAAGAGTGCTCTTAAAAAGTTGAGAGATTGGTAGAAAAGAAGGTGGTTTTGTGCCAAAATGGGAAAAATACAAGAGAGATGGAATCAATGCTCAACTTTTAGCATTTTTAACACAAGTAACTCATCAATAACATATTTGAAAACATTATTTAGAACCCTTAGAAACATGTATTTGAAAAAGGAAAATGAAAGAGAAGGTTGTGTTGTGGCTTACCTACTAAGTTTTGCACAAGGAAGCTCTCTTCTTTCTTCCTCCTCTTCTCCTAGACTTCTCTTCCTTGCTCTCCTCTCTCTCTCTCTAGCCAAAATGTGTGTGTGGGTGTGGTGTGTTATATGTGCTTGCAAGCTAGGGGGTGTTGGTATTTATAGACAAGTTTTGATGCAAAATGTCCTAAATGCCCACTAGTTGAAAATGGGTGGAAAGTTTAGGATTTGTTTGAAGTTCAAATGAATAGAAGTGACTTGGGGAGTGGTTTACTCAAGGATTAGGTAACACTTGGTTGTAATGAAACTAGTTTTGGGAATTAGCATCCTAGGTCTAGGTATTAGGTTGTGTATTTCTAGAATTCCATCATGGTGGTTCTTGGAAATTGGTTTCTCACTCTTCCCCAGGAGTGTGATGGGTTATTATTTTATTTGTTTTGGTCCTAGAGCACACTCTTCAAGGTGTGTATATATATATATATATATCTTACAAGATTGATGGTACTAATAACATTAGGGTACATGTACTATTTTTTGGGTAATGCTTAATAAAAGAAATGAGGGCTTGGAATTAAACTCATGTATTGGAATCTTATTTATGTATTTATTTATGATCTAGTTAGATTTAGGGCTAATTTAAATACTCATAGCAAATCTTTATTGGTACTAAAGTCATTATTGCTCCAAGATTCAAGGGATTTGTTTGTACTATAGTATAATGATGATGCCTAGTCATGTCCTCAAAATTTGGGAAGATTTTCTTATTTATTTGGTGTACAAATCTTGAAAATTGTAAAACATAATGTTAAAAAAGATTTTAGGGTACAAGTGTATATATATAAATATATGATGGTACTTGTTTGAGGTCAATTTGTGATTTAATAAAAATGTGAGGGCTTGGGCTTAATTAAAATATCTATTTCAAGTGAAGAGTTAATAAATTAGTGTCTAGGAAAAAAAAATAATTCAGTTTGTATTATCTTGTTTTGAATTTAAAGGTAAATAACTGAATGAAGACGGTAAAATCCGGAAGTTAGGGTTTAAAGCAATTAATCTAAAATTTAAGAGTTAAATAATTAATATTAGAGTGTTATAATTGATTTCTAAGCTTCCAGGATCGATTAGGGTTTGTATGGTTTCGTCCGTGATGCGTTTTCGACTCTAAGGTTTAATTTGCGAGCAATCAACGAATTAAGGGCTTTGTTATAGTAACTCAAAATTTTGAAACCTAATCAGGTTTATAAAAGTTAGGGTCTCACACCTTTAATCTGGAGGTACATGGCCAGGGCAATAAGTCAGGGTGGGCCTCCTCGCCTGCTCAATTCAGTATGTGTTTGACTTGATACGAACCTAAGTGCAAGATGGGGTTCTGATTTTGCGGATATTACCTGTAAGTAATTGTAAGCCAGCCCAGCCCTGAACCTTTTCAAACCTAGCAGGAGTTATATTCAAATATCCAATAATTATGTCTGCATTTTAGGGACATTGGCATCTGTTGGAAAAGATTCATTTGATCATTCATTCACACCCCAAACTCATTTCACTAGTTTGAGTTTAGTACGGCGTTGAGGTATAGAGTAATTCTGTGATTGGGCGGTTCGGTCTGATTAACCCATCCAACCCCAATCTAACCTTCTTAGTTACTAGTTATCTTATATATGAGGGTGTTCATGTTTTGGGTTTGAGGCAAATCAAGAATCAGGCTGGACTTTACAGTTCCTGAGGAAAAAAATTGGGTTAGATTTAAAAACATTTGAATTGAGAAATTCAACAATAGTAATCCCAGTTACATTTGGGAGAATTCGGTGCCAAATAATTGTTAATTTTTTTTTTTAACCAACTATAAATTTAAAGAGCTTCTTATAGAGTTTGTTGAATTTTTCTTACTCCTTTCATATTATAAATTAGCAAAAAAATTCCAATACCTAAGCGTATATCAAAACTTAATGAGTAACGAGTAAAATATAACATAAGAAATAAATAAACAAAGGAAGGATGGGAAGTAATGGGGTGTTTGGGAACGAAGGTTAGAGGCTAAAATTTATAAAAAGATAAAATATGTCAAAATAGTTAATAAGATAAAATGTCACATTAAATCTTTAATTATTATTTTTTTTTTTACAAATATCACAATCAATTATAAAAAAAAATTAATATTCTTTCTAAATATAAATATTTTAGTCTATTAAAATAATTTAAAATTAAAATAATTAACTTTTCCAAACGAGGCGAATATGTCAAACAACTTTTTCTTTTCCCTCTCGGCGTCCTCAGAATAGAAAGTGCAAGATAAATTCAAATAAAATGTATAAAGAGAACTGTTTATTCAGATTGAAAGTCTTACTGATAAAAGTGACTTTTTTCACTATTTGATCAATTGATTGGTTCGGTGCAAATCATCCCCACTTTCAAGCGGACTTTGGGCTTGATTATCATTTTTCGCACAATTTTAAATCATCAGAATTTGTAATCGAAATTTTTTTCTCTCATATAGTTTTAATCATGGTATATACTTTGTATTTTTTTCAAAAGAAAACGACCTTTGAAATATTTCATCAGATCTTTAACAATTTTTACCTAACATTTTAAGTTTCATTATTTTTTAAATATATACGTATACATGACTTTTATTATATAAATACATGCAATAAATGAAATAAGAAATAATACGGTGAAATAAATTTAATAATAAATAAACAATTTTAAAATATGATAAATTTAAATAGGAAATCATAAATAAAAGATGAAAATATCTAATTTAAGAGTAATTTTATTTACATATCATCAATCTACTTATTATTTAACCATTAAATTTATATGACAATAATATCCTCAAGTAAAATGACTATTAAGGGTAATATGAGTGTGTATATACTTATTTCAACAATTCACATATGAAAATGTAAATATCTCTATACGCATCATCACTTAGAACAAATCCCTTTTGTATTATTTTCCAAACTCAAAATATTATTATTTTGGAAGATTTAGAGTTTTAAAATATTAAAATCAATTGATTTGAAAGATTTACATATTATAGATAATATTGATTTGGAACAAAATAGTAATGAAAATATCAGTTTACTTTGTTATTTATCTTGTTCGTATTGATTTGGAACGAAATATCGTTGTTCATCTTTACAACAACAATGACTTATTCGTTTCGTGCTCATGCAGAGTTGAACATTTACAAAATGTTCAATTATTTATATTTGAATAGAATCATTTTGTTCATATTATTAAAGTTGAACAAGCATTAAAGATTCATACATAAAAAACTGAACATTAGGGTTTAGCTCGAATATAAATTTGTGAACATAATAAGTTTTTTTGACACACTACAAGAAAACACATTATTGGCGACCACTTTTGCCGACTAAAAAAATTTTGCTCGCCAAAAGTTGTCGAATTGGCGACCAAAAATTATGTTAATCGGCAAAAATTCAATATTTAGCTACTAATTTTTTTTAGTCGGGGTATATTGATTATTGGCAGCTAAAAAAAAAATTAGTCGCTAAAAATGTCACAATTGGCGACTAAAAAAAATTTAGTCGCTAAAGTTGCCACAATTGGCGACTAAACAAATATTTTAGTCGCCGTATAGTTAGTTTTGGCTACCAAACTTATTTAGTCGCTGAATGGAAAAGAAAAAAATTGTTTTTATCTTTGGCGACCAAATTTGGTCGCCAAATATTTATTTTCAGCGACTAAAACAATTTTTCGTTGCCGTATAGCTAGTTTTGGCTACCAAACTTTTTCGGTCGCCGAATGAAAAGAAAAAAATTGTTTTTATCTGTGGCGACCAAAAAGTTTTGGTCGCCAAATATTTATTTTCAGCGACTAAAACAATTTTTCGTCACCGTATAGTTAGTTTTGGCTACCAAACTTATTTAGTCACCGAATGAAAAATAAAAAATTGTTTTTATCTTTGGCGACCAAAAATTTTGGTCGCCAAATATTTATTTTCAGTGACTAAAACAATTTTTCGTCGTCGTATAGTTAGTTTTGGCTACCAAACTTACTTAGTCACCGAATGAAAAAGAAAAAATTTGTTTTTATCTTTGGCGACCAAAAGTTTTGGTTGCCAAATATTTATTTTCAGCGACTAAAACAATTTTTCGTCGCCGTATAGTTAGTTTTGGCTACCAAACTTACTTAGTCACCGAATGAAAAGAAAAAAAATTGTTTTTATCTGTGGCGACCAAAAAGTTTTGGTCGCCAAATATTTATTTTCAGCAACTAAAACAATTTTTCGTCGCCGTATAGTTAGTTTTGGCTACCAAACTTATTTAGTCGCCGAATGAAAAAGAAAAAAATTGTTTTTATCTTTGGCGGCTGTCATGACCCAAACCCGCCCCTATGGGTTAAGGGCATAACCGGCCAGTAATCCTGAGATTACCTACGGCCTCAAACCAAAACAGACGTAACTCAACAAAGTAAAGGGGCCAAACGGAAGCAGAAATTAAAGACTTTGTCCATAGAGCCGTGCTTATATGCACTCCAAGCAAACCATACACATATGCGTTAATAACCCACATCAAAAGTACAGTTCCAAAAATTCTTTACACACAGGATCATCCAAAACGAGTCAACCCATGACAGACTATCTACAAATATACATAAAGTCCTTGCCAACAAGACCAAGTGTAACAAAATGGCAAGGATGGGTCTCGTGCGTGAGACACAAGGTTGACTCCCCAAAACTCATGTTGTTCCTGGCCAACTTCACTGGGGCTGGGTTTGTGCATCTCTTGGCTCACCTACAAACACATGAATGAGCGTGAGCGATAGCCCAGTGAATAATATCAAATACAGCATTTACATAACATTGTAGAACAACATATTCTAAACGGCCGTGGGCCCAATTCATATTTCTATTCTTGTCAAAACGGCCTTCGGCCCATTCGATGATGTCAAAACGGCCTTCGGCCCAATCACATATGTCAAAACGGCCTTTGGCCCACACATTCGTATCAGAACGGCCTTTGGCCCATTCATCTATGTCAGAACGGCCTTTGGCCCATTCATTTATGTCAGAACGGCCTTTGGCCCATTCATTTATGTCAAAACGGCCTTCGGCCCACTCATTCATGTCAAAACGACCTTGGGTCCATTCATGTTTATCAAAACGACCTTTGGTCCATTCACGTTTATCAAAACGACCTTGGATCCATTCACGTTTATCAAAGCGACCTTGGGTCCATTCATGTTTATCAAAACGACCTTTGGTCCATTTATGTTTGACTTACATCCACAATCCCAATTAGCAATTCATAAGCTTATAAGGGAATAAACAATTGGACATTCACAAGCATTCAAATATCGATATTACTCACAGTGATCGGCTTGTGGATTTGCCCTGGAGCTTGACCCTACACATTTCATGAACACAAAAGGGTCACTAACAGTTCAATCCGTTCTTTAATTCACATACTCCTCATTAGGCTTTATTCTTATCTCATTAACTCATTTACAATGCTTAACATATGCCTAAGAGTGCTTACAAGTGAAAGAGAACGGAAAACAGAACACAGGATGCATTTTCAAAATTTCAGAAAATAGGGTCCCCGCTCGAGCGGACCCTTAAGTCTGCAAAAGTACTGGTTACCTCAAATTCCCGCTCGAGCGCGAACTCTACCGCTCAAGCAGACTGCCTGCCTACATGGCTCCCCGCTCGAGCGTCAACTTCCCCGCTCGAGCGGGAACCATGTCTGCAGAAAATGTTGGGAGCTCAAATTCTCCGCTCGAGCGAACGTCAAAAATTCTGGGCTTTCCAAAACACTCCCTTGAGTTCAAACTCGACATTCAACCAATTTTTCTTGCATGCTAAGGCTCCAATCTCACATATTTTGTACTAACATGCCATAGACACTAAAACACATCACAATGGAGCTCAATTTCTTGTATTACTTACATGCATGCCTCAAATTAATCCAAATTCATCACCAACACATCACATTCAAACATGCAAAGCTTACACTTACATGATTCATTCTTGCATGTGAGAAATATGCCTTCATATCAACTTAATTGGTGAAGAGAGGTCCCAATACATGGGTTTTAAACAATATTCAACACAAATCATACACATGTGCTCAAACATGGAGATTCATGGCCATTTCTTACATGCATGTACATATTAGGCTTCAATTCAACAAATACAACCCAATTTCATTTCAATCTCACTCTTGATCACCAATTTAGCTTGAACACACAAAATTACAACTATAATTCAAGAATTACTCACCTAGAAGCCTTGATCTTTCAAGCTCTAGACAATTCTTGAGCTAAACCTCCAAATTTCCAAGCTTCAAGCTAAAATGCACAATTCTCCTCCTTTCTCTCACTATGGCCGGCCCTCTCTCTCACTCTCAATTGTCTAACTCAATTTTGAGTTTTAGAGAGCTAAAGGAGGGTGAAATGCTAATATACAACAAGCCCCACTAACAAATATTTTAATATAAAATAATAGGGCACTTAATTTATCAATTTAATCAGTTTAAATTGACCAGAATCAATTTTCAATTAAATTTCACCGTAGGCTCTAAAAATTATGCCAATCACAATGGCGTAATCAATTCCGGGTTCTGTGGCCGATAAGGCCCTCAATTTAATTCCCGAAGCGGATTATTCAAACAGATATTCCTACGATGAACAGATAGAATCCCAAAATCACATATATCCACATAATGGTACACAAAATCATATAAAACATATAATCACATACGTATTAGGGACCAATTAACATAATACAGAACAGGGGTATCACAGTCTCCCCCCTTTAGGAAGTTTGGTCCTCCAAACTTAAGTTACCTTCGTCGGGAAACAAATGTGGATAGCGTAGTCGCATTTCCTCCTCTTTTTCCCACGTGGCATCCGTCCCATAGTGCTCTTTCCATTCTACTTTCACCATTGGGATGGACTTGTTCCTCAATTCTTTCACTTGTCGGTCAACAATTCTTTCTGGCCATTCCGCGTATTCCATATTTTCATCAATAGCAACCCGGTGATAATCAATCACATGGAACGGGTCTCGGAGGTAACCTCTCAGCATCGACACGTGAAACACATTGTGGATTTGTTCAAATCCCGGTGGCAAAGCAACTCTATAAGCAACTGGACCAAGTCTCTCCAGAATCTGAAACAGTCCGATGTAACGGGGCGACAACTTGCTCTTTTTCCCAAATCTAACTTGGCCTTTCATTGGAGAAACACGGATGAACACATGGTCACCAACCTCATACTCAAAGGTCTTCTCCGAACGTCTGCATAATTCTTTGTCGGTCCTGAGCTGTTTTGAGCCTTTGACGAATAGTCTTGATTTTCTCAGAAGTGTCTTGCACAATTTCTGGCCCAAGCAAAGCTCTATCCCCGACCTCTGTCCAACAAATAGGTGATCTACACCTCCTACCATACAAAGCCTCGTATGGTGCCATACCGATGCTGGAGTGGAAGCTGTTATTATAGGCAAATTCTGCAAGCGGCAAATAATCTTCCCAACTCCCCTGAAAATCCAAGCACACATGCGAAGCATATCTTCCAAAGTTTGTATCGTTCGTTCTGACTGCCCATCTGTCTGTGGGTGGAATGCAGTACTGAACCTTAGTTCTGTTCCCATAGCTTCCTGCAAACTCTTCCACAATCTAGATACAAATTTCGGATCTCTATCCGACACAATAGACACTGGGACTCCGTGTAAACGGACAATCTCATCAACGTAAATGGTAGCCAATCTATAAGCAGTAAATGTAGTTTTGACAGGCAGAAAATGTGCGGATTTAGTCAGTCTATCAACTACAACCCAAACAGAATCCATACCTCGTGAAGTCCGAGGTAGGCCGACAACGAAATCCATAGTCACATGTTCCCACTTCCATTCAGGAATAGGGAGAGGTTGAAGTAGACCGCCTGGTTTCTGATGTTCAGCTTTAACTTGCTGACACTGAAGGCACTTGGACACATATTCCGCAATCTCTTTCTTCATTTTAGGCCACCAATAGGTTTGTTTCAAATCCCGATACATTTTATTGTTACCCGGATGCATAGCAAATACAGATCTGTGGGCTTCATCTAAAACCCTCTTCTTCAGTTCCGGAATATTAGGGACACATATTCGATTTCGGAATTTCAACATTTCATTCTCAATGCTAAACTCTGCTTTTGGACTTGTCTCAAACTCATCAATTACCTTTCTGAGGAACTCATCTTCTTTCTGTTTCTGCTTGATTTCGTCAACAATTGTCGGCTCGGCTGTAATAGCGGCTATCAATCCGCCCTGTTCACGTACTACCACTTCAATTTCAGACTTCTCAAAGTCTTGCAAAATTTCCCTTTGTTCAGTCAGCAAACAAGCTATACTCCCTGTTGATTTCCTGCTCAAGGCATCAGCCACTGTATTAGCTTTTCCGGGATGATACTGAATCTCTAGGTCATAATCTTTTATTAATTCCAGCCATCTCCTCTGTCGCATATTCAACTCTTTCTGCGTGAAGAAGTATTTCAGGCTCTTATGATCCGTGTAGACTTCACACTTTGCCCCATACAAATAGTGCCGCCAGATTTTCAAAGCAAAAACAACCGCGGCCAATTCTAGGTCATGTGTTGGATAATTCTTCTCATGTGGCCTCAACTGTCGAGAGGCGTAAGCAATAACCTTTCCGTTCTGCATTAACACACAACCCAAACCCTTATAAGACGCATCACTGAAAATCACGAAATTTTCCGTACCTGAAGGTAATGTCAAAATTGGTGCAGTAGTCAATCTCATCTTCAATTATGAAAGGCTGATTCTCTTTCACTGTTCCACTCAAATGGTTGCCCTTTACGTGTCAATTGGGTAAGAGGCACAGCTAGTTTCGAAAAATCTTTCACAAACCTCCTGTAGTACCCAGCTAAGCCCATGAAGCTACGAACTTCTGTCACATTAGTTGGTGTAGGCCAGTTCACAATTGCCTCTATTTTCTGCGGGTCCACTGAAATTCCCCTTGTTGATCACATGCCCTAAGAAAACAACCTCATCCAACCAAAACTCACATTTCTTTAGTTTAGCAAATAATTTCTTTCCCGAAGTATTTGTAAAACAGTCCTCAAGTGATGTTCATGTTCAAGTCTATCTTTAGAGTATATCAAAATAGCATCGATGAAGACTACAACAAACTCATCAAGGTAGGTTTTAAAAATTCTATTCATTAGGTCCATAAATGCTGCCGGAGCATTAGTCACTCCAAATGGCATAACAAGAAACTCAAAATGACCATACCTCGTTCTGAAGGCTGTTTTCTCAACATCCTCTGCCTTAACTTTCAGCTGATGATACCCGGATCTCAAATCAATCTTAGAAAACACCTATGATCCCTGCAACTGGTCAAATAAGTCATCAATACGGGGTAAGGGATATTTGTTCTTGATCGTTACCTTGTTCAATTCCCGATAATCGATGCATAGACGCAAGGTACCATCCTTCTTTTTCACAAATAGCACCGGTGCACCCCAAGGCGAAGTGCTAGGCCGGATAAACCCTTGTCAAGCAGGTCTTGCAACTGTTCTTTCAATTCTTTCATTTCGGCAGTAGCCATTCTGTAGGGAGTTTTAGAAATAGGCTGGGTGCCTGGCACAGTCTCAATAGTAAACTCTATCTCCCTGTCTACCAATTCCCCTGGTAATTCATTTGGGAACACATCTGGGAATTCTCTAACAATAGGTATATCATTCAATTCAACATTCACAGGTTGTTCAGTCAACACATAGCACAGATAACCCTGGCACCCCTTCCTGATAATTTACATGCTTTCATTGCAGATATCAAATAAGGTGGAGGCACTACCCCATTACCCACAAACACAATTTCTTTTGTTCTGGTGGTTTAAATACAACCCTTTTTGTCACACAATCTATGGTGGCACAATACTTGGTCAACCAATCCATGCCCAAAATTACATCGAAATGTCTAAAGTTCAAGGGCAACAAATCTACATATAAGGTAGCATCCTCAATATGCATGTCACAAAACCGATATATATAGTCACATAACACAGATTCCCCCGATGGAGCAGACACACATAACAAATATGGCAACAACTCTAGGGGTCTTTTCAGTCTAGATGCAAATGTGTATGTCACAAATGAGTGTGTTGATCCAGAATCAATTAATACAAAGGCATCCTGATTACATATTGAAATAGTACCTGAGACAACGGCATTAGCATTCCGTGTATCGCCCGGAACAAGTGCAAAAACTCTCCCCTGTCTCACTGTATCCCCAGTAGTAGCAGATCTCAAAGTATTTCCCGGCTTTGGAACTGATGCAGTTGAACTAGCTGCTATTTTCCACCATTCTGATTACACTCTCGGGCTATATGCCCTTGTTTCCCACATTTGAAACAGGCTCCTGATGCACGGTAACAGACTCCACGGTGCCTTTTGCTACAAATGTTGCACATGGGAGCTGTGTCTCGGGAAGAATTTGAAGTAGTGGAGGAGCCCGTGTTTTGCTTTTTCAGAAATTTCTTCTTCGAAAAGAAGCCTTGCCTTTTGTTACCCTTCCATTCTGTTACTGGCTTAGCTTGTCTAGCTATATTAGTCTCTGATATGATGGCCCTGTCAAGCACCCCAATGTAGGTTCCAACTTTAGAACATTCACCCTCTCTAGGATGTCACTGCGGAGTCCACCTTCAAAGTGTCTTGCCTTCTTATAATCGGTGTCAATTACATGTGGTGCAAACCTGGCCAATTCAGTGAACTTGGCCTCATACTCAGCCAGTCATGCTGTCTTGCTTGAGTTCCATGAACTCGGCCACTTTCCTATCCCGAATACACTGCGGGAAGTACTTGTCATAGAATATTTCTAAGAATTTCACCCAGTCAACATCCTTATGATTTTCTCGCATCAACATCCACCATCTTCTTGCTTCGTCTTCTAGCATAAAAGTGGCTAGAAGCACTTTCTGAGTCTCTGAACAGGGGAACACTTCGAATAGTTTCTCAATGCCGAGGACCCACGCTTTGGCTTTCAATGGATCTAATCCCCCGTGGAACTGTGGTAGTTTCATTTTCTTGAATTCCTTGGTGAGAGCTATAATCTGGTCATCATTTTGATTATCTGGCGCGGGTGGTGCCGGAGGTGGAGGTGGCGGGTGTGGTTGCTGCCACTGTTGTTGCCACTCCTGTTGCTGTCTCGAAGCCTCTGCCATTTCCTGAACCATTCTTTCCATTCTGTCCAGTCTGGCAATAGAAGATTCCTCTATCTCATCACCTCTGGTTCTCACCATCTGATTAAACTTGCATTACATTTCATACAAAGGTGCACAAGCATGCATATACTAAGAAGCACATATATTCAGATAGTTTGCAATGCAAGTAGTTCTCAACTTACAGTATATCACTGTTTGTATCAAAACATTTAAGCACATAATCAATGCTCCCAATTTCGTAATTATCACATGAATGTATCCTAGATCTTATCTAGACACTTATTGCTCCTTTTGGACAAGTGTGTGAGTTATTAACTTGGCTCTGATACCACTCTGTCATGACCCAAACCCGCCCCTATGGGTTAAGGGCATAACCGGCCAGTAATCCTGAGATTACCTACGGCCTCAAACCAAAACAGACGTAACTTAACAGAGTAAAGGGGCCAAACGGAAGCAGAAATTAAAGACTTTGTCCATAGAGCCGTGCTTATATGCACTCCAAGCAAACCATACACATATGCGTTAATAACCCACATCAAAAATACAGTACCAAAAATTCTTTACACACAGGATCATCCAAAACGAGTCAACCCATGACAGACTATCTACAAATATACATAAAGTCCTTGCCAACAAGACCAAGTGTAAATACATAACAAAATGGCAAGGATGGGTCTCGTGCGTGAGACACAAGGTTGACTCCCCAAAACTCATGTTGTTCCTGGCAAACTTCACTGGGGCTGGGTTTGTGCATCTCTTGGCTCACCTACAAACACATGAATGAGCGTGAGCGATAGCCCAGTGAATAATATCAAATACAGCAATTACATAACATTGTAGAACAACATATTCCAAACGGCCTTGGGCCTAATTCATATTTCTATTCTTGTCAAAACGGCCTTCGGCCCATTCGATGATGTCAAAACGGCCTTTGGCCCAATCACGTATGTCAAAACGGCCTTTGGCCCACACATTCGTATCAGAACGGCCTTTGGCCCATTCATCTATGTCAGAACGGCCTTTGGCCCATTCATTTATGTCAGAACGGCCTTTGGCCCATTCATTTATGTCAAAACGGCCTTTGGCCCATTCATTTATATCAAAACGGCCTTCGGCCCACTCATTCATGTCAAAACGACCTTGGGTCCATTCATGTTTATCAAAACGATCTTTGGTCCATTCACGTTTATCAAAACGACCTTGGGTCTATTCACGTTTATCAAAGCGACCTTGGGTCCATTCATGTTTATCAAAATGACCTTTGGTCCATTCATGTTTGACTTACATCCACAATCCCAATTAGCAATTCATAAGCTTATAAGGGAATAAACAATTGGACATTCACAAGCATTCAAATATCGATATTACTCACAGTGATCGGCTTGTGGATTTGCCCTGGAGCTTGACCCTACACATTTCATGAACACAAAAGGGTCACTAACAGTTCAATCCGTTCTTTAATTCACGTACTTCTCATTAGGCTTTATTCTTATCTCATTAACTCATTTACAATGCTTAACATATGCCTAAGAGTGCTTACAAGTGAAAGAGAACGGAAAATAGAACCCAGGATGCATTTTCAAAATTTCAGAAAATAAGGTCCCCGTTCGAGCGGACCCTTAAGTCTGCAAAAGTACTGGTTACCTCAAATTCCCGCTCGAGCGGACTGCCTGCCTACATGGCTCCCCGCTCGAGCGTCAACTTCCCCGCTCGAGCGGGAACCATGTCTGCAGAAAATGCTGGGAGCTCGAATTCTCCGCTCGAGCGGCACTTCCCCCGCTCGAGCGGACGTCAAAAATTCTGGGCTTTCCAGAACACTCCCTTGAGTTCAAACTCGACATTCAACCAATTTTTCTTGCATGCTAAGGCTCCAATCTCACATATTTTTGTACTAACATGCCATAGACACTAAAACACATCACAATGGAGCTCAATTTCTTGTATTACTTACATGCATGCCTCAAATTAATCCAAATTCATCACCAACACATCACATTCAAACATGCAAACCTTACACTTACATGATTCATTCTTGCATGTGAGAAATATGCCTTCATATCAACTTAATTGGTGAAGAGAGGTCCCAATACATGGGTTTTAAACAATATTCAACACAAATCATACACATGGTGCTCAAACATGCAGATTCATGGCCATTTCTTGCATACATGTACATGTTAGGCTTCAATTCAACAAATACAACCCAATTTCATTTCAATCTCACTCTTGATCACCAATTTAGCTTGAACACACAAAATTACAACTATAATTCAAGAATTACTCACCTAGAAGCCTTGATCTTTCATGCTCTAGACAATTCTTGAACTAAACCTCCAAAATTTTCAAGCTTCAAGCTAAAATGCACAATTCTCCTCCTTTCTCTCACTATGGCCGGCCT
The DNA here is from genome assembly GCA_030407325.1 of Camellia japonica. Classification (NCBI taxonomy): domain Eukaryota; kingdom Viridiplantae; phylum Streptophyta; class Magnoliopsida; order Ericales; family Theaceae; genus Camellia; species Camellia japonica. The sequence goes on along the minus strand of JAPPVO010000016.1, from coordinate 194,135,642 downwards.
CCCTCTCTCACTCTCAATTGTCTAACTCAGATTTTGAGTTTTAGAGAGCTAAAGGAGGGTGAAATGCTAAAATACAACACGCCCCACTAACAAATATTTTAATATAAAATAATAGGGCACTTAATTTATCAATTTAATCAGTTTAAATTGACCAGAATTAATTTTCAATTAAATTTCACCGTAGGCTCTAAAAATTATGCCAATCACAATGGCGTAATCAATTCCGGATTCTGTGGCCGATAAGGCCCTCAATTTAATTCCCGAAGCGGATCATTCAAACAGATATTCGTACGATGAACAGATAGAATCCCAAAATCACATATATCCACATAATGGTACACAAAATCATATTAAAACATAAAATCACATACGTATTAGGGACCAATTAACATAATACAGAACAGGGGTATCACAGCGACCAAAAGTTTTGGTCACCAAATATTTATTTTTAGCAACTAAAACAATTTTTCGTCGCCGTATAGTTAGTTTTGGCTACCAAACTTATTTAGTCGCCGAATGAAAAGAAAAAAATTGTTTTTACCTTTGGCAACCAAAAAGTTTTGGTCGCCAAATATTTATTTTCAGCGACAAACATTTTTTCGTCGCCGTATAGTTAGGTTTGGCTACCAAACTTATTTAGTCGCCGAATGAAAAACTTATTTAGAGGTGAGGCACTTATTAATTACAATTTTTTATTTAAAAAAAAAAACATGATCGACATTAAGATAATTTTAATTTTATAGGCTAAATTTAAGCATAAGAATTATTACAAAACATTATTAATAAAAACAAAGCAAAATTCTATAATAATGTATAATAGCTCGGTGCAGGATGTTGATGTAAGTTTTTAATTTTAGCACAAAAAATTATGATTCAATTGATTCCTAATTTTAGAAAATAAAAACAAATCATTTATAGCACAAATTATTATAAAATCTATTAGAGTACTATATAACGTTGCCAAAATAAATTTCATGGGACCAAAATTGAAATCTGCTTGGCAAAGGTTGAATATGGAAGAGCAAAAAAAAGCAGGAAAATTAAAAAAAAAAAATTACCGACCAAAGTAATTTGGTCGCACATAACAAAAACGATATTGTTTTGAAAGTAATTTAAATTAAGTGAAGCACAGTGCCAACCAAACAGTTTGGTAGGGAAAAAATGCCCTATAACAGCCGAGTGAAATTTTCAAACTCTTTTATACAGTATATACCGCGAACCACTCCTCACACGCACCTCATCGTCGATTCTCCTACTCCATTGCAGTCACCAAAGTCGTTCATCCTCCATCATCGCAGTCGCGTGTGTGGCTTCTTCGACCAAGCATCAGTGGCGCTTCGAGAAGTACTTGGGCCTCCATTGTTAGGTATGTATGTTATCTCTCTCTCTCTCTCTCTCTCTCTCTCTCACTCTCAATCTTTGTATTACTCACATGGTTGCTCTTTATTTTCGCACCTAACAGCACCACCATCACCATTTTTCTGCTACTACCAGTTTGCCTATCTTCAAACAACCCCGAGATCAAGTATGGGTTCTCTCTTTCTTTGTCGCTCAATTTCTCTATTTTCTTTTGTTTTCCCTAATTTTCAAAACCAATTTTTTGTTTTCCCTAATTTTCAAAACCCTAATGAGTGATTGACTAAGTAGGGACCGCGGTCAGTGCTAATGCTGGAGATGAGGGTATTTTTGGGGCTTGACAGTTGTGCATTTTTTTTGATAACTCAGGTATCCCCAACTCGCTGATTTTAAGGGAAGCCAGGATTAATCCTGAGGGCCCTGAAGTTAACGACCGGGCAATCCTCCAGTGGCCCCAAGGGGTGACTCGAACTCGAAACCTGTGGATTTTATCCTCCAGACTTTACCATTCGGCCACTTGCCTTGGAGTTAACTTGACAGTTGTGCATAGTGGTGAAGAATGTGAATGGCAATGGATTTGTAAGGAGCTTAGGATGGGGAAGAATATTTGTAATTGAAGAGTGACTGAAAGAAAAGTTATGGCTGTTATAATGCAATTTACAGGCCTATAAGTGACTTATTTATTGTAGCTAAAGAAAGAAAAATTTTAGTTGAGGAGGATAGTTCCTACACAGATGAGGGTTCTCAGTTTAATTCTTTTGTCAGTCATGTTGATGGTCCTAGATGGAAATTTTGTGAGGAACCTAGTGTATCATCAAGAGGAAATATGTTGAAATCGATACGAGCATCTGGTTTGCTGCGGTAGTTACGGTGGAGTACTCTTGGACTGCAATTTGACTGGTCTAAGGTGATTGCTAATTTCATATTGTTCTTTTTCAGTTTTTATCTCAAATTGAGTACTATGGCCTTTATTTCTTTCAATACTAGCAACCCATTTGGACCATGATTGGTATTGCTTCAAGCTATGAGGTCACCACTGTGAATTTCTATATCGTTTGATGTCTATTGAACTTTCATAAGATATTTGCACCAACTATCTGTTTTGACTTGTGTCCCGTGTAAGTTTTTTCATCAATTGGCTTGAATTACAATTCTTGTACATATGTCATATTGCGCATCTTTGTTTAATTAGCATGAACACCGGTCATCAATTTATTTTGAACATTGTTTCATTGTAGTTCTGTGAGATACACTCGTCAGTAATATCTGCAGTAACTTTTTTACATGTTTGTACAACGGAATTACAATGTATCTCTTCCACACAACAAGATCTCCGATGCTCTTTGCCAATTGGCTAAAAAGATGGTAGCACCTGTAATGCCAGGTGGGGAAGAATTTCGCCCAGAAGCTGCAATAGTGAATTACTTCGGGTTAGGTACTCTTCAGTCATAGCTATCTTTTGAATGTTGTGTTTGGTTTTAAAGTAGATTATGAGAATTTGTGTATTTGTGTAGTTAATTTTTTTTCCTGAGAATTTAGTTATTGAGATGTTAGAAGGAAAGAGCTCATAAACTCAACAAGCCTAATTATTTAGTAAAAAATGTTTGTGCATTGCTCATGCCAGGTGATACACTTGGGGGCCACCTTGATGACATGGAAGCGGATTAGACTAAACCTATTGTTAGCATCAGGTATCATGTTATTCATTATACGCTCACATTCACACACATGCACACATTTCCAATAGAAGGAGCTAAAGACATTATATTGGGCCCTGAAATTTCTATTTTCTTTCAGTTTGGGCTGTAAAGCTGTTTTCCTTCTTGGAGGGAACTCTAGGCAGGATCCGTCAATGGCAATGTTCCTTCGAAGTGGTGAGATTCTGCTAATGGCTGTTATTGTGCTAATGGCTGTTATTGTGGCAATATAGTAATATTCTACATATTTATTAATCCAAGGTGAATTGTGTCATCCTGTTATTAATGTTATCAAGGAGCTGTCTTTTGCATTTTATTCTTAAAGGATAGCCCCTTCTTGCTACCTATAGAAGGCTCCAAGGGAAAATTGGAAGTGAGTGGATATAACTTTTTATGCTTCATGCTTTTGCAATTCTCTCTCTATTTTCTCCCTTGAAAGTTGTGTGCAACGAAACGGAAGTAACTTTTTTTTGGCTCATATGCAGGTGTGGGATACACTATCTGATGCTGGGGTCTCTCGAAGATATGGGAAATATAGTAATCGGAACATATCTTAATCTTTGGTTCTTGGTATTTTCTTTCCTTTCTTTTTTTGTTAGAAAAAATAGAAGAAAAAAAAGATGTTGTGGTCTTGGTTTTTTGATATTGAAATAGTATAAACCTATGAGAGAGTGAGAGAACTGACTAATTATCTTAGCGTGTCATAATTTGCACACACGTCTTGGTCAAAGTCTCTCTCTTTAAGACTCGTCCGAGTGGGGTACCTACGCCCTGCTCCTAGCTCAAGTAAAGCTGTTGGAATGACTTGGTCCCTCAAGATTGAGACCTGGCTAATGTGTATCTAGTTTTTAATTTGTAACTCCTGTCTAGATTATTCAGAGTGACATGTAACAAGGCATTATGGTTTCACTAATAGATAGCTTTTGCTGGAAAATTGAGTATCTTATCTTATCTGTTTCACTAATTGATTTTTGTGTCTTTCTCTTTATTGAATTTCAATATCTGTGGTTCTACTCACACAACAATGATTACCTTGAAATATGTCATTGTCACAAGGCAATATATGAGATTCCCTCTGTCAAAGAAGGCCTTGCTCAGTGGATACCAGTATCCAATAGTAAATTCCTAATTTTAGGTATGTCTATCCAATTAATCTGAAACCAATAGTAAATGACCCAAAAAAAAAAAAAACAGAGAGCATAGTTTTGTTCTGTTAACACTATTGGATGCTTGCCCTTCTGTTCTGTCATAGGTTGCTCTTGAAACAGCTTGTTACAATGGAGGTTATTTAGTGGATGACTTTATGGAATACATTCAAGGATGAATTTGAGAATGAAAAGAACATGCTTGGTGGTTCTTTAGGTAACAGAGCAGCTGAAGATTTGAGACAGAGAGTAATAGAACATGTAATCTTTCACTCATGTTCAATTATATATTTCAATTATATGCTGCAATGGTTCATCTACAAGACATTATTGTTTCTTGCAGAACATCCTTGTTGTCTCAAAGTATTACTGAAGGATTACCTTGGCGAGACTTGCTGAGCTGCTTTGTCTCATTGTTCAAGTATGCCAATACTTAATTGTGGTATAGTCATCATCAAATGTTTGTAATGTAATCATATAATTTTTTTGCCATATGGTTAATTTTTTTTATTGAGAATACTTCATTTTGGATATTTTTCTAGATTCTAACTTTTCTTATTTTATTTGTAGGTGACTTCCAAAAACGATCAAGCACAAGGCTGATGCTTCAAAACCATATATATTCCTTCCTATTTTATAATTTTTTTTGGATTCCTTCATTGATTTTCCTTTTAATTTTTGTTCAATTACTTAATGGTTTTCAATGGATGGATGTTTAAAACTTGTCTCAATTAATGTTTTGAATGGAATGATTGTAAAGTTTGGAATTGAGCAGGAACATATGATGAATTTTAATGTTATATTTAGGTTGGGTTGAATGAATTTTGTTCAATATTTGATTGAATGTTTATAAACAAAAATTGATTGTTAAAAAAAAAAAAAAAAAAAGATTTGGCGACTAACTAATTAGTCATTGATTGTTTAATGTCTTTTGGCGACAAAATATTTGGTTGAGAAAAGTTTTGGCAACTAAATAATTGGTCACCAAATTCTACACTTTTGCGACTAAAATCATTGGTCGGCAATTCCTTACCTTTTGGCGACTAAATTATTAGTTGGCAATTCCTTAACTTTTGGCGATGAAAATAGTTGGTCGCCGATTTTTTGCTTTTGGCGACGAACATATTTGGTCGGGAAAATATCACTTTTCGCGACCAAATGTTTTAGCGACTAAATGAATTAGTCACGGTAATGATATATTTAACGACCAAAAATTTAGTCGGCAAATTTAACTTTTTCCCGACTAACAAAAGTTTTGGTCGCCAATTACTTTTGCCGACCTTCAATTGGCGACCAAAGTGGCGACCAAAAAAATTGGTTGCGAATAACTTTTGCCGACTAAGAATGGACTTTTGCCGACCAAATTTTTAGTCGACAAAAGTGTAATTTCTTGTGGTGACACTGTATTTATGAATAATACTAAAATTATTTTTTTGATTTAAATTTTTGCAGAATACCACACTGATTGTTTCATTGCCATAAAATTTTAGTCCGCTATTTGGTTCTCGCCGTTTGCTCTCACGTTGCTTCCACAGATTCAACACAAATGAGAAAGAGAGACACATATGAATATAAAATTATTGTGAATTATATTTTGAACTTTATTGTCTTTTTAACTTTGATGGTATATATATCATCTTGTGTTAGGGGGTATATTGTGTTGTGTAGGTTAGAAGAATAATATTTTGATGTGTTGAATGAAAAATGAAAAATTAAAAATTAAAAATGTTATTGATGTGAACTAAATAATGGCATATACTAAAAAGATTGATGGTGTGTAAATACAACCCCTCTAACCTAATGATATAATTCCCTCAATTATTTGTTGACCCTTAAAACCAAGACCCGACGTCATTGGTGCAACCCGGTCTGGCTGTCCAGCTATAAGTAGAGACTATTGAATTGACGAGGGCCAGACCCATGTAATCAAACAAAAACCAGTGGCTTCTATCCTCCTAAAAGCTATATGTAAAAACAAACTCACTCACTCACTCAACCAAACCTTAGTCTTTCTCACAAACACTCGGACCAAAAATGGCTGCAACACACCTCAAACAGTTGTTGGTAATGCCACTAGTGCTACTCATCCTCCTGCTCAGCCCTTTTGGCTGCGTTTCGGGTGTCGGAATAAACTACGGTACCCTTGGAAACAACCTCCCTTCGCCAAAGAGAGTAGCTCAGCTCCTCCAATCCACCATCATCGACAAGGTCAAGATCTACGACTCCAACCCTGAAATCCTCGAAGCCTTTTCCAACACCGGCATTGATCTCATCGTTGCCGTCGAAAACTACCACGTGTCTAACATCAGTGCCACCACTTCCGCCGCCGACGAGTGGTTCGCCACCCGCATCCTCCCCTTCATTCCGGCAACCTCCGTCGTCGCCATCGCTGTCGGCAACGAGTACTTAACCACCGACACTGATCACTTGGACCCCAAAGACCTAGTCCAGGCCATGCAAAACCTACATGAGGTGTTGGTATCACGTGGATTGGACCGTAAAATCAAGGTCACAACGCCACACAGCATGGCTGTTCTTGCTTCTTCGTTTCCACCTTCGGCTTCCACATTCGCCATGAACTTCATCCCTACCATGACCTCCATTGTAGACTTCCTAGCCGGCACAGGTGCACCTTTCATGGTGAATGCATACCCATATTTTGCCTACAGAGACAACCCTAACACCATCAATCTCCAGTACGCATTGCTAGGCAATGCCACCGGGGTCCGTGACCCCAAGGGATACATGTACACCAACATGTTGGACGCACAAATAGACTCCGTTCGAGCCGCCATCTCCGCCCTCGGATTCGGAAATCAAACAATCCAAATAACGGTCTCCGAATCCGGGTGGCCCTCAAAAGGGGACTCCAGCGAAAAAACCGCCACGCCGGAAAACGCAAAGACTTACAATACTAGACTCATCGAACGAGCCCAGTCCAACAAAGGAACTCCCATGAGGCCCAAAGACAACATAGAGATATTCGTGTTTGCTCTGTTCAATGAGAACAAGAAAAAGGGAGGTGACAGTGAGAGGAACTTTGGGATTTTTAATGGGGATGGTTCAAAGGTGTATGACGTGGATCTGAGCTGTGAGTTTTGCAGTGGTGGTGGTGGGAAGCTAGGGTTTGGGGAGAAAGTGTCGGGTGCGGCGAGGGGGCCGTCGGTGTGGTGCGTGGCGAAGCCGCATGCGGACGAGAAGGTGGTTCAGTCGGTATTGGATTTCTGCTGCGGGCCGGGGGGTGTGGACTGTAGGGAGATCTATGAGAGTGGGAATTGTTATGAGCCGGATAAGATTCATGCGCATGCATCCTACGCCATGAATGCTTATTATCAGATGCATGGGAGGAACTACTGGAACTGTGATTTCAAGTCCGTTGGCCTTGTTACCTTCAGTGATCCAAGTAAGTAATACTACTACTAACTAACTAGGCTACCTACTACATTAATCACATTTCTCTTCCTTCTTCTCCCACTAGTCATTGTTTGCAAGTTTGGTTTTCTAATTCATTCACAATTATTTCATTATTTCGAGTAAATTGGAACAAGGGAATTAAGAATTTTTAGAACAACGGATCGGGCTGTGATAAATGTTATTGTCATTCCATTTGTACCAACCAATGAATGATTCTCTATCATTAAATCCTTCTAATTTATTGTTCCAAAACACTTATAATAATCATTGGATTAAATGAGAATTTTGAGACATAATTTAATGATTGAAAGTATTTTTGAAATGAAATGATATAGGATTCTATGTCATTGATGGTTGATCATTCATTTAAATTGGCCAAGAAACAATCTCCAAAATTAATATCCCTCTTTGTTCTCAATACGCTCTTAAGATGTGAGAATTTTAAAATATAAACATCTCCAGATATGATCTTGTGATTAAGAATGCATTAGAATCAAAGTACAATAATCTTATAAACAGAGGAATTTGTGTTTTTTAATTTATAGTTTTGGGTATATGAATGTTTTATATTATGTTATGTACTCATAAATGCATCATATTCTTGTTAATTAGCAGCAAATTGAGTTTAATTTTTTTATATTTTAAACACCCGGTTTAAATTGTGATCAGGTTATGGAACATGCCGGTACTCCGAACAGTAGTAAACACACCGAAAGATGAAAGAGACAGAGAAGTAGTTCAATAATGTGGTTGACAGCTCTTTGGTTTATGTCTGATTGTACTACTAATGCGTGGGCTTGTTTACACTTTTCAGACCCTAAATTTCTTTACCACACCACCCCCAATTATTACAAAATGTTAAAGGGATCTTCTGTTAAGGATTTTGAATGTTAGTTTGGTTTGTCTTTGTCCAGCAAATGAGCATAAAACCCTTCTTTTTTTATCTTTTTTTTTTCTCTTGGGAGAAGATAAAGATAAAGATAAAGATGAGCAGAAGATGTACATGATGAAAAAAATTGAACATCTCCGTGATCAAAGGCTGTTTTTGTGGTCTGAAAAAAGTGCTTACTCCTTTCCACCAAAAGGGTAAGAGAGATAAGTTTTTATTATTTTTATTGACTTTAGTCCTTTTACCTGTTCTTTCTCATAGCAAACAATACCAAGAAGCAATTTCGGCGCTGTTTGGTAGAGTTGTGGGAAAGTGCTTATAGCTTATAGTTTATAACTATGAATATAAGCTGATTTCTGACTTATAAATTAAGCATCTCCTGCCCCATTCAAAGAATAAGCTGATTTCAGACTTCCAAAAAGCTATAAGCTAAACCAAGCACATCAAAATAGCTTAAATTAAGCTGAAAGCTGAAATAAGCAGCCTTTAAGCTGTACTAAACAGGCACTTCTTCTTTCTGCAACAATAACAAATATTAAATATAACGGTAACCCTATCTTACATGCTTTCCCTCTTGGATGAACCATCTGATTTTTAACCCGAGTTTAGGGATGAATTGTGTTTTGTGGTAAAGAAAAGAAGACCAAAGTTAAAAGTGTGATCACTCTCAATTGCAAAACCAGTCATGTGTAAAATTAAAAGAGGCCTAAGTTGTGCCAAAAGTTCAGTCAGTGAGTACCCCTATTTTGGAAAATATCAGCACACCGGTTTGCTTATCAGGAGACTCCCCGGTAGGTCGTGTTATTGTATCGTTTTAGATCCCTCTATTTTTTCTTGCAAACAATCCATGAAACGAAGCCAACAACAACCCCATGCATTTACCCTCATTTGACAAAGGCAGAGCGTGGAACAGTTTGTCTCCCCAATGTGCAAAACTAATAATAGGAAACCAACCGAAATGAAAATGGTAAGCAAGAATCTCATCTCTGACCATTAGAAAAACATGGGATGCAAATGAAATTTTCCTACATTAGAGGTTTAAACATTCAAGCATATATAGAATTCAGAATTGTTGTAAACAATCAGCATTTAGTTCAGGCTTCAAGAAAGCTAATCAAGTCAGTTCCATACAACAATCCGTTGATTTTTCCAAGTTATCAACTGAATCCCTTGCATAAAAACTATAATTAATATAGTATTCTTTAGAAAACTGCTCCTCTTTATGTAAACAATTAGTTTCAGGAAAATATAAAATACGGATGATCTATTCACTGTCTTCAATTGATTGGATTAATGTCACTCATTCTCTGGATAATTGTGTTTTTCAAATCTCCTTCACAATTCATTCTCGGACGATGATCTCTCTATCTTTCTTCTCTTAGGCTCGCTTTTTGACGGGTCTTGCTTCTCATCAATTAATGACAATAGTGTCTTGAGACGCCTGATGCGTGGGCGTGAACTTCCCTCACCATTTGAAACGGATTCAGTTTGTGCAGTGCGGTAAAACTTGCGCATGATCTGGAAGAAGTATATGGCGAGAGAAACCAAGCAAGTGCTCCCAAATATGAGAAAAAGGCCCAAGAAGCTCCTCAGGTGAAGTTGCTCTGATTCAATCTGAGAGTTGTCTGAGCTACAAGCTGTGCTCATCAACCACTTGTCATGGATCCGTTGTAGATCCCCACTTTCAGAAAGTGTTAAAATTGCTGTTGATAGGTCAACAGCCAAAGGAGAGTCCCGTGGAAATGCCTAAAAATTTACATCGAACAAAAATATTCATTCATCAAAATACAAAGGAAAAGTAACAGAAACAAAATTCAAGCCATGAATGCAGAAAACTTAATTTCTTTTATTTTGGGGAAAAAAAAAAAGTAAAGAAAATAAAAGAAAAGAAGAGAATACCCCTTTTTCTTCCTACAGAAAAGATTATCAGATATAGTTCCATGAAACGCATAACACGATGTTGGGGATGTATAGTTGCATACAATATTTGACATGAATTTGACATGATACAACTCAGAGACTCAGAGATGAGTCACTTTGTCTTGTTTGGCAGCGATCAAATGAGTCTACTTGCTTCTCTCAACACTTTTTCAAATGTGAGCACCTGATGAAAACATGATTGCCTTTCTTTCAATAATTTGATTATCATATATATTAAGGGCTCTATATGATGTACTAAAATTATAGAAATTATATTTTTGCTTTAAAACGCCATGTCAACATTCCCCTACTCTAATGAACCTGTTTTCTGAACAAGAACTGAAGCAACCTAGTAATATAGATGCTCAGCAGACAGATATAAAGATATATATATATATAGAGAGAGAGAGAGAGAGAGGTAGAGAGGGAGAGAAGAATGTGATGTAGATACTCACAAAACCCCAGCCACTTTTGGTGAACTCTTGACCAACAATCCTGAATGTGCACTGGCTTGACAAGAAAAGCTCTATATATGGTCGTTCATCAACTACAGCAGCAACACCGCCCTTTTTAGGGCCACGTTGGAGCGCCACAGCATATTCTTCTGGTGATCCAAGGGCGACTAGCCTAGATTTAGGTATACCAATTTCCTCAATCAAATAATTCTCGGCAAAAGAACCCACTTGGTATCCAACAGGATCACTGCTAGTTTTCAAGGTTTCAATACCTTTAATAGGAGAAGATAACTGTTGCACGGTGAGGATTGAGGTCAAACTTGCGGTATAACTAGAGTTGATTATCAGGACCACAAAGAGCCATATAAATAACACTATACGACCCAGGGTGCTCACTGTGTTCTCTCCTGCATAAAAGATGTAGCTAAACTAATTAATATTATTGCTTCAAAGCGACATCATAATCATAATTATCCATTATAGTCGAAGTTTCACTTACTGTGGGCAAAAAACAAGGTTGAGAGGCTGAACCTGCAAATAAAGAAAACAAAAAGATCATCAAGCACTGGTCATTTTTAAAAGGGGAAATATTTTTTCCTACTAAAGAGTGGAATGATCAGTGTCACCAGATGATGCATCGGGGAATTAAAAAAAAACTACATCCCATTTTCCAATCATACAATTTGAAATAAAATAAACCATAATCACTTTCACTTGTCATAAATTGTATGATCATTCATGTTTGTCCAACTTTGTAACTTCTTCCAAGAGCACCACAAAAAACCGGTCAATGGCACATTTAGCAACTACAGCAGTTAAGCAAAATGCATGGAAAGGTTTTAATTTTCATCTTGGCTAGTAGTGCTCTGCTACAGATACAGAAAGTGAAGTGACAATCAACCTCCCCTGTAATTTCTGTTTTGAGTTTTTGGAAATAGAAACATATCCAAACGACCTCGTACGTGCTTCCATTTAGATTTCGAAGAATCCTCATCTGTATTTAGGAAGTTCAAGTGGAGCACTGCTATAGAGAAGCTAGTGGATGTGTGGATGTGCTGACAAAACAAGCAATTGGCAGTTCATTCTTAGGGCATGCATGATATATAAACATACTTGTATAAAATATCATTAGACAAATGCATGGCAATTGGCAGCTCATTCTCGGGGCATGCATGATAACCCAAAACACCTCAAGTATTTCCATGTCACTAGTTTATAAATAAGAGAAATTGAAAGCGTGAGCACAATCAACTTCCTTATAGTTTGCGCTGATCAACTCCCGTAACAATCAAAGTTCCTTATATGTTGCTATCACGTGATAGATTATCCTACGGGAACTCTAAATTTAGAACTTATTATGGACTTATGAATAAATAACAAACAAATAAAGACTAAATTGTTGACAGAAATTAGCTATGTACGACTTCGCATGTTCCAATGTAAAACTTACCAGAGTATGGTTATAAGCTGTTTCCTAGGCGGCCCCCTGAACTCATCGTTCATACGATGCTCGAGAATCCACACAACTGTCCCCACAACAATGAAACAACCAGCAGTGACACCCCACATTATTGGAGTAAATGGGCGCAAGAAAGCCCAAGCACCAGTGTTCAACTTCTTAAATGGGGCCACTACAAGAAGTCCGGAAGCAGCATATGGCTGTGTGAAATCCACAATCTTTGTCCTGTTCATGACAATGGCAATGTCACCAACAGCGCCATCAAAAAACTGTGACAAGGAGATAAATAAACAAATAATTAGCCACCCACAAAAACAAACTTTGTGTTACTTTGAACAGCAAATAAAATCTTTGACCAAAATAAAAAACAGTAAACAATGTGGTTTTCTGTGAACTTACACCCGTTGTGATCAAATGCACAAGCTCTGAGTAGCTTGGGTTTTTCTTTCCATCTCCAAAGGAGACAAATTCATATGGAACAGCATACGGTAACAGGTTGACAGCAGCTGTAAATACATCTATGCAGAACCCTTTAAAAGTATTATTAGTGCCTCGCACTTGTGATACAAATTCCCGGTAACTCACTCGATTAGGTACCCCAATTCTCAATTGCTTCCCGTTGTTTGGGAAAACCCATCCACGTGGTTTCATCGTTGTATCCCCAGGCCAAATAACACTAAATAGATGTTGGTTTGCACTCGAACGATTAGGTGGCCTTGAGTAGAGCGTCTCAGGAGGCACAGTTGATAATCCGGAATAGTTAGACCAGTAACCAATCTGTCTAAACCCATTCCCAAGCACATTAATAACATCATATGCAGGAAGAATTAGACTCCTGTCAAGATTAAACTTGATTGGACCTGTCAAACCGACTAGATTACTCTGCAATATATTCTTCAGCAGGAGTGCTCCTCCATCAAAAATGCCCATTGCATCAAGATGAAGATTACTTGTTTTAACAGAACGCAGCTTAGAATCGTTGGAAAATGAAATAATCCCTCCCTGATTGAAAAATGAATCAATAGCATGGGCAAGCAGCCAAACGGTATCATAAGCATAAAGTCCATAAGAATGTAGCCCAAAAGAGCCACTGGTCAGTTTGTTCCATCTAGAGAAGAAAGATCTCTTTTTATCTGAATCTGGCGTGTGTGTACGCAAAACAATAACTCCTTGCAATGTGTCCATGGTCTCAGAAGGAAGAGGCAAAGAAGAATCTAAAACGGAAGAAAGCCAATCAGTAGCTATCCAAACATACCCACTACCCATCAATCCAAGATAGTGAGCCACAGAAAATACCATGAAACCCGAATCAGGATTTGCATGCAAAACGATAACTCGAGACTCCAATAATGCAACCTTAACAAGAATGTTGGTTATGTCACCGCGACTAACTCCAGATCCCGGGGGAATTCCAACCTTGTAGGACACTTTACAGCGCCTAGCTGCAAGTGCATCATCTAATGCTGACACACCATTCCTTCCGTAATCATCATCAATAAATATTGCAATAACTTCCTTCCAACCATAATAATCAACTATTTCAGCTATTGCATTCATCTGATACAAATCGCTTCTAGTCGTCCTAACAAAATAGGGAAACTGAAGAGAAGATAGAGTGGGGTCCGTAGCTGCAAATGACAACAAGGGAACTTGGAGTTCATTTGCAACATTTGATATTATATGGGCAACTACAGAAGATTGTGGACCTATAATTGCAACAACATCAGTCTCCATGAATTGCAAAGCTGCAAACAATAATCAGTTATTAGCTTATCTACCGGAGAATGGTTGACTCTTCTAAAACACAGTTCCTGAATAAAATTAAAATACAAGGAAACAAGTATGCTCTATTTAGTTGCTAAGAAAATGTGGGAGAACCAAAACCCTAACAACAATAATAATAAAATTACTCTTTGCTTGGGAGTTGAGCAAACCAAAACCTCCATTCAAAAAGCCAAATTCTACTATTTGGTTTTAGTTGGGGCCACCTTTTTTAAATATTGAATAGCATAAAACATAGAAATATAGAATTGAATGTTCTTCCCATTCCCTAACTTCTCTCAACAACCGACCAGGGTAGTAGCCCAAGTGGTCTTGAGAGAGCACTTTAGTGCTAGTGTGAAACCTCATGTTCAAATCTATGGAGATATGGAGAGATGTGACCTACGTAATAATCAAACTGCTAAATTGCTAACATCCAAAGGGGACAAAAAAAATTTAAAAAAAAATAAAAACTTCACTCAGCAACCAATAGAGGGTAATTGAAGTTTGGGGAAAAACAGAGTAAAATAAAGTACCTCCAATCAGGCCAAGGAACCCACTGCAATTGGAATCTTGCATCCGTAGCACAAGTTTGGTTCCGGGGAGAACACTAGCATTGGAGTTCACGTCTTTCACAGCCTCCTCAATTGCAATCTTGGCCACTCTACCAATGGTGGATTTAAATGTGAAAATAGCTCCAATATTCACAACAGCAGGTCTTGAAGAAACATTCCCACTAAACCCATTTGCAAAAATGCCAACAAGGAGCAACAGCAATGAAAGAATCCAAATCGTACTCATTTTAGATGGGTAGCTCTGATATCTTTGTACCCTCAAAATGAATCCAATCACCTGCTTCGGAAGAGAATTCTTTGCATAATTGATTCATGGGTTTGGGGAATTTGAAAGAGCCATTACTTTCAACAAACATGTAAGATACAACAGTGAAATCATTCAAAGAACTATATTAAAATGATAGAAAATGAAGGAAACAAATGTAACCCAAAAACAGACTGAAGCTAAAAGAAAAAGGAAGAAAAAGAAAAAGGGAAAACGCCGAACAACAGCAGAAACAAGAATCAGATTCTCTTCTTAAAGTAAAAATTCAAAGAGCCATTAAAATATACCCACCATTGGTTAAAGGATAGAATCAAGCATATTATGTCTTCAAGAAGCACAGAACAGAAATCCAACAGAAAAAAGAAGGAACAATCTTGATGCCAAAGATAAGATGGAGGCAAATAGAGTGATGATGTGAATCACGCGGTTGTGGTGTAAACTGTAATCAAACCCAAAAAGACAAAGAAGCTCAAAGAGAGAGAATATAAAAATAAAAATCTGAAAGTAAGTTCATGATTCACATTGTAAAAATGGGTTGAAATTGATTGGGGAAGTAGGATTTTCACTCTCAAGAACACAGAAAAAGAAAACTAAAAATCCACCTTAGTGAGAGAGAGTCAGTTTACAGTTATACTAGCGGGCTGGCTGCGTGTTCAATTTAAATAATTTAAATAAATAAAAATAAAATAAAATATTTACCATATTTTGTGTGTACTGTAAAAAATTTCTTCTGACTCAAAAAGATTCAATTGGTGAGTGAGATAGGCGTTCACTGAAAAAATTGAATTACTTATAATATTTTTGTAAAATAAATTAAAAACAAAAAAATATTAAAACAAAGAATCTTGATGAAATAAATTGCAGAGATGGCAACAAATGACTGACTAGTGACGAGTCCGGATCCCCCCCTTGCAACTCCTCCTTACAATCCTCTTTGCAACGGTTAAGATCAGCTATTGCAACATCCAACGGCTGAGACAGCTGCTAAAGAAATTGAAATCAGCCGTTGGATATTGTAACAGCTGATCTCAACCGTTGCAAGGAGGATTTCAAAGAGGAATTGTAAGGAGAGAATCCCAACTCACTAGTGACATCACATGCAAATATTGGACGTTTCCAACTTTGGGAAAAGAACAAGAGGGTGTGAATGATAGTTGACAAAGCTGCAGATTTTAAAAGTTTTACTAAAATTTTTTATATGAGTGTGAGACCTATATTATAAGGATTTGATATGAGTTACACTCATATGAGATATTTGGTAGAAATTTTGCAACTTACGGTGTGGGCTAATTTGTGAATTATTAAAAAAAATTGTAAAACTATAAAAGCATAAGATTTTATTTTTGTATCATAATATAAATTCTACACGGAAGTGCTACGTTGCTCGAGGAATATAGGCTCGAATATAGGCTCGACACCAAAACGACGTCGTTTTGGTGTCGAGTCTATTTTTTTTTTTTTTTTTTCTTTTCTTTGTTGCAGATCGGGAAGAAGAAAACGAAGGGAGAAGAAGAAGAAGAAGAAGAAGGGGGGGCTCTGCAGACGGGAGGAGGAGGGGAGGACTAGAGGGGAGAGGGCCATAAAAATCGGGGGTGGGGGGGCTGCGCTGGGCGAGCTGCGGCGGGGCAGACGACCGGACCGGGGAGCTGCTGAGGCGGCGGAGGCGACGAGCTGTCGTGCTGCGGGGCTGGTCTCGGCGACGACGGCGGCGAGGCGAGGCGACGACGGGCCGACGGCCGACGGCCTCCTCCCTCCCTTCTTCCTCTCCCTCCCTTCTCTTCTCTCCCTCTCGAATTTTCGAGCCGTTTCGAGCTCGAATTTTTCGAGCTTTGAGTCATTTTCCAATTCTACATACACTTTCATAATTTTAATTTTAATTATTTCTAATCATTTGTAATTTTCTCTATAATTTAAGTTTATAGTTAGTCAGACTTGCATTTAGTGTAAATATTATATGATAGATTTATTTTTAAAATGATATTATAATTCTAAGCCTTTATTTGGTATGTATTTGAAATTTTAATTTCAAGGGTTCAATACTTGGAAAATTTACCCATAAGTCCTAGTTTCTGAAAAATTAAACCATTTAGTCCTAAAAGTTTTCTTATGCTCCATTTAGTCCCATTTGCATATCAATCTAATGTTCGAAACATTAATCTGATGTTCGAAATCTAATGTTCGAAACATTAATCTGATGTTCGAAACATTGTAATGGGACCTTTCAGTCTATAAGAAAACTTTTAGGACTAAACAGTGTATAAGTTATTAATTTAAGATTTATTGGTACATCCCCCTTCATACTTTTTAACATTAACCACATAATGGTACATTTTGTTTAAAAAATGTATGGTACACAAAAGATCAATGGTTAGGATTGAGCCACATCATTAAAAGTGACCTGCTAAACAGGTCACTTTTTATAGTTATGAGTTAAAATCATATCTCTTCATAACTATAATCAAATTGATCATAACTTAGTCATAACCACATCTCATAACCAATACCATTTTGTTCATAACTAATATCACATATTTCATAACCATATCTCATAACCAATACCATTTTGTTCATAACTAATATCACATATTTCATAATCATAATGACATATCTCATAACCAACACCACTTTGATCATAACAAATATCACATATCTCATAACCATTGATCACATATCTCATAACTACTACCCACATAAATCATAACCACATCTCATAACTAGTCCCTTTGAGTCATAACCACATCACATATCTCATAACCACTATTCACATATCTCGTAACCAACACTTTTTGTCATAACCAACATCACATATCTCATAACCACTAATCACATATCTTATAATTAACACCTTTTTGCTCATAACCACACCACTTTGATCATAACCAACATCACATATCTCATAACTAATAGTCACATATCTAATAATCAACATCACATATCTCATAACCACTAGTTACATAACCATATCTCATAACTCATAACCATTAATACATATAGCATAACCACACCCTTTGACACCACTTTGCTCATAACCATTACCCACATATCTCATAACCACTAACACATATAGCATAACCAAACACCATTTGACATCACTTTGCTCATAACAATTACCCACATATCTCATAACCACTAACACATATAGTATAACCAAACACCCTTTGATACCACTTTGCTCATAACCATTACCCACATATCTCATAACCACTAACACATATAGCATAACCTAACATCCTTTGACACCACTTTGCTCATAACCATTACGCACATATCTCATAACCACTAACACATATAGCATAACCAAACACCCTTTGACACCATTTTGCTCATAACTATTACCCACATATCTCATAACCACTAACACATATAGCATAACCAAACACCCTTTGACACCACTTTGCTCATAACCATTACCCACATATCTCATAACCACTAACACATATAGTATAACCAAACACCCTTTGACACCACTTTGTTCATAACCATTACCCACATATCTCATAACCACTAACACATATAGCATAACCAAACACCCTTTGACACCACTTTGCTCATAACCATTACTCACATATCTCATAACCACTAATACATATAGTATAACCAAACACCCTTTGACACCACTTTGTTCATAACCATTACTCACATATCTCATAACCACTAACACATATAGCATAACCAAATACCCTTTGACACCACTTTGCTCATAACTATTACCCACATATCTCATAACCACTAACACATATAGCATAACCAAACACTCTTTGACACCACTTTGCTCATAACCATTACCCACATATCTCATAACCACTGACACATATAGCATAACCAAACACCCTTTGACACCACTTTGTTCATAACCATTATCCACATATCTCATAACCACTAACACATATAGCATAACCAAAAACACCCTTTGACACCACTTTGCTCATAACCATTACTCACATATCTCATAACCACTAACACATATAGCATAACCAAATACCCTTTGACACCACTTTGCTCATAACTATTACCCACATATCTTATAACCACTAACACATATAGCATAACCAAACACCCTTTGACACCACTTTGCTCATAACCATTACCCACATATCTCATAACCAACATCACATATATCATAATTACTAATCACATATCTCATAACCAAACATTCTTTGACTTATAACTATACCACTTTGCTCATAACCAAAATCACATATCTCATAATCACTAATCATATATCTCATTACCTTTACCCACATATGTTATAACTACATCTCATAACCAGCACCCTTTGTTTCATAATCAATATCACATATATCATAACCACTAATCATATATCTCATAACCACTACCCACATATAGGGGTGTAAATTTGGCCCACGAGCTCGCGGCACACCCCAAGTTCGCTCGTGCCCTGGGTAGGCCGAACTAGGCTCGAGCCTAAACCCAACCTAAGATATGTGTTCTAGAGCTCGCCCGACCCTGGTGTTATGGAGTGTGACCCATCCCGTGAGCTCGGCCCGAAATTTTCTTCCCCATCTGGCTCGACTCGACCCCAATGGCTCCCTGCCCCTCTTGTCAGTGCAATGGTCAAAAATTTAAATCAAAACAATTTGAAAGAGTCATATAACCGTTAATTCCACCAACAATCAATTTTTATTTTATTTTTTTTTATATATATATAAATTAACTCCTCCCTCACAAGTCCTATAAATACCACCCCTCTCACATTTTATTTCTCACAAACAAATCTGTCTCTCAAACTCTCATTCTCTCTAAACTCTCAACTCCCTCAATTAATTTTGAACTGTTATCCCTAAGTGACAATTGCAATTGATCACCTATCTCCATTTTAGCTTTATTTTTAGTCACGGTATCTTCATTAAAGATAATAGAAATAATAATATACAAACGATATACTTTTTAAAATATCTATATACACTCATAGATATATATATATATATATATATATATATAATTTAACTAAATTTTAATAAAAATATGTTGAAAAAAATTATCTATGACGTGATTTTATTTTGTTGTACTAAATAAATTTTCTCCTAAATTTTTTCCCAACTATTCTTCATTTTTTTCTCCACTCAATTTTCTTTCCCTTGATTTGTCCTAGTTGTGCCTGAGCTCTCTCTACTTCTTAATCAGACTTCTCTATTTCATTGAAATCATCGAACGACCATCGTTGATAGTTCTTCCTCACTGGATTCTTCTTCTCTATACTCTTGTGTCTCTACAATAGATCCTTGAACTCGTTACTATTTTCTTTGTCTATTTCAACACTATTCATTCTGGTGATATTTCTCTATCTAGTAAATGCATTTATCTCGAAACTCTAGCTCTTTCACATTAATATGTCATACATATACAAACCTGTGGCCATAGTTATGATTTTATCAATTTGTACATATGTTATAGAACTGTTGAAAAATGAATATTATGCATTTTGTTGTACTGTTCTGCTATCTCAGCTCTCTTCATCCGTCAAACATCTCTCTCATTCCTTACTGTCACTGTAGATATCTCCGATGTTCCTTATCGGAAACAACACCATCTTTGACATTATTTTCACAGGCAATAAGTCCGTTCAGTCTCTCTTTCTCATATTCCCTTTCCTTTCGCTCTATTGGTTAATCTTCTGTAACTCTCATTTTTTGTTCCATGGCTTAAGTCGTGGATAAAATTATTTAATTATTGTCATTACATTCTGTGTTTATCTGTTCCATGGCTTAAGTCGTGGTTTATAAATGGTTGTCTCAGTTTATAAATTTGAGGAAAAAACGTAAACTCAAAAAATGAGTTTACGTTTTCGGTTTTCATTTTTTTTTTCAATTAATTTTTTTAACTAATTTTTTTTCAATTAATTTTTTTTCAAATATTTTTTTCCCAATTAAATTTTTTCAATTAATTTTTTGAAATAATTTTTTTTTCAATTAATTTTTTTTCAATTATTTTTTTTACCAAATATTTTTTTACCAAATATTTTTTTTCCCAATTAATTTTTTTCTATTTTTTTTAATTAATTATTTTTCAAATAATTTGTTTTCAATTATTTTTTTTAAATATTTTTTTTTCAATTATAATGTGTGTGATCCCATTGTCATAAATAATAAATATAAATATAAATATAAATATTTTAGGCCTGAACAAACATATTTTTTAGTTTATGTTTTTAAATTTTTAAAAATATTTTGTTCAACCAAACGCGTTTGTAATTTATGTTTTTCTAAAAATAAACAAAAGCCAATTTATTGTTTTTGTAAACATAAATAAAAAACGTAAAAGTTACCAAACGCTACCTTTTTTTTTTATTATACATTTTGAGTGTAAATTGATAAAATTATAAATTAATTATTGATTTTATTATAAGACTCTAAATTAATTGATTTTTTTATTATGATTATTACATAATTTCCCCCAAATAATTTCCTCCAAAAATTTGGAAGTGAAAATCAAAATTCCCTCCTTCCATGACAAATCCCTCAGACTCCCAAACATCTTCAAAAATTTCTCTCTCTCTTCAAAAATTTGCTTCTGATCTGTTACTGCTGCATGCTGTTTCAATGGTGATTTTATTTTGATGGGAAAACATGACAACCATCTGAACAGTATGATAGCTGACCTGGAATTATCATGAAGAAAAAATTATTTGAATTGATAGTGTTTTCCTGTTTCAAGCTAATAAACTACCATAACTACATTTAATCCCAAACAATTGCCCGATTTTGAGTAGTAGTCCTCCCATTCACAAATATAAATAAAAATCTTATGAACAAGGTAAGTTGTTCTAACTTATTGAACTTAACTTATATATACTTCTTTGTATGAATTAAATTAAAACACTTGTTAAAAATCATTTTCATTTTACCATTTAATTTTATTAACATTCTGAATTCAATGATATATAAAAAGATTTAAATCATTTAATATACATTCAAGAAAATAATAGTTTATATTTATTGGATTAAGTGACCGGACTTGGAATTTGACCTTTTTTAGGATCGGGTTTGAGATGGTTAGATTAGTCTCGATGTCAGATTGAGTTTGGGATGACACATATCCTAACTATTCCTCTTTTTCTTTTCTTGTTCTATTTTATTTCCCTCGATTTGTCTTAGTTGTGCCTCAGCTTTCTCTATTTCTCACTCAGACTCCTCTATTTTGCTCAGATTATCGAATGATCAACACTGGTAGTTTTTTCTCGCTGGATTCTTGCTCTCTCAACCTCGATCACCTCTCTCTACTCCTGTGTCTTTACACTAGGATCCTCGAGCTTGTCATTACTCTCTCTGTCTGTTTCAACCTTATTGTGGTTGATGTTACAAAACTTTGTGAATTAATTACAATATTTGTGATTTTTAATAATTTCGAACAATCTTGTTACGCCAATTAGTGATATCATTACGTATTTTGTGTTTTATGTTACGAAATTTTGTGACTTGATTACGATATTTCTGGTTTCTAAAAATTTTAAATATTTTTGTTACACTAATTAGTGATGTGGTTATACATTTTGTGGTTGATGACTATAATACACAAAAATAGACAATGATTTATATTAAAAACAAATAAAAAAATTAAGATTTAAATTGATAAATAAAAATTAATAATTTATTTTATTATAATACTCAAATCATGATTTATTTTTAATTTTTTTATTTTTTGTAATTGTTAATAGTAAAAAACTTTATCAAATTTATCATAGTTTTCCCTCCAAATAATTTTTGTCAAAAAAATTGGAACAAACCCTCGATTGTCCAAACCAAAATTCCCTCCCATTTTTTTTTTGACAAACCCCTGGACCTTTTCTTCAGCCCTAACGTTTGAAGAAATTACTCTCTCTCTCTCTCTCTCTCTCTCTCTCTCTCTCTCTCTCCAATCGTCGCCGCTGTCCATTGCCACAACCATCACGACATCCAGGTAAGTCCCACACCTTTCTCTCCTGTTCTGTTTTATTTCGGACAACTGATTTTAACCCTCTAGGTGTCACTCTCTGTCAAGGGATCATACACTTCCTGCCATCGTCTCCACCACCTTCGTCTCCACCGTCATCTCCAAATTAAACAACCTATTGGATAACGCCCAACCCCCTGCAACGACGACGAAACCCTAGATGTATTCGAGCTCGATTACAAACTGGTTTGTATGTAGTTCATTAATTGCCCAAAGCCCTTACTTTTACTGTATTATCTTCGATTTGTCTGTGCTAAGAGGAAATTTTCAAATTTAGGGTTTTCAAGTAGAGGATATGGAATTTTTTGTATGATTAAGTAAAAAAAATCGAAAACCCATCTTCATTCAGTCCTATTTCCTTTGAAGAAAGACTTGATTTTGTTTTTCCAGGTGTAATTTATGAGCTTTGGTTGATTGTTTGTGTTATTTAATGTTTTTGTTTCTCTCCCTTTCTCTATCTCCATTCTATGAAACCCTAGACCGAAATCTCCTTCTTCAAAACTGCCCCTTTCACCTTTGTGAACTCACTGGGTTGGTTTATAAAATTAGGAAAATATGATTTGAATAGGTTTAGGTTTTTCTATGTTTGTTAGTTGTGTTGATTCCATATATATATATATATATATATATATACTTGAAATTTGGCTTGTGTGTGAGATCTGATGTGTGGGTAATTGATATGAATTGCATTATTTTTTATTTGAAATCTGTTTATTTGATCCATTCGAGTTTAAAGTCCATTTGTTTAACTAGTTAAATAAGCCTTTTGATCCATTTGTTTTTTCTGTTTTAAAAAAATGGTGCACCCAGTTTAGTCACTATTGGATGGAGGTCTCGAATAATTTTGTTTTTCTAGCTTTCTCAAATTATATTTAACTCTTTGCATCGCCTTGATGCTTTTTTAATAAAGTTTGATTATTTATCCCAAAAAAAAAAATTATATTTAACTCTTTACTTCCAAACAAAAATTCTTCTAATGATATTGATTTTAATCCGTGCAGATCAAGGATAAAACTGGTGAGCAAATAGGTGAAACTGAAGGTATGATGTGTGATTAAAAAGAAGTTTTTCTTAATGTTAGATGGCATTTATGAAAATTTGCTTATGATCTGTTACTGTTGCATGCTGTTTCAATGGTGATTTTATTTTGATGGGAAAACATGACAACCATCTGAACAGTATGATAGCTGACCTGGAATTATCATGAAGATGTTTTTTTTTTGAATTGATAGTGTTTTCCTGTTTCAAGCTAATAAACTACCATAACTACATTTAATCCCAAACAATTGCCCGATTTTGAGTAGTAGTCCCCCCATTCAGAAATATAAATAAAAATCTTATGAACAAGGTAAGTTGTTCTAACTTATTGAACTTAACTTACAGGGAAGTGTAGTGTTAAGAGCTATATCATTTCAAAAAATGTGGTATGGACATCATTTCATGATCCTTTTGGCTATTATGGAGTTTCAGTGTTTCATTTTGTCACGACCCAAACCCGGCCCTATGGGTTTAGCACCGTAACCGGCCAGTAATCCGTGATTACCGAAGGCCTGCTCAACAGTAATACAGTATAACAGAGTTCAGGGCCTGGCGGAAGCCAATACAGTAAATAACTAGTGTCCATTGAGCTGTGAAAATCTGTATGCCAAAAACATTTTCATGCATTCATACAGTTCAACAGTACGGTCTATATACAGTCAGATACAACATTCAGTACAGGGACTTAATCCCCCAATAACAGTACAGTAAAACAGTAAACAGTCTATACAGTACAATGACAGTTGGGTGAAGCTAAGACACCCCAAAAGCAGTCTAAGCTTGATTACACTCGGGACCTCGCAGTGAGGCACAATGGTTGGCTTGACAAAACTAAAGCTTGCCTGACGCTCCTAGCTGCGGTCTGGTGCTTGTACACCTACATATATATATGAGCAGTGAGCTAAAGCCCAGTGATTAACATAATGTATAAAGAGGTTAAGAATGAAATGTCCTTACAGTAATGAAAACAGTTCATTTAACAGTATTTCAGTCTTTCAGTCAGAACAGTTATTCAGTCATATGTGGTACATCCATTAGCATAGCAGTAACAGTAGGTC
Source organism: Camellia japonica (assembly GCA_030407325.1). Lineage (NCBI taxonomy): Eukaryota > Viridiplantae > Streptophyta > Magnoliopsida > Ericales > Theaceae > Camellia > Camellia japonica. The sequence continues at coordinate 194,110,660 of JAPPVO010000016.1, read as the reverse complement.
ATAAAGACCGAACAGTAATGATGGCCAGTCATTCAGTAAACAGTATGGTTCCACGAGGAAACCGACAGAGATCTCTGTAACAGTACAGTCAGTAACAGTAGGTGCTAAGGATGCCACAGTACAGTTCAGAAATAAAGGACATACATTCATTCAGTAAGTAATATCAGTTCAATAAACAGTTCAGTTCAGTATTCAAAAGATAACCATTTTGAACATATCTTTATACAATTGTTACTCACAGAGTTTGGGCTTATCAGTAGCTAGAGCGTCTCCTCGGGATGCCAACCCTACACAGTTAACAAATAGAACGCACACTAAGTTTAACAGTCGGGAAGGATGATAATTGAATCCTTAAATTTCCTCGGTGTGGTTCTACGTCTAAATCCTCATTAAGATGTCTTAAACTAGGCCTAAGAATGCCTAGAATGGGATGAGGATGCAAAAATACAGTTAGAAGGCATTTTTCAAAAGTTGCTGAAAACAGGCTCCTCGCTCGAGCGAGCCTTCCTTCGCTCGAGCGAGCTTCCAAAATCAAAGGCTTCGCTCGAGCGAACAATCCTTCGCTCGAGCGATCTGATGAACAGTAAAAGTACTGGATGCTCGATTTTTACGCGCGATGCACGCTCGATGCTCGCTCGAGCGAGCTTGCAAAACCAAAGGGCTCGCTCGAGCGAGGAAGCCAAATCTGGAATTTCCAGATTTGTCTCCCAAGTTCGAACTAAGCATTCAAACACCCAAAACTCAACCTCTTGGCCCCAAATTCTGGAAAATACATCCACATTCAATATACAACAAGTTTCAAAAGCCATTTTACACATGCAAGGGCCAAGAGTTGGTCAATTAAAACCATTTATCAAACACATTTTCAAGAACACTTTCAAAACATGCAATGTATGGGTTTTTAACCAAAATCAAGCTTTCATTCTTGCTCAAAGGAGCTCAATAGTTGGAAAACAAACTGAAAACATGAACTTTGATAGAACATGAGCATGCATGTACAATCCATCATGAATTCCACTCCAAAATGCACCAAAATGGCCATGCATGCAACAATCCAAGCAATATTCAACCTCTATGCACTAAATCATGGCTTGATTCTACAATGGAACCTAGAACTTGCAAGATGGAGTTCAAGGCAACAAAAGAAGATGAATATTTCTTACCTAGAGTGTTGATTTCAAGTCTAGCAAGCTCAATTTAGCAATTATGCTACAATCTTCAAGTTCTTTAGCAAATTCAACAAATGAACCCAAATTTTCTCTTAACTCTCCCTCTCTCTAACTCTTGGTCGGTTGTAAAGGCAAGAAGGAGCTGATCAATTGTTGATCTAAGTGTATTAAGGCCCTCTAATGGTAATAAACAAAGGGGCCACTCACATGGCAATTTCGTAAATAGGTTGAACTTGGCAATTAACTCATTTAAATCTAATTTAATCATTCCTAATCAATTTTCAGATAAATATACCATTAAATCAGAAATATTCTACTGATCCTGGAACACTAAACGGTTTCTAATTCGGCCGCCGATAAGGCCTTCAATTAGCAGTTTAAACACATAAACACAAACAGATAATCAATCAATCAAACAGATGCAATATACAATTCAATAGACAAACTTATTCAATTTCAGTTTCGATTTCAATCAGTTTATTCAGTAACTCAGTTAATCCAATTACCAGTCGTTATCAGTTCAGTTTAGCAATGATCAGTACATAATTCAGTGGTTTAACGGTAATCAGTACGAGGGTTGTTACAGTCTCCCCTCCTTATAAGGAGTTTAGTCCTCTAAACTCGAGTTAACATATGACAACAGAGATGATGCCTAACACCAAGGTAACTTTCACTCTATAACAGGAGTATAATCATATACAAAAACGGATTCATGGCCCAATCTCAATTTTTAGCAATGCACCGAAACAGAATCAGAAATCACATATGAAGATTGGGGCTCATATTAAAACAGAATCTTATGCACATTCAGATCTCAGTCAAGAACAGATTCAGATACATGTTCATTTGCATATTTTTGTCTAGAGCATACGTAGATGCACAATCCTGGCTTATGTATACATGGTGCATTACTAGGGCAGATACAGAACAGATACAGTGCAGAACAGATACAGTACAGAGCAGATACAGTTACATAATGGTTATGAATAACCAGTTCCATAAGGGAATCCCGAATCCGGGTAACAGAACAGAACAGTACAGAAGCTGGGCCCTCATGACGAGGCCTCCGGTACGGGTAAGAGAGTGCAGACAGATATAAGTTCCATAAAGGAACCTCCGATACCGGGCAGCTAACATATATTACATAATACTAAGCGTCACGAATATATAACAGGGATCGAACAATCATTCAGTAAACAGCATATAGCATTTTCGAGACAAAACTTATTTCGTGACACGAAATATGAATAAAGTGGCACAGTAGTACACAACAGGTACAGTAGCAGTAGCAGTGTCAGTACAGTAATTCAGTTGGTTTAATTACCAATCACATTCGGTCTCCATTTAACAGTAATCGATAATTAATCGGTAGTATATAAAACGGTAGTAGTAATATCGGTACAGTGACAATACAGTGACAGTAATGGTACAATACAGTAACAGTAACGGTATAATACAGTAACAGTAACGATACAATACAGTAACAGTACGATACAATACAGTAACAGTAACGGTAGCAATATAGTAGTATTCACACTACTTACATCAAGTACTTATCGGTGTTATAGATTTACACTGGTCTTAGTTTCATAAGTAATTTCCCCCGTTAAGTTACAGAGATTCGATCCATTCAATTTCGAGTCTTTCATTCAGTCTTTGTTCAATCCAGTTCTCGGTTCAGTAATCCATTACAGTCAGTCCAGTTCATTCGGGAGTTATCGGGAACATAAGGCGAATTTGTACATTACTCCCATAGCAGTAGGCAGAGTTCTTAAGCATTCATTCACTATTCATCAGTGCCAGTCCTTACCGATTCGGTTATAGCACATGTCAATACGAAAGCAGTCATATAGATTACATATACTTTCAGACAGTCAGAGTTTATGATCAAAACCAGTCTGTGGTCAACAGATCCCACCAGTTCTGAAGTACAGTAATCACCAAAACAATCATTCCCTAGTCAAACAAGTTCATGGTTATAACGGTAATACCGGGTGATTAATCACATGCCACATACCCAGTTTCTCTCACATTGTAAACAAATCCGGTAATAGTTCTTAATAGGAGTTCTCTCAGATCAAATCGATGAAAGTTCGACTAGGTCATTTCAGATGCAAGTTCTGTCCAAACATATCAAATAAAAGTTCGAAGCGCAAGCATCAAACAAAAGTTCCATCGGTTACCCAAAAGGGTTTCATTGACCACGGTTCCATCAGATTAGTTCAGATCAAGGTTCCATTCTTATCATTTCCAGATCAGTTAACATTAGTTCATACTCCGGTCACTTCGGTACATAGTAGTTTTACAATCAGTAATTTCACAATTAGTCTGAGTTCATCAATTGTCAAACTTACATCAGAGTCCGGTACCATTACAATTCATATCAAAGCAGTACAGGTCACATACAGTGTGTTCCTCCCAATAAGTTTACAGACAATGCACAGACACGCAGTTAGTCATATCGAGAGGTAAGCATCACAGTCAACATAGCAATTTCCAAATAAATCCTTCATATAAGCATATGGTATACAATAATACATCACACAAAGTTCTTGGTGACACATAATGGTGAGTTGTCATACAAGGGTTCCAAATCAGTCATATAGTCACTAAAGCATATGCTCGCAGATCAACTCCAACAGTCACGTCAATTTTTTTTTTTTTCCACAATCACGATTCCCAGTCAAGGGTTTATCGGTTGGGGTCTTTATTCAGTCATGCAGTTACAGAGTCATAGTCCCAACGGTTAACTTATCAAGCAAATTAATCAGTCATTCCGAGCCAAGGTACAGTCATATATGTGCATGTTCAGAATCTACTAACAGTCCCATTACAGGTTCACGGGTTCAATGTACAATGCAAAATAGTTCCTCCAGATACAATAGTTAAGATAACCAGTCGTATATCTATTCAGTCTAGTAATATCCTTAAACAAAGGTAAGCAGATATGTACACAAATCTAAGCGGTTTCCTTAGCATAGGTAAATGTTAACATGAGGTTTTTACAGTGTCGTACATATAGTCCGCATCAACGGTAGATTTCAAAAGATCCATTATTCACAGTCCATTCCTCTCAATCTTAGCAGTGTTACAAGCATGGGAACATACATACAGGTGTGAGATCAAAATCAGTTTTCATGTAGGCATTCGTTCACAATTTCGTAAGCAGAAGTTCATCTTTACAAACCAATATGGTTCTCAATTTCAGCAGTCCCACATACAAACAGTTCACGTGTATAATTCGAGTTCAGGGGTCCGTTCATTCAATAATGTCCGTCAATACGTAACAGTTCAGTACAATCATAGTCATACAAATTTCTCGAATTACAGTCAATCATAAGGTATTCCCATGTTCAACAGTTCTAATACAGTTCAAAAGGTCACATCTAACAGTTCACATTCAGTTATTACAATACGATACAGGGACCTAACTCAGCAAGTCCTCGCTGTTCACAAGTTCTAACGGTTCTCAGTGTATGGTTCATAATTCCGGTAATTCAATTAGCGCAGTCAATATGTTCGCAGTCTATACCAAATTACGGAATATACGATTCTCCACACAAACGTTCGTATAAGCAATTTCATCTGTTCCAGGTAATACCTACGTCAGTCTTTTCAGTGTTCCGAGCATTTGTGGGCAAGACTAAGACTTAGGAAAATATCCCTCCTGTCCATGCCTAGAATAAGTTTCAGATAGGCGGTGGCAACGCCCCCTTGGTATTTCCCACATACGGTACAGATAGGTATATCGTTGTTCACATTACTTCTTCGACCTCCATTGGTCAAAGCTATTGTCGAGATTTTCTATTCACGGAGGTCATTGAAGCACCGGTCATTTCCACTTTCTGTTACTTTTGTTTCGTTCTTTCTAATTTCAGTTGACGATGTCAAACACATCTAGGTCACTCCCACCTCCAGTTCTTTTCCAGTCAGTGCCTATCATGTGGGTTGCCTATCAGATTAGCTGGGTAAATTTTACCTCATATTCGACCACAGTCCTATCACTTTACTCAAGTTGTTCAAACTCGGATACTTTCCTATTTCAGATGTATTGGGGAAAACATTTTTTTTTTTTTGAAGAGAACTTCACATATTTTCTCAGTTTCTAAACCCAAGTCTCAGTTTTCAGTGGTTCAGTACCTCCCAGAAATTCCGGTGGTTTCAGTCTATTTGGGTTTCAGTTCATATTCAGTTGGTTCCGGCAGGTATGTCTGCCTTTATTCTTTCAGATTTTCGATTAAGGCCTCAATCATTCATTCTAGCCTGTTAATCCTCAGATTAGAAGTTTCAGTTCGTTCACAAGCCTCACCCTTGTTGTTATTATTTCAGATTCTCAGTTAACCTATTCATTCCCCAGGAATTTACCAAGAATTTCCGACTCGAAGCAACGCTGGCCAACGTGATTCCAATCGGACTTTCCAGGTCATTCAGCAAAGGCATGAGACTCTATGGCTTAACATTCCACAAATTAGGTTCCCACATATTCTTTGATCAACACAGGGAAGTTCTCACTGATTTCACATTTTATTCCATATCAGACGTGTGTATACTTTCATTTCAGTTCAGGTATGGTCACATGACCCTTTACTTTCACACGTTCACTTTCTTATAGATTTCCACAGTCGGTAGTAACATTAACATTACACGTTATTCTATTTAACCTCTTTAAGTATGCACATAGGTTTCATTTCATTTCACTATAAGCAGTGGTAGCAATTATAAACATAAACAGTTGCACACTTAAACAGTTAACACATTAGCATATAATCAGTCATGTCATTGTCGCACACACTTTTCATGCTCATGCAATGCCCTAACTTCTTCTAGGACATCCTATAGCTCATTTGGACACGTGTGTGCGGTATAACTCGTGGTTAAGTATCGCTCTGATACCACTCTGTCACGACCCAAACCCGGCCCTATGGGTTTAGCACCGTAACCGGCCAGTAATCCGTGATTACCGAAGGCCTGCTCAACAGTAATACAGTATAACAGAGTTCAGGGCCTGGCGGAAGCCAATACAGTAAATAACTAGTGTCCATTGAGCTGTGAAAATCTGTATGCCAAAAACATTTTCATGCATTCATACAGTTCAACAGTACGGTCTATATACAGTCAGATACAACATTCAGTACAGGGACTTAATCCCCCAATAACAGTACAGTAAAACAGTAAACAGTCTATACAGTACAATGACAGTTGGGTGAAGCTAAGACACCCCAAAAGCAGTCTAAGCTTGATTACACTCGGGACCTCGCAGTGAGGCACAATGGTTGGCTTGACAAAACTAAAGCTTGCCTGACGCTCCTAGCTGCGGTCTGGTGCTTGTACACCTACATATATATATGAGCAGTGAGCTAAAGCCCAGTGATTAACATAATGTATAAAGAGGTTAAGAATGAAATGTCCTTACAGTAATGAAAACAGTTCATTTAACAGTATTTCAGTCTTTCAGTCAGAACAGTTATTCAGTCATATGTGGTACATCCATTAGCATAGCAGTAACAGTAGGTCATAAAGACCGAACAGTAATGATGGCCAGTCATTCAGTAAACAGTATGGTTCCACGAGGAAACCGACAGAGATCTCTGTAACAGTACAGTCAGTAACAGTAGGTGCTAAGGATGCCACAGTACAGTTCAGAAATAAAGGACATACATTCATTCAGTAAATAATATCAGTTCAATAAACAGTTCAGTTCAGTATTCAAAAGATAACCATTTTGAACATATCTTTATACAATTGTTACTCACAGAGTTTGGGCTTATCAGTAGCTAGAGCGTCTCCTCGGGATGCCAACCCTACACAGTTAACAAATAGAACGCACACTAAGTTTAACAGTCGGGAAGGATGATAATTGAATCCTTAAATTTCCTCGGTGTGGTTCTACGTCTAAATCCTCATTAAGATGTCTTAAACTAGGCCTAAGAATGCCTAGAATGGGATGAGGATGCAAAAATACAGTTAGAAGGCATTTTTCAAAAGTTGCTGAAAACAGGCTCCTCGCTCGAGCGAGCCTTCCTTCGCTCGAGCGAGCTTCCAAAATCAAAGGCTTCGCTCGAGCGAACAATCCTTCGCTCGAGCGATCTGATGAACAGTAAAAGTACTGGATGCTCGATTTTTACGCGCGATGCACGCTCGATGCTCGCTCGAGCGAGCTTGCAAAACCAAAGGGCTCGCTCGAGCGAGGAATCCTTCGCTCGAGCGAGGAAGCCAAATCTGGAATTTCCAGATTTGTCTCCCAAGTTCGAACTAAGCATTCAAACACCCAAAACTCAACCTCTTGGCCCCAAATTCTGGAAAATACATCCACATTCAATATACAACAAGTTTCAAAAGCCATTTTACACATGCAAGGGCCAAGAGTTGGTCAATTAAAACCATTTATCAAACACATTTTCAAGAACACTTTCAAAACATGCAATGTATGGGTTTTTAACCAAAATCAAGCTTTCATTCTTGCTCAAAGGAGCTCAATAGTTGGAAAACAAATGAAAACATGAACTTTGATAGAACATGAGCATGCATGTACAATCCATCATGAATTCCACTCCAAAATGCACCAAAATGGCCATGCATGCAACAATCCAAGCAATATTCAACCTCTATGCACTAAATCATGGCTTGATTCTACAATGGAACCTAGAACTTGCAAGATGGAGTTCAAGGCAACAAAAGAAGATGAATATTTCTTACCTAGAGTGTTGATTTCAAGTCTAGCAAGCTCAATTTAGCAATTATGCTACAATCTTCAAGTTCTTTAGCAAATTCAACAAATGAACCCAAATTTTCTCTTAACTCTCCCTCTCTCTAACTCTTGGTCGGTTGTAAAGGCAAGAAGGAGCTGATCAATTGTTGATCTAAGTGTATTAAGGCCCTCTAATGGTAATAAACAAAGGGGCCACTCACATGGCAATTTCGTAAATAGGTTGAACTTGGCAATTAACTCATTTAAATCTAATTTAATCATTCCTAATCAATTTTCAGATAAATATACCATTAAATCAGAAATATTCTACTGATCCTGGAACACTAAACGGTTTCTAATTCGGCCGCCGATAAGGCCTTCAATTAGCAGTTTAAACACATAAACACAAACAGATAATCAATCAATCAAACAGATGCAATATACAATTCAATAGACAAACTTATTCAATTTCAGTTTCGATTTCAATCAGTTTATTCAGTAACTCAGTTAATCCAATTACCAGTCGTTATCAGTTCAGTTTAGCAATGATCAGTACATAATTCAGTGGTTTAACGGTAATCAGTACGAGGGTTGTTACAGTCTCCCCTCCTTATAAGGAGTTTAGTCCTCTAAACTCGAGTTAACATATGACAACAGAGATGATGCCTAACACCAAGGTAACTTTCACTCTATAACAGGAGTATAATCATATACAAAAACGGATTCATGGCCCAATCTCAATTTTTAGCAATGCACCGAAACAGAATCAGAAATCACATATGAAGATTGGGGCTCATATTAAAACAGAATCTTATGCACATTCAGATCTCAGTCAAGAACAGATTCAGATACATGTTCATTTGCATATTTTTGTCTAGAGCATACGTAGATGCACAATCCTGGCTTATGTATACATGGTGCATTACTAGGGCAGATACAGAACAGATACAGTGCAGAACAGATACAGTACAGAGCAGATACAGTTACATAATGGTTATGAATAACCAGTTCCATAAGGGAATCCCGAATCCGGGTAACAGAACAGAACAGTACAGAAGCTGGGCCCTCATGACGAGGCCTCCGGTACGGGTAAGAGAGTGCAGACAGATATAAGTTCCATAAAGGAACCTCCGATACCGGGCAGCTAACATATATTACATAATACTAAGCGTCACGAATATATAACAGGGATCGAACAATCATTCAGTAAACAGCATATAGCATTTTCGAGACAAAACTTATTTCGTGACACGAAATATGAATAAAGTGGCACAGTAGTACACAACAGGTACAGTAGCAGTAGCAGTGTCAGTACAGTAATTCAGTTGGTTTAATTACCAATCACATTCGGTCTCCATTTAACAGTAATCGATAATTAATCGGTAGTATATAAAACGGTAGTAGTAATATCGGTACAGTGACAATACAGTGACAGTAATGGTACAATACAGTAACAGTAACGGTATAATACAGTAACAGTAACGATACAATACAGTAACAGTACGATACAATACAGTAACAGTAACGGTAGCAATATAGTAGTATTCACACTACTTACATCAAGTACTTATCGGTGTTATAGATTTACACTGGTCTTAGTTTCATAAGTAATTTCCCCCGTTAAGTTACAGAGATTCGATCCATTCAATTTCGAGTCTTTCATTCAGTCTTTGTTCAATCCAGTTCTCGGTTCAGTAATCCATTACAGTCAGTCCAGTTCATTCGGGAGTTATCGGGAACATAAGGCGAATTTGTACATTACTCCCATAGCAGTAGGCAGAGTTCTTAAGCATTCATTCACTATTCATCAGTGCCAGTCCTTACCGATTCGGTTATAGCACATGTCAATACGAAAGCAGTCATATAGATTACATATACTTTCAGACAGTCAGAGTTTATGATCAAAACCAGTCTGTGGTCAACAGATCCCACCAGTTCTGAAGTACAGTAATCACCAAAACAATCATTCCCTAGTCAAACAAGTTCATGGTTATAACGGTAATACCGGGTGATTAATCACATGCCACATACCCAGTTTCTCTCACATTGTAAACAAATCCGGTAATAGTTCTTAATAGGAGTTCTCTCAGATCAAATCGATGAAAGTTCGACTAGGTCATTTCAGATGCAAGTTCTGTCCAAACATATCAAATAAAAGTTCGAAGCGCAAGCATCAAACAAAAGTTCCATCGGTTACCCAAAAGGGTTTCATTGACCACGGTTCCATCAGATTAGTTCAGATCAAGGTTCCATTCTTATCATTTCCAGATCAGTTAACATTAGTTCATACTCCGGTCACTTCGGTACATAGTAGTTTTACAATCAGTAATTTCACAATTAGTCTGAGTTCATCAATTGTCAAACTTACATCAGAGTCCGGTACCATTACAATTCATATCAAAGCAGTACAGGTCACATACAGTGTGTTCCTCCCAATAAGTTTACAGACAATGCACAGACACGCAGTTAGTCATATCGAGAGGTAAGCATCACAGTCAACATAGCAATTTCCAAATAAATCCTTCATATAAGCATATGGTATACAATAATACATCACACAAAGTTCTTGGTGACACATAATGGTGAGTTGTCATACAAGGGTTCCAAATCAGTCATATAGTCACTAAAGCATATGCTCGCAGATCAACTCCAACAGTCACGTCAATTTTTTTTTTTTCCACAATCACGATTCCCAGTCAAGGGTTTATCGGTTGGGGTCTTTATTCAGTCATGCAGTTACAGAGTCATAGTCCCAACGGTTAACTTATCAAGCAAATTAATCAGTCATTCCGAGCCAAGGTACAGTCATATATGTGCATGTTCAGAATCTACTAACAGTCCCATTACAGGTTCACGGGTTCAATGTACAATGCAAAATAGTTCCTCCAGATACAATAGTTAAGATAACCAGTCGTATATCTATTCAGTCTAGTAATATCCTTAAACAAAGGTAAGCAGATATGTACACAAATCTAAGCGGTTTCCTTAGCATAGGTAAATGTTAACATGAGGTTTTTACAGTGTCGTACATATAGTCCGCATCAACGGTAGATTTCAAAAGATCCATTATTCACAGTCCATTCCTCTCAATCTTAGCAGTGTTACAAGCATGGGAACATACATACAGGTGTGAGATCAAAATCAGTTTTCATGTAGGCATTCGTTCACAATTTCGTAAGCAGAAGTTCATCTTTACAAACCAATATGGTTCTCAATTTCAGCAGTCCCACATACAAACAGTTCACGTGTATAATTCGAGTTCAGGGGTCCGTTCATTCAATAATGTCCGTCAATACGTAACAGTTCAGTACAATCATAGTCATACAAATTTCTCGAATTACAGTCAATCATAAGGTATTCCCATGTTCAACAGTTCTAATACAGTTCAAAAGGTCACATCTAACAGTTCACATTCAGTTATTACAATACGATACAGGGACCTAACTCAGCAAGTCCTCGCTGTTCACAAGTTCTAACGGTTCTCAGTGTATGGTTCATAATTCCGGTAATTCAATTAGCGCAGTCAATATGTTCGCAGTCTATACCAAATTACGGAATATACGATTCTCCACACAAACGTTCGTATAAGCAATTTCATCTGTTCCAGGTAATACCTACGTCAGTCTTTTCAGTGTTCCGAGCATTTGTGGGCAAGACTAAGACTTAGGAAAATATCCCTCCTGTCCATGCCTAGAATAAGTTTCAGATAGGCGGTGGCAACGCCCCCTTGGTATTTCCCACATACGGTACAGATAGGTATATCGTTGTTCACATTACTTCTTCGACCTCCATTGGTCAAAGCTATTGTCGAGATTTTCTATTCACGGAGGTCATTGAAGCACCGGTCATTTCCACTTTCTGTTACTTTTGTTTCGTTCTTTCTAATTTCAGTTGACGATGTCAAACACATCTAGGTCACTCCCACCTCCAGTTCTTTTCCAGTCAGTGCCTATCATGTGGGTTGCCTATCAGATTAGCTGGGTAAATTTTACCTCATATTCGACCACAGTCCTATCACTTTACTCAAGTTGTTCAAACTCGGATACTTTCCTATTTCAGATGTATTGGGGAAAACATTTTTTTTTTTTTGAAGAGAACTTCACATATTTTCTCAGTTTCTAAACCCAAGTCTCAGTTTTCAGTGGTTCAGTACCTCCCAGAAATTCCGGTGGTTTCAGTCTATTTGGGTTTCAGTTCATATTCAGTTGGTTCCGGCAGGTATGTCTGCCTTTATTCTTTCAGATTTTCGATTAAGGCCTCAATCATTCATTCTAGCCTGTTAATCCTCAGATTAGAAGTTTCAGTTCGTTCACAAGCCTCACCCTTGTTGTTATTATTTCAGATTCTCAGTTAACCTATTCATTCCCCAGGAATTTACCAAGAATTTCCGACTCGAAGCAACGCTGGCCAACGTGATTCCAATCGGACTTTCCAGGTCATTCAGCAAAGGCATGAGACTCTATGGCTTAACATTCCACAAATTAGGTTCCCACATATTCTTTGATCAACACAGGGAAGTTCTCACTGATTTCACATTTTATTCCATATCAGACGTGTGTATACTTTCATTTCAGTTCAGGTATGGTCACATGACCCTTTACTTTCACACGTTCACTTTCTTATAGATTTCCACAGTCGGTAGTAACATTAACATTACACGTTATTCTATTTAACCTCTTTAAGTATGCACATAGGTTTCATTTCATTTCACTATAAGCAGTGGTAGCAATTATAAACATAAACAGTTGCACACTTAAACAGTTAACACATTAGCATATAATCAGTCATGTCATTGTCGCACACACTTTTCATGCTCATGCAATGCCCTAACTTCTTCTAGGACATCCTATAGCTCATTTGGACACGTGTGTGCGGTATAACTCGTGGTTAAGTATCGCTCTGATACCACTCTGTCACGACCCAAACCCGGCCCTATGGGTTTAGCACCGTAACCGGCCAGTAATCCGTGATTACCGAAGGCCTGCTCAACAGTAATACAGTATAACAGAGTTCAGGGCCTGGCGGAAGCCAATACAGTAAATAACTAGTGTCCATTGAGCTGTGAAAATCTGTATGCCAAAAACATTTTCATGCATTCATACAGTTCAACAGTACGGTCTATATACAGTCAGATACAACATTCAGTACAGGGACTTAATCCCCCAATAACAGTACAGTAAAACAGTAAACAGTCTATACAGTACAATGACAGTTGGGTGAAGCTAAGACACCCCAAAAGCAGTCTAAGCTTGATTACACTCGGGACCTCGCAGTGAGGCACAATGGTTGGCTTGACAAAACTAAAGCTTGCCTGACGCTCCTAGCTGCGGTCTGGTGCTTGTACACCTACATATATATATGAGCAGTGAGCTAAAGCCCAGTGATTAACATAATGTATAAAGAGGTTAAGAATGAAATGTCCTTACAGTAATGAAAACAGTTCATTTAACAGTATTTCAGTCTTTCAGTCAGAACAGTTATTCAGTCATATGTGGTACATCCATTAGCATAGCAGTAACAGTAGGTCATAAAGACCGAACAGTAATGATGGCCAGTCATTCAGTAAACAGTATGGTTCCACGAGGAAACCGACAGAGATCTCTGTAACAGTACAGTCAGTAACAGTAGGTGCTAAGGATGCCACAGTACAGTTCAGAAATAAAGGACATACATTCATTCAGTAAATAATATCAGTTCAATAAACAGTTCAGTTCAGTATTCAAAAGATAACCATTTTGAACATATCTTTATACAATTGTTACTCACAGAGTTTGGGCTTATCAGTAGCTAGAGCGTCTCCTCGGGATGCCAACCCTACACAGTTAACAAATAGAACGCACACTAAGTTTAACAGTCGGGAAGGATGATAATTGAATCCTTAAATTTCCTCGGTGTGGTTCTACGTCTAAATCCTCATTAAGATGTCTTAAACTAGGCCTAAGAATGCCTAGAATGGGATGAGGATGCAAAAATACAGTTAGAAGGCATTTTTCAAAAGTTGCTGAAAACAGGCTCCTCGCTCGAGCGAGCCTTCCTTCGCTCGAGCGAGCTTCCAAAATCAAAGGCTTCGCTCGAGCGAACAATCCTTCGCTCGAGCGATCTGATGAACAGTAAAAGTACTGGATGCTCGATTTTTACGCGCGATGCACGCTCGATGCTCGCTCGAGCGAGCTTGCAAAACCAAAGGGCTCGCTCGAGCGAGGAATCCTTCGCTCGAGCGAGGAAGCCAAATCTGGAATTTCCAGATTTGTCTCCCAAGTTCGAACTAAGCATTCAAACACCCAAAACTCAACCTCTTGGCCCCAAATTCTGGAAAATACATCCACATTCAATATACAACAAGTTTCAAAAGCCATTTTACACATGCAAGGGCCAAGAGTTGGTCAATTAAAACCATTTATCAAACACATTTTCAAGAACACTTTCAAAACATGCAATGTATGGGTTTTTAACCAAAATCAAGCTTTCATTCTTGCTCAAAGGAGCTCAATAGTTGGAAAACAAACTGAAAACATGAACTTTGATAGAACATGAGCATGCATGTACAATCCATCATGAATTCCACTCCAAAATGCACCAAAATGGCCATGCATGCAACAATCCAAGCAATATTCAACCTCTATGCACTAAATCATGGCTTGATTCTACAATGGAACCTAGAACTTGCAAGATGGAGTTCAAGGCAACAAAAGAAGATGAATATTTCTTACCTAGAGTGTTGATTTCAAGTCTAGCAAGCTCAATTTAGCAATTATGCTACAATCTTCAAGTTCTTTAGCAAATTCAACAAATGAACCCAAATTTTCTCTTAACTCTCCCTCTCTCTAACTCTTGGTCGGTTGTAAAGGCAAGAAGGAGCTGATCAATTGTTGATCTAAGTGTATTAAGGCCCTCTAATGGTAATAAACAAAGGGGCCACTCACATGGCAATTTCGTAAATAGGTTGAACTTGGCAATTAACTCATTTAAATCTAATTTAATCATTCCTAATCAATTTTCAGATAAATATACCATTAAATCAGAAATATTCTACTGATCCTGGAACACTAAACGGTTTCTAATTCGGCCGCCGATAAGGCCTTCAATTAGCAGTTTAAACACATAAACACAAACAGATAATCAATCAATCAAACAGATGCAATATACAATTCAATAGACAAACTTATTCAATTTCAGTTTCGATTTCAATCAGTTTATTCAGTAACTCAGTTAATCCAATTACCAGTCGTTATCAGTTCAGTTTAGCAATGATCAGTACATAATTCAGTGGTTTAACGGTAATCAGTACGAGGGTTGTTACACATTTGTCTTTGGAATTTCAAAATGATGTAGTGAAGAACCTAGTGACTAAGTTACACTCTGCTAAAGCTAAGCTTGATTTGGTGACACAAACAAAATGCAAATTTGTTTTGGAGAATAGAAAGGTTCATATATTAAATTCTGATTTCTATAGCTTGAGTGGATGTACATAGATACTAAGGGTAGAGTGTTTTTTTATTTTATTTTTTATGTCATTGTTATTACTGTTTATATTTTTACTAGCCTTTAAGTGTTTTGAATTGCCTAAAGAGTTAATGTTGTTGTTCAGAGAGAACTTTACAAACCCGAGTCTGATCGTTCTTGCATACTTCTGGAGTTCGATGTATTTTTTTCCTTTTATTTTTTGGTTGTGTTTGTTGTTTGATTTTGGTTTAGAAATAATCATGCAATGTTTGCCTAAATTTAGTCAATATATTCAAATAGCAGTAAAGTTTTATCCATATTATTGCTATTTTTCAGCTTTATTACAAGTCCATTTGAGTGTAACTTATTTAAGTACTAGTAATTTTTCAAAATTTTATATAATTCTGTTTATGATGACATGATAAATATATGAATATTTGCACAAATTTGCGTGATTTATCATGAAGATGACTTCCAAAATGTTGGAAACTAGACTAATAAGTTCAAAGAGTGACAAAGATACAGAGTACCCGCAATCATTAATTTCCTTACGTATTGTCTTCTTTACTAACTCTATTTCAATGTGTTGTTTTTGTTTGTTATAGGTCCTCAATTTCTCCATCTTAAAGTAGAAGTAAAGCTATACCTCCTCCATCCCTTCCTCGTTAGCGGTTGCATTAGCAGGTGTGTTTTTTAATTTATTTGCTTTTAATTAATAGCAGGGCACTGGCGGGTGTGCTATGTTATTCATTTGTGCTGTCTTTTTTTATTTATTTGTTTATTTTAATTGATAGCAGGGCACTGGCGGGTGTGCTACGTTATTTATTTGTGCTGTTTTTATTTATTTATTTGTTTATTTTAATTGATAGCAGGGCACTGGCGGGTGTGCTACGTTATTTATTTGTGCTGTCTTTTTTATTTATTTGTTTATTTTAATTGACAGCAGGGCACTGGTGGGTGTGCTATTTTATTTATTTGTGCTGTCTTTCGTTATCATCACATTGAATCCAGCAACAAATAAAAGGGTAAACTACCAATATGTCCTAATAGCTGTCATTATTAGCATCATCAATGATCTTCATTGATATAGGGTGTGGTCCACATCACATCAAGTTAAATCTATACCAAGCATTCAAATTCTAGGAACTTTTCGACGTAAAAATAATTTATGTTAAGCAAGAATTACAATCAAAGCCATAGTTGCTATCATTTATAATTACTCACTTTATGATATATAACTTCATGTAACTATAACATATGGATTGATGTTGGCTCAAATCATTTGGAAAATCCACTCCCACATTTTTATTATATTGCAAAATAATATTTTTCGTACATAGATTCTTTCTTTTCTTCCCACAATCAGTAATTTCCTTACGTGTTATTTTCTTTACTAACTTTATTTCAATGCTCTGTTTTTGTTTGTTATAGGTCCTCAATTTCTCCATCTTAACGTATAATATACCTTGGTTGAGGTATGAATTTACCTTTCAATGTCGATAGTGCTACTCTTGCTGGGTTGTTTGAACGAGCTGGAAATGTGGAGATGGTTGAGGTATGAATTTACATTTTCGTCTATCTATGAAATATATGTATATATATATATATATATATGGGTTTAGGGTTTAGTGAGATTTTAATTTTCTAGATAATGTTTTGTTTGATGTAAAATTTACGTTATTTGGTGTGAAGGGTTATTTTCATTTTCATATTTATTTATTTATTCTTGTAAACTTTTGTTAATTTTCAAGTTTTGCTTGTGAAAATTCTTTGACTGAAATATGAATTTTTGTGGGGTTCAGAATTGAGTTCAAATTTTATTTTTTGGGTTTGGTCTGTTACAAATCCATGAAATAGATATGGGTTTTTATTTTTTATATAATTGTAACAAGGTTTACAGAGATTTTAGTTTTGTAGATAATGTTTTGTTTGATGCAAAATTCAAATTATTTGGTGTGAAGGTTTTTTTTTTTGGCCCCTTGTGAACTTCGGTATGTAGAGTTATTCACCAGAGGACAACCGGTTTGATCTTCACCAATTTCTATACAATGCGAGATGGCCATATCAATTTCGAAAGATCGATGAACTTGTACGCAAGTTTGATGGTGAAAAAACTGCTCTTACAAAATCAACTGACCAGGAAAAAGTGGGTGTTACATCTGTTGGTGGTATGGGAGTTGTGGCAACAGGCTTAGGTGATCCAAAAGCTAGACTTTAGTTCGAGTTGATGGCTGCACGTTCACGGTTGAATTCTTTACGTGCAAATGAATTTGATTCCAAACAGTGTTGATTAATATATAGTTGGATTTGTCTTTCAAGTAACTTAGAAGAATACTAAATTGGTGAAGTCGGAGAAATTTAATATGAAATTAGATTGGGGATTTGGGGCTCAGAGAGGATTTATTTGATTGCATTTTAGTATGGATGTCATGCCCAATGAATGCTCTTATGACATCTTGCCCAAATGGGGACAACTAAATGCTTTGAAGATTACCTGCGGAAATAAGGTTGACTTGTGAATTGAGTAGACAAATCCTAAGTTGCCTTATTTGATTCATAGTAGGTAGGCCTTGGAATGAGCTAGGGCAGGCTACTCGAGTGGTCAAACTTTTTCATCTTTGGATAGACCTTTATGTGCGTGAATCTTATTAATTTTCAATTAAATGCAGGGATGTTACCTCTATGTCTATGTGACTTAAAGTTTGTCTAGATTTTAGAAGTGACTGGAGTAGAATGGCAAAACTAGACTTTGTTGAGTTGGCAAGTAGTTGATATGAATATGCTAGCCTAGAAGTGAAAGTATATCTCTTCTCTTACTGGAGTAGAATGGCAAAACAAGACTTTGTTGAGTTGGCAAGTAGTTGACATGAATATGCTTAGTCCTAAAGGAGGGCTAGAATGAAGAAAACAATCTGTATAGCTGGTTCTTGGTAATTGGGACATAGCATTGGTTGATGAAAATGTGGTATGTATCAAGTATTTGTTTGCTATTTTTTTCTCCTCTTTTTATTTTTTTTAGAATGCAGAGAGCAGTCTATTAGAGCAGAAGAAGGAAAAGAAAAGTATATTTTGATAGTAGTTAAAAAATTCTCAAAATGACCCTCACAGAATGGATTAAGGAGGTTTTTTTCCTTAATAATTGTATAGTTGAGGCAACACTTGAGAAGTTGAGAGTATAAGATATGATGGAACAGACTTAACCATATGCTAGGTACTGGGTTTTGAGTTATTGTAATGGGGTTTTTTTTTTTTTTTTAAGCCTTTCCAGATGAATTTATTTGGGAAAACCTGAATTATTTGTAAATTCTTGAATTATTTGTGTAAAATGGGTTAGGTTTTGTACGTGTGGCCTTTTTCTTAGTGATCACTTCTCAAGGATTGCACAAAAAATATGTTCTAGGATTGCACAAATGGTCAACCTTGAGTCTTTACATCTTTGTCCTAGTCATGGATGAATTAACTAGGATGATTTAATAAAAAATTATATAAATTTATTTAATTTGATAGAGCATATATCCCTTTACAAAGCAGAATGGCAAAAGGGATTTACAAGTTGCCAAACCAATTGATTGGGGCACAAGACTTTTGGTTTGGTTTATGTTATGGTGTGACTCAGTTTTTGTAAATGTTTTAAAAAGTCCTTGTTGAAATTAGTCCAATGTTCTCTTTTAAATGAGTGTCAGTACATGATTTTCATGGACAGCTCTGGCATTTTCACATTGGTTATCTCTGGTTGAAGAACATTTTGCTTCTGTTTCTTAATTCTTATTGATTTTAGGTTGGCTTACTTAGCTTCCTTACTTTGAATTTATTGTAATTTTCTCTTCGCATGAAGTCTTTTTGTGTGTGCGCGCGTGCGCGCATGTTTTTGCAGGATTCAGGCAATAAAGGCAAGGATGCAGATTTGCCAGAAAATGGAAGATCCAATGGTGTCAAGAAGAATTGTGCTCATTGCCATACTACTAAAACCTCAAAGTGGAGAGCTGGTCCCGAGGGGCCTCTGGTGATTACTGATTTTATTCTCTTGCTTTTCTTTCACTTGTCAGTGTTACTGTTTATTTATTTTGTTAGTGCTTCTTTTTTTTTTTTCCAGTCCGTATGCAATGGTTGTGGAATCAAATTTGAAGAAGAAAAGGAGCCTCCCTCAATAAATGACCAGAACAAGGAGTCATGTCTGGTTTCAAACATAGGGGCTGATGATGAATATAGAGAAGTAAGAACAATTAACTTCGTGTTAATTGGTTGCTAGTCTTTTGAATCTTACATATCATGCTTGATCTGTAGTAAGGGTGAGAGTTGGTGAGGAAGTTTAATATTTTGGAGGACTTACGTATGTATAGGTTCTAATAGGTGGAGTTATTGATCAATAAGTCCTATGATAATCAATGGTGTTTTTCATCAAAAAGCCAACAACCTATATCAAAAAGTCAAATATTTCATTTTTTCTCTACTTTTTGCACATCTTTTCGTAAAAAGACAAAAGTCATTCTAAACATACTAGTTTTTTTTATATCACATTTTAGTCAAAAAATCAAAAAGTTACTAAAAAAGCCTATTCCCAAACAAGGCCTAAGACTTGATGGAAATTAAGTCCTGATGGAAATTAAGTCCAACTATTAGGACCTATTGGTAGTTTATCCAAATATTTTTCCCTTCTCTCTCTCATATGAAGTTGAGCTTGGTTAACAGCTGCCCACAACACTACTATTTGCTTTCCTGTTGCAAATGTGGCATTAAACTCAATACCATTTTGCCTGTATGTGCATTATGAAAAGCTTGCATGGTCATAAACTACTTGTTGATGGGTTTGGCCTTTTCTATCCTCAAAACTTTTGTCAGGTTGATGATGATATGCAATTCCTCCTGGAGAATGATGCCCCAAAGGTTGAGGCGGTGGTAAAGAAACATTCTGATGAAGTATTCACAACAGTAATCTTCTGAAGTATCTTTAATAAATCGTTCACTGTGAATGTCATCTAGCCGGATACCTCTTACTGTTAAATTTGTAGTTTATTATGATATTGACTGAATTGAGGTTAAATATCCTTTTTCCAGCTTGGGCACATGGAGCAGCAACTTGAAGAGCTTCTTGATACAGTGCTGTCTAATTGCAGGTTATTGTTTTTCTTTCATAAGCCTTACACAAACAAATTGTAGTTGGTCTTGACATTCTTAATTTTGTTTCAACTACAATGGCATTTGATTTTATTCCTGTACAGATGCCCATCCATACAAAATGTTTGGCCATAGTCAAGTTTGGTATTTCGCAATTTTTGCTTTTGCGCTTCTGATGATGTCCTGGTACTTGAAATTTTGAATTTCTGTTTTTCCAAATGAAGATCCCTTTAGTTGTTTATTTTGATAAGTCTATAGTCTAATAGTGGTATATCCTTTCTTAAAAGATCATTATATGCTTTCTAGTACAACATTTATTCATGAGCATAGACTATGCATTCAAGAAAGGGGTCATTGTAAATGCTTGGGTTATCAAGTATGAGAAGGCGGGTATTGAGTCAGAAATAGCCCCGTGGTGCAAATAATGTTGAAGGTTAGGTCTGTATGTGGTCCTTGCTTCCCAACTCCCTGTATTTGCAAGAACAATACAGGTAATGTGTAACGCCCTCAAAAATAAACCCATAATACATAATATTAACATGCTGAATTATAAGTAAATAAAGTATCTTATTCCATTCATCAGAGTATCATGAAATAAAAACATCATAATAAATGCCCTATGGGCTTACATCTTGCCAAGCCAACACTTGGACACAATTCCATGAGTTCTAACTCAAAAACAAATAAAGCCCTAGGCTTGAAAGTTTACAAGTTGTTCAAATAAAACAAATAAAATAAAGCAAGTCTTCGAGTCCAAATCCTCACAAGCTAAGTCCTTGGAGGTAGTGAACCACCTGAACCTGAAAATGAAGTTCCCATATAGGGTGAGCCACAGCCCAGTAGAGAAATACTAAACCAAGCATAAGAATTAACTAAAGCATTAGCATTCGATACATGGTTAACACAAGATAATCAATTTCCAATTTCATGACACGAATGTCTATACTGTCTATGACATATTGTCTATGACACCTTTCACTTTCCAATATTTATTCAACTTTCCAATTATATCATTATGGCTCAGAACCTGGCCAACTATAATAGTGATCCAGATGTCACAAAAACAAATGAGACTAAAGCTCAAACCACAACACCTCCATACTTCCAACTGATACACATTATAATGATGTATCATATCAACAACAAATAGCAATATTGCTATTATCAATAAGCACACATATGAGTGATGCTAATGGAGTCCATCCCCTATCTCCTCCCAAACAATAAAACACTTCAATATAAATAAGCACACATAAAAGTGATGCTAATGGAGTCCATCCCCTATCTCCTCCCAACAATTCCGGTTTAGAGGTCCATCCCCTATCTTCCCCTAAACCGTGGAGTTCATCCCCTATCTTCTCCAAACAACATGCATATGCAATGAAACACACAATTGCCATATACAACACATAATCAATACAAGTAATGTTCTGTATTAATTCAACAGTCAACATAAGTGACTTAATTCCAGTTATACCTAAGCCACATGCAAGGTCTACAACAATCACGACTATCCGCCACCGATAGCCCAAAACAGTTATTTCTAAACAAGAAATAAATACAACAATGAATGTAAAATCAACATTCTCATAGGTAAGTATTTAAACTATCCAACTACATCATTAATCTCATAATTTCCCCAACTTCATGAATTAAACCCAATTCCACATTTTTTCCTTAAATTAATTATACAAATTAATCTAAGCCAAAACCCTAAGGTTTCTCCCAAAATCACCAAACTACCCCCCACATACCAAAATACCAACACTTAGGATTAAAGCGTATAAATGGAGTAGGAAATCCCTACCTCGAAGCAAGAACCCAAAAAGAAGAATACGGAGATGATAGCCCAAACTCCAAAGTGCTCCAAATCAACAACCGTTCAGATTAAATGAAAGCCCTCACTCTCCTCTATCTTATTTGTAAAGCAACTAGGGTAAAAACACACCCTAACTAGATCAAACCTCGGAGAAAAGGTGAGTTGGGAGAGAGAAAACTTGGAATTTAGGGTTTAGAATCTGAAAAGAAGATGAAAAACTGCTTAAAAACGCTAAAACACGGTTTTATACTCAGCCTCCCCGCTCGAGCGGACAAACTCCCGCTCGAGCGGACACTCACAGACTCCCGCTCGAGCGGACAATTCCACGCTCGAGCGGCGGATGCACACTCCCAGCATCTCGACAAACCAGGTCCCCGCTCGAGCGCCCAAATCCCGCTCGAGCGTCACTCACACACTCCCGCTCGAGCGGCCCAACTCCCGCTCGAGCGTCCAACCCTGCACAAGAAATACTGGATGGGTGTTTTTCCCGCTCGAGCGCCAAAACCCCCGCTCGAGCGGACAAGCCAAAATCTGGGCAACTAGTTTTGGTTCCTAAGCTCAACCAACCTGTTCCAAACCCGCCCAACACATCCTATAACTCCAAATAAGAACCTAAGTCCGGATACAATAATCAAAAGGGAAAAGACCGGGGTCGTTATAATTTCAGTGATTGGTTAGTCTCTTATTTCAACTAAATGCTGACGAAAGGGGTTCGAATATAGGTGTTAACGCAATTTTTGTAACTTTGTGATGTACTTCTATGATTGGAGATAGTTACTATTTTTGTAATGAATGAAGGTGGTTGGATATTTTTTATATATGTATGTGTAACGAGTTTTTGATTGCCAGTGGCATGACTAGTTGTGCTTGAGTGTATGATATGGTTACATTCTGATGCCTTTAAATTAATCCTGCCTTAAGACTCTGATTCTAAGCGTCTTACTTTTAATATGCAGGTTGATGACTCTTTCTGAGACGCAACAGCTTCGAAAGCTGATTCAGAAGCTGCTGCCTAGAAATCTTGACCGTGTTGTGGAAATCATCCAATGTAATAAACCATCTGGAGTGATTTGTTTTTCCACGAATCTTTAATAAATGTAATAAATTTGAAGTTTATTGTTTGATTTGTTTTTCCACGAATCTTTAACCGGGTGATTGATGCTCAAATCAGCCATGAGGCATAGATTTGAAAGTTTTAAAACCCATAAATTGGGGAAAATGAGAAACTGAGTCTTGCATAGGTGAAATTGTTGGAATCAAATCTCATGCAATTGTACAATCGTTAAAAATCCAGAATTTGATATCATGTAATCATATTGTTCTAGATGAAGATAGGTTTCTACCATACTTGGTGGCTCTGGTTCTTCTATATTGATTGAGTTCTTGAATTCTTATTGATTCCTGATCCATGCTGTTGCTGCCATGTAGGAAATGTCTTGTAAATGAAAAACAAATTATGGTTGGCCCTAATGCAACAAAAATAATGGATGTCATTTTAGCTTTCATCATTCGAAACAACATTAAATTATCAAAACTAAATAAAATTATCTTGAGGTACTACTGCTCATTTGGTTGTAGTGTCGCAAAAAATCAGTTTATAGACCAACCAAAGCAAGAGAAGGATTAAACATTAAAATCATTTAAGAGATAATGAAGCCAGAAAATTTCATAATCTGATGTCCTTGAATTGGCCATCACATGAACAAAATTTGGAACTACAGATTGTGGATGAAAACAGACCGCGTAAGTTAAAACCTGAAAGAAATTCATGCAGCTTTGAAGTAAGAAAAAAAGATTGGCACCTACTAAAATCTCACATTAATAGGAACTAATCCATTAAACTAATTAAAACGTAACAAAATATTACATCACTGTCAAGTAAAAAAGTGAAAAAAGGGAAAACTGAAAATAAAAATAAATAAAATTAAGAGAAATTTCTTGGGGAACTCTCAGCTCTTAATAACAAGCTGTCCTTGCTGCTAGAAAAAATCATCACAAAAGAAACAAAGAATGAAACAAGGAGAGAGATAGAAAGAACAATGAAGATAACACTGAACTTTTCTCTACCATAACAATTCTACTAGACTTGAAAGCACATTTTAACCATCCAACAAGACTCGTCTCAAATCAAAACAAGCCACGCATACGTCGGTCCTCAGCAACATTGACCCTGATTGCCCTCCCATCCAGACTCTGCACCACCAGTTACACTTAAATCAGGAAACAATAAAAGACATGCTCATAGGAAACAAAAGATAGTAGCAAGCCTCGTGAAAGATTACAGACCATAAGTATTTTAACAGAAATGAGCTTATTTAGGATGATAATGGAAAAATCTAGGAGCATATATATAACCTGTCCATCAAGAGCAGCGATCGCATCATTGACTTCTGTCTCACTAGACAATGTTACAAAGCCAAAACCACGTGAACGGCCAAAACCACGTGAGCAGCGATCGCATCATTGACTTCTTGCTCTCAGATGTGGTAAAGTACAATGAGAGCAAGCTTGCGTGCACACAGACACACACAAAACCTTTCACCTTATTCTCATTGATGTCATTAGCATAATGCACTAAAGATGCCAATTTTTATAAGGTCCAACCATGGTGCCCTTGAAGGACCAAGGGATCTAGACATCAAAGTAGTAGGCCCTAAACTACATTCTACTCTATCTATTAATACTCATGTTACCAAATTATTATTGGTGTCAGGAGCAAACCTAGGAGAAAACAAATTGTTCCATGAAAGTGAAGCACACACTACACATTCCCATCGACAATGCTGCCTGTTTTAAGCTCAAGGCCTTCCCACAAGTAGTAAGAGGAGCTATGTTATATCCTAGGCTCCATATGAAGATTTATTTTAATCTTCTCTTCTGACTTTGCAGCTACATCCACAAGTTCTGTTAGCATCTCCAATAGTTAAATAAGAGCTAGTTAGTGCTATAATAATATAATGGGTAAATTACAAACACACCCCCTGAGGTTTACTTAAATTACAAATTATCCTCTATGGTTTTAGAAATTACATTATACCCCTAAAGTTTTTAATTTCATAACAAATAGGTTCTTTTATTAATAAATCATAAAGTTAATTAACAACTTTTAATAATGTTAAAATTTTATTTCAATTAATAATTTAGATAATTTTATTATTGTATATGTGAACAGTTAGAAATTTCACTTTTTCCATTAATTCTGTTAAATAAAAAATTCTAATAGGGAGGCATTTGTAATTTTCCAAACCACAGAAGACAATTCGTATTTTAAGCAAACCTCAGGGGGTGTATTTATAATTTACCCTAATTTAATTTAGTAATGAATAGTGTCAAAATGCTTTACTCTAGCAATGTTGCTCCAATGGTGCAATGCAAAATTTCTTCAATTTTTCTCACAAAATGTCAAATCAAAATGCTATATTTGGGTCCTAAAAGAGGAAAGATGTAGACAAAGATATTACCTATAGGTAAACCAGGTGCTATATTAAGTGCTAAGTTTAGCCATAGGTGATATATAGCAAGCCACATAATTTACCACTGGAGTAGAATTTTTGGAACTACAAGGCAAAATATAGCAATAGCAAGCCATATATAGCTCACCATTGGACCCCCATGGCAACTAGCTTTGCCATTCTTTAGAGAACTGTCCCCTACTGGCAGCAAACAGTAGGTGGGATATACAGTGACTTCAACCAAGAGATTGAAAGTACTTTTTCTTTGTTATCCCTATTCTTTTTTAATCCAAGAAGAAGAGATTTTTTTTTTTTGTTGATAAATTAATCCAAGAAGAAGAGATTATTGAAGCACAGTTGGACCATTGAAAACATTGTATTTTGATCAAGCTACCGACTCATTTTCTGCAACCATATATTTGCCTGCAAATTTATGGGCTATGGATACAAAGGCTTGTTAGGAGACACACCCTTAAACCTACAATTAGTTAGCCAAAACATGGCGAAAGAAAATGTACTCGCAAACTGAGCTATCAGGAGATCTAAATAAATTAAGCACCAAAAAGGTAAAGGAATTTAAAAATCAGAATGAAATGATGACAAAAAAGATGCATAATAGGAAGGCAACCAAGACTTTCACAAAGAAGTTGTTGACGTGAAATTAGAGGGGCTGAAGATGAGAGAGAGGAGTGTGGGACTGCTCACATGGTCTTAGTCACGTCATTGGGGGTGCTAAATTAGGGGATGTAGTGGGATTGTCAATTTAAAGTGTTGTCAAAACACCGCATTGCAATTAAGAGAACTGGATACCTAACACATAGCTATCCACTACAGCAAGCTAAAAATTCAAATCTTTCACAAAAGAATCAAGCTTGAAATATAATTTACCGATAACAATGACAAAGGAACAAATAATTCTATCTTTAGCATGACTCCAAATTGAAGTGCCAAACAGAGAAACCCAAAACAGATGAATAGAAAAGGATCAAACTTACATAACGGTGGAACATCTCAACAGCCTTCTCAGCTTCTTCGACAGTACTCATTGTTACGAATCCAAAACCTCGACGCTGATCCGTTTCCCTATTGTAAATTACCTACAATCAAAACCACCTAATGATCATCATAATCACATCCTTCAAAATTCCCAATTTCCAATAATCACACACACACACACACACACACACACACACAAACACAGAGATTATTATACCCAAATCTTTCCCAAGTTTCAGTTCTATTGCAGGCATTTGTTTAATCTTACAAAGTTGTCTCCCTTACATTTGTCATTTTGACAGAGAAGAAAATTGTCGAGGGTAGCAATTTCAGAGAATGATGAACTCTAATTTCCCCTTGAATTACTAAAGCCACATCACATATCAATTTTGGTGAATTAACAGTTGAACTTTACACATACACATAAATTAGTTACATAGCATAGCATAGCATTCTATGTCCAGTTCTATGATCAGATTCTGTGTTCCTATCATTAATCGTGATTCGTGAATTACCTTTTCTGGCTGCTGAAGATACTGCACGCTAACAGTGCATAACACAGCATCCAAACAGCCACTCTCCAATTCAAGTTTCTGATCACAATTAAGATCCTTGACGAAAAAATAATCAAGCCTTGGGTTCTTGTCAAGCTCTTGTGTATTGAGCCCATGTCCCACCACTCTTTTGTACTCAACTTCTTTGGGTAGATGGCTAACCCATGAGCTAGCAAGGTCAAGAATCTCCGAGCCAGGGCTCAACCTTTCTCTGTAAAGTTCAGTCAATGTGGCAATAAAATTGTCGTCGACATGGGTGACAAAGTGAGGGAAGGCATAGAAATCTCGGTCAGGGTAGGCGTTGAGTTTGGTTCTGCCCTCTGGGCTGAGAACTAGGCGTTTGATTTTGCCTGCTAAGGAGGGTTGTGTTGTTTGGTTGATTTCATGGAGGGTGTTTGATATGATGGTTCTTGAATGGAGAGTTCTGGATTTGGGTAGGAGAGAGAAGAGGGATTTCTGGGTTGGTTTGGTGTTGATGGGTGACACTGCCATGGCTTAAGGTAATTTGGATGAAGGGTGAGCATGGAGTCTTTTGATAATTGATGAAGTTTTTCAATATGTGAAGGTGACAGATAATTTGGATGAAGGGTGAGCATGGAGTCTTTTGGTTTAGTGTTCAGTTTTAGAGTAAAACCACAACAAAATTTTAGAATCCAAAACTTGTATACAAAAAAAAAAAAAAAAAAAAGAAAAAAAAAGAAGCCAAATATGAAGGAGAAGATTAAGATTAGGTATAGGAAAACACACCACCAACCTTGGCCAACTATTATGTTTGCTCTATAATCCCTCTTTAAAATCAGTAACTCTCCTTGGTAGCTTCCTTTGATATTCTAAAGCAAGAGTTCAAAACTCAAATCTAAAGGTATGTGTGATAAAACAAAGTAGACAAAACACATTTGAGCAAAAGAAAGTACTATTTAAGTACTATATATATTTTCTGTTAGGCTTATTGTTTCTAGGGTAATTCTTTTAGTGAATAAACATAATGCCCGAGTCAAGTTTCCTCATTGAATCTTAAGAGGACATTTTTTTTTTTTCCATCATAGTCGTATGAGTTGGCAAAAGCTGTACTTTGGCAAGAGAGAAGTCCTGAATCACAAACCCACCTAACCTTGTACTTACCCACCTTGCTAGTATGTGTCCACACATGCAAGCTAGAATAACCATAGAACTCTTGAACAAAAATACTGGGGCTGGTGTGCGTTTATGTCAAGGGTTACTACGACATTCTTATCTCTATCATCAACATGGAGACATGGGACAATGGAAAACTTAAAGCACCCATACAAATTTTAAAGCAAATATAAGCTTAGAAAAGCCATCCATTTAAAAAGAAAGTTTTAAATTAAAATTATCTCCCATGGAACACTTTCATATGGCAAGCCATGATGAACAACCTTCAATTGAGAGAGAGAGAGAGAGAGAGAGAGAGAGAGAGAACTATACCAAAGTGAATAAGATTATGACAAACATGGAGCTAAGGAAAAAATTATATGTTCACCGTTAAAAAGTAAACAGAAACAATAGTACCTATCAATTTGTTTTCTTCTTAAAAAGTAACTAGCACAGCAATGTATGCGTTTTTTTCTCTAGAAAGATAGTTATTAAGTAACAAAAAATGTAAATAAAGCACGATTAGAATGTACCATACAACATTGATTGCTTGGAGATTTCGGGAAATCCAGAAGGCACATTTAAAAAAAAGGCCATATGCTTTCAACGTTCAATGCATACAAAATACTATTTTAAAATGGAATCCAAAAGGCTTTGACTAAAAATTAAAATAAAACATTTCTACAACTTACACTAGAATGTTGAATTGGAGCACAAATTCCCATTAGTCCACATCCAAGATGCTCTATACCATCTTCAAATAATTGGACTATGTTATAAGTCAATTTTTACCTTGTCCTTTCAATAATCAAACAATAGCAACATGTTTTCTGTAAGAAAAAAGTACAAAATCTGCAATAGCACAAATGAATAGAACATGCAAGTGATGCAGACATATTTTCCAAAACCATAATTAATTTTTTTTTCCTTACCATACCCATTGAAAGGTTTTAATTTGCAATTGCAATCACTGCCAAACTTCCAAAGCATGGGTAAGTTCTGTCAATGGCCTATTGGCATAATTGATGAGTCATAGGTACTAACATTTCAATAAGAATAGTTGAAAACAAAAGGAATAACAAATGGCATACTACCACAAAAGTTGCTATTTAAAAGCAACTTTAATTTAGAAGTCAAGAGAGAAGGTCAAATAATGTTTCCCTGAAGAGTAGGTAACACAAAACCATTTACTAAGGGCTATTAGTCTTGGGTCCTCCAGGTACCACTCCTCATTTCCCCATTATGCTACCTAATTAGACGCTGCAGATTCACCGTAAATCTAAAATTGGTAAAAAAAAAAAAATTAATACAAGAGATATAATTACTAATTTCTTAAATATATGATTTCAAGGTCTAAAGATCGATACAAACAATCAAGAAAACTAATGGGTGTAAGGGTAGATTATATGTATGCATATATACATACCTATATGCATATGATATGCTATCTCTATGTGTGTATATATATATAAACAACGCCCAAATAGTACACATTAATATGTGTTGGGGAGGAAAAAGATTAGGTACACACCTAACCTTTGACATAGTACACAAAGTGGCTGTCTCGAGACCTAAACTCATAACTTCAAGGTTATTAGGCTAAGATTTTTACCATTGAACCAATGGTCACCCCTGTGTGTGCGCGCGCATATATATATATATATATATATATGTATATATCTTAAATATACAAATATGAGAAAGTAACATTTCTCATAGGAAAGTAAGTTTCCAGTAAACCAAAAAATGGGTAAACAAGAAGTATTATCATTGAATCTGTAAACAATGTTCAAGATTATCATTATCAAAGGGTTCAATAAAACCACAATACACATACACACAACGAAATGATTTTCTAGATAATAATTTTTGAAGAATTCATCAAGAAAATTGGTTGCACCTGTCTTCAACTAGCCTAAGTTGAAAGAAAAGAATTCATCAAAAAAAATTAGTCATATTTTTTGGAAAATTTTGATAAAGCTCTAATTTGAACAAGAGTGTTAAGATGAGTTGGGTTTTCCCATATCACACTAATCTTGCACACAACTTTCAAATCCAAAATTTCATATCAGGAAGTACTAAACAATCCAAGAAGGCTCTTTTGATTCTAACATATTAATCAGAAACTCAAACAAGGTCTACAATTTCTTACATATCTATTGGTTTTCATAACAAAATCATATGATCAAAACAAGACCCAGATAAATTATTCTACCAAACAACACCATTCAAGCTCGATCCACAGATCATTTTAAGATAAGTAAATACACCAATTAGATTATATTATTTTGTTATAAATTTTCTTTTACACATTATTATGTTAAAATTAGTGTTTGTTTTATATGTCCAGATTTTTTATTTTACTTGTGTCTAATAAAAATTTGGATCTGCCAAACTATTTAAAAAAATAATAAAAAAAAAAACTAAAACTTAAAAGTAATTTTGTAGCTTAAAAACAGAGAAAATTTATTTTATATAAAAATTTACATTGAAAAAAAAACTCGTTTAGATTTTTCTCCTTAGGTGCACTTTTAGATTTTCTCAAAAAAGCTTGAGCTGGGTCGCTTGTGTGTTTAATCAGCATGTAGACGTATAATGCTATAGCAAAGAGAAAGCAATTAAACAAATGCCAATATGATTAAGAATCGATGTTAATTTTCAATGTGAACAAAACTTAATATCATCAGCTATTCACTTTTTAGGGTTAGGGTTTTGAAATCAATGCCCTATCTTGGGTGGTTACAGATGTTAATTTTGACTGAGAACAAACCTTAATATTAGATATTCAATAAGGGTTAGGGTTTTGAAATCAAAGCCCCAATGGCACAGCTATCTTGGGTGGCTGTAAATAGGAACATACCTGACCTACAGAAGAGAGCTCTCGTAAATATTCAATTCGACTAGAAGGGAAAATATTTGCTGACAAACCCATGGTGGAGACGTGAACAGAGTGATGGCTTGTGAAGAAGATGTCGACAACGGTGGCGTGAATCGCCGACAGGGCTGCTGGTCTTTGGCCATGGCGGAAGCTTCGGCTATGGTGGAAGAGAAGAGAAAGGTGAAGAACGGTGGCCCCGACGCTTGACCGTTGGACTTCGACAATCGCTGCAGCTTCGGCTATGGTGGAAGAGAGGAGGGATGAGAAGAGAAGAGAAGAGCAAGAGCACGAACCAGAGCAAGAGAGGGAGGCAACTGACTTGGAACCCTTAGACTTCTGATTTACTTTGCTCTGTTTGGCAACCGGTTAACCCAGTAGCCAATTCAAAATTAAATTATTAAAATAATTTAGTTATATGATAGTTATGAGATAATATGGTATATATAAATAACTAAACATAACTAAGTTATGAGTTAATATGAGAATAGTTATGATTTATATGATATTAGTTATGATATCAAATCACATAATCTCATAACTGATGTATGGTACATCCAAATGTACCATAGCATCACCCTTACTATAAAATTTTTAAAATTATGCAATCCACCGCCGTCTGCTGGCACAAGTAACCAGTAAGTCTATCAATATAACCCAAAAAATTAAATTAATAAGAGATAGCATACACCTTTTAAAGAGATTTGAATGATAGATTTTCCCTTCAACAGTCATAAGATATGCAGTCTATACAGAGATGTAATATACTGGGCCAACACACCAACAACATCCAAATTTTGGGTCCAACTAAAATGCATGATATTGGGTCAATCAATTAGGCCCATTTATAAGCATTGGCCCCCAAAACAACAAAGACATGTGTACTGTATAATTGTTGTCAGAATAGTTTAGAGAATTTTGATACTTACAAAATGGTGTGGTTTAATATAATTTTTTTAAATAAAATATTAATTAAAAAATTATTTATGGTCACATTATTTAAAAAATTATTTAAAAAATTAATATAATTTTTTTAAATAAAATATTAATTAAAAAATTATTTATAAAAATAATATGGTCACATTATTTTTTATTATAGCATAAATGTAAATACATTTTCTTTTGAATAATTTGAAACATTTCTTTGTTCTTTACATTTATGCTATAACGTTCAAAACTTTGTTAATGTAATCATTTATTTATTATTTTATTTGAGAACATTTTCATGATGTAAGATTGAATTTAATACTTTGTTTGATAAAGAATTATTCACTTATTTCTGGTAAAATTGTGATTCCAACTCAAGCTCAATTAAGTTAATTTTGTTCAAATTTTAGTGAAATATTGGATCTGTTATCATTTCATAAAATCTAAAACAGATCATATTAGTTTGATTTTAGATTTAATGTTAATCCAAACCAAATTAAATCATACGTACCCTTCCTTGTTTGAAATTGAGAGCACTAAAAGAAACAATTTAAGTGCACAAAAGGTTCTAAACATAGAATATGTAAATATTTTTTAAGAAAAATTAGTGAAACATCCTTCTTCAACTTTGTGTAATAGAAGAGGTTTAAGATATTTTTTTATTAGTTAAGGTCCCTCAACATTTTTATAGAGAAAATTTGACTCAGATAAATTATGTCTGACTTAGAGAAATTCTAGTCCCAACTCAGAGAAATTTCGAAATTTCTCTAATATTATCACAAAAAAATTTCACTTGATTTAGAGAAATTTATATGTAAAAATTGAAATTTCTCTGAGTAAGGAAGAAATTTCTCTGAGTCAGTCAAAATTCATTTGAGTTGAATTTTCTCTGTAGAAATGTTGAGGAATCTTAAGACTATGAAAATATTGTATGTTCTTTACTTTATAAAATTTTATTATCAAGGATCTTAAAAAAAAAATCCTTATTTTTTATCCTTCTATGTACATTGCAAAGCTAAGCAGTAAAAAAATCCAGTAATAATTAAAACAACACTGATTGATAGTTCGAATCTGAGTTTGTCTGAAATTGTTTGAATTTTGGCTTGTCAGTCGTCCGGGCGGTCATTCGGCAAGAAAGTGACAATCACAGTTGATACGAATGACAGTTGCAATAGACAAGTGTTGCACCGATCGTCCGGGTAGTGGTCAAGGAAGTCGACTACCAATCACAAATTCAAACTTTTGGACAAAACTCAAATTTGAATTGCCAATTATTTTTCTAATTAAAATGTATTTTTGTTGGGGTTGGCTTCCGACGAGTGATCGGCGATTTCCGGTGAGGCTCTTATCTCTTCGTTATAATCAATAAACCCTCTCCTCTCTCTATTCGTCGCCTTCCTCCCATCCCCCATCGCGATCGATGGTGAACAGAAGCTCATTTACCAGAGCACTCTCTCTCTCTCTTCGGTGTTGTGCCGTGTCTGCGATTTCCGGCTAGGATCTCGAGCTGTTCTCTTTCTATCTCTCTTTCTTTATCTCATAAACCAGAGGGGCAAAGCCCTGGCATCACGATCGACCTTTCGTGCTCTCACCAGCTTTGCGAGATAGGCTGACGGTCCAAAGCGATCCTCACCACTGCATCTGCGATCTCAAACCAAAGCGATCCTCATTCCACCCCCATCTCATGATCTGCGAGATACCCTGTGGTTTGCCGCTGTCACGATCACGATCTATGAGATGTGAAACCCTAGCCACCGGCGACGGTAGCTGGGGTTTGTTAAAAAGAAAAAGAAAAAAAAATCAAATTGGTATATTTTGTAATTAATTAATAAATTAAAAAAATAACAATTTTTATATTATTACTTGGTATTCTAATAAAAAAAATTAATAAAAAAGAATCACAATTTTTTAAAAAAATTAATGAATTAATGAAAAATTAACTGATGTTAAGTTAATTATGAATCACTTTAATTAATGAAAAATTAATTGAAAAAATAATTTAAGTTAATTAATGAAAAAATAATATAAATAAAATGAGAACATTAATATAAATACATAAATATTAATTGATATTAATTATAATGAATTAATAAATTAAACAAAATTAACATAGAAAGAAGAGAAAAGAAAATAAGGAGAAAAAGAAAAGAAAAAAAATTGTAAATAAAATCACAAATTTTATATTTTGTAAGGGCAAAAATGGCATTACACAGCAAAAAGTCATTTTACAGCTTATTCAACCAAACACTACTCTACTGATTAAATTTATAATCTCACAACTATACCAAACATGTTAACAACTTATATTTAAAACTATAATTTATAATATGTTAAACTATAATCTATAATCACTTTTCCACAGCTATACCAAATGGGGCCATAGTATTCGAAGGAATTATACATATTGAACAGTTTGAATTATCACAATAAAACCTGTAATGAGCCTCTACGGATCTAAGAATACCCTCCAACCAATCATGGACCTGAGGAAGCCCAACTCATTTTTGCTTCATACATCAAGTCATGACTCACACTTGTTGTTTGAACCTCAATATACTCTCCATAAGCAATTATGGCCTAACTTGGCAGATTATTTTAGGTTTTATTTGGCATATATTTAAAAAATCAAAAAGTCATTATCATATTTAAGTCACTATTCTATTTAAATCATATTATCTTATTTAAGTCATATCACCTTTCTATCACATTACTTCAAATCCAACCCATATTTCATAAAAAGTCAAATAATACACTTACTTAGAACATCTCAAATTACTCCTAAGAGCCTAAGAAAAATCGTTGTTGTTAGGACTTTTGTCAAAATTTAATCAATTATTATTATTTTTTAATTTTAATTTTCAGGTTTCTTGAGAACCTTATCAAAAATATAAAAATAAAAAGTCAAATTAAAAAAAATAATAATAACAAAACCCACAAAAAACAAAACCGATTGTTCTCGGATTAAAATGGACGGAACCAAACGAGGCCTTAACAACTACTACATCTCTTGCTTGACAGCTCCATGATGAACCGGGTTACCTAGAATCACCGGTTTTGGCATCGTAATTAGGAACAAACTTCTCTCTCTCTCTCTCTCTGTTCTCTCTCTAATCTCCATTTTTGCTACTTGGAATCTCTCCTAAAAAAAAACCCTTCTTTTCTAAGATTTCTCTTTCAATCGCCTTCTTTTTTGGGTGTCACAACTAGAGAAAGGCAAAAGGATAGCAATCATCATCGTCGTCGTCGCCTGTGAGATTTTTCATCTATTTTTGGGGTTACATTTAATTCGATCTTATCGAGATTGTGATAAAATTGTTGGGTTCTTTAGTTTCTTTATATCAGATTTGTAAACTTTTTGTTTTTCTGCCGATTTATCTGATTAAGTTCCTGATTTAGGTCAAATGTTTAATATCTGATCTGGGTTATATTCTTTGGAATTGTTTAGGGTTTTATAGTTTTGTTTTCTTGTTAACAATTACTACATGACAATAACTAGCTGAGGGATTGGATCATTTTGGATGGTCTGACATGTGAATTAATTCAGTTTCGGTATTGCTGGAGATTTGAGAATTAATGGTTTCGGAAGATTGAAGTAAGAGTTGCTTGGTATTTATACTTTCCATAGACAGTTTGATATTTGAAGAATTGCATCCGGCAAGGCTTAGGGTTTTGGTGTAGATTTTGGCATATTTTATGATTTTTAGTTTGCCTCATTTGGGCCATTTGGGGTCGACGACTACTGATATCTGGAACTGGGTTTGTGGACAATATTCAAGTTTATGACTTTGAACAGTGATTTGGAATTACAGGAGTATTTGTATAGAAGTTGTTTGGGTTTAAAGATTCTTTTAGAGGCTCGGAGTTGTTATCTGTAGGAATATGGCTGCGGGTACTGATTTCTCGCGTCCATTTACTGTATTAGAAGGCAATTATAGTAAAGACAGTGTACCTGCCGGGGAAGATGAAATCTCAGAATATTCAGATCATTTGAAGCAAACGATAAAAGAAAAACCTCCACAGCATCTATCAGTTGATACGGTAGCTGCTACAGAAGCGGCTGCCACTAATTTGGTAAGTTAATCCTTTGTAGCAAAATTTGCATCATATTGCTACTTTGAGCTTGTATTTGTCTATTTGTATGTCTATCAGTTGGGAATGCCATAAGAGAATTATGTTTTCAATTCAACTTATCAAGCATTCAAGTTTAAGTTAAACTCCTCACCCCAACCCCCAGTTCCTGCTTTAAGTTATGTTTGTTTGGCTTCTGATGAGGAAAAGTGATTTTTGAAATTCATGACTGCCATCTGAACTCAGAATTGGGGATTCCAAATTATTTGTTTATCCTCTTCCTTTACTTTTTTGCTTGAATATAATCTATATATTCTTTTGATACAATATTTAAAGCACTGCAACTTCATTTAACCTTTTGTTAGGATTTTGATTTCGGGGATGTTGGCATTGAGTCACTGTCAGATGGAAGATCAGGTTTTTGCCCCGTGTTTCGATCAGGAAGCTGCGCTGAGAAAGGACCCAAGGAGTACATGGAGGATGAACATATATGTGTAGATAATCTTCATGAATATTTAGGTGCAACTGCAGATTTCCCTTCCCCAGGAGCTTTCTATGGTGTACGTAACCAAAACACTACGTTTTTTAATTGAGTGTTGGTTCTTCTTTTAAATTTTATTACTATGTATTTCTTTTATAGGCAGGATTATATAGTGGGTCCTTACTTGTCCACCCTCCCAGCACCCATTGGCTGTAGTAAGACTGGGTTATGTTCCTGCATGCATGCTGTTTAACCACTAAAACCTGTTGAAGGAACACTTCTTTCTTGAAAGATTGCCATTGCTCTAAATAGGATTTTTGTTACTGATTTTAGCATTTGATCATTGCTTTTCCTTTTCGGAGGGAGGGGAAGGGGACATTCGACATGGCAGTTTGAATTAATAAATTTGTGTCACATGCATCAAAGAGGTGCACTAGTGAACTCAAGGTATTTATTTTGGACAATCTTTCACCAGTTGACATCGTAAATTGTAACTATGGGGTGTTGATCATAACCATTTACACAAATCACAGGTAGGTTATTACTTTAGGTGGTACCGTTATTACTTCAGTTTCTTAAAAATTTAAGTACATCATCAATTCTCAGTTTCATGGTTAAGTGAAAAAAAGAGAGATGCTAGAGATCTGCAATTTAGAACCCACAATGACATGACGAGAGAGTTGGGTCTTACATGGTTGAGTTGAGTTTGTGACGGTTGACATGTATGATATATCATGCCATGTCATTGTGGATAAATTGCGGACAAATCTTTTTTCGTGAAAATTTTAATGGGAAGGTGGCACCTTTGTTTCCAAGTGCTACTTCTGTTATGATTTTTACCGTCTGTGTTTTAGATGGGTCCCCCACTAAAAGGTCATATCCAGTGCTCAAGGGTCTCGCTTGCAAGAGGGTTTACGAGAGATAGTAGGTAGGCAACCTTACCCCGTGACTCAAATCTGCACCACAATGCTGGGAGTGCATAAAACTTGTCATCACAGCAGTTCATGACCACTATATGGGTCCCCCACTATAGAGCTTAAATTTGACTGCAGTAGTTTGGTGCTACTGTACCACAGAAAAGTTGTTTTAATATACTGAAAAGTCACCTGAGATACAACGATTTAATGGACTAAGTATTCAATCTTTTATTTATTTAGTTTATGTTTTATACAGTTTGATATTCATTATTTTATGTTGCCAGGTGTTTGATGGCCATGGTGGTACAGATGCAGCATCGTTTGTTAGAAAGAACATCCTTAAGTTCATAGTTGAGGATTCCCAATTTCCTGTCTGTGCAGAGAAAGCAATTAAAAATGCTTTTGTCAAGGCTGATCATGCATTTGCAGATGATAGTTCTCTTGACATCTCGTCTGGCACCACTGCTCTGACTGCTCTCATTTTTGGAAGGTATTGAGCTCTAGATTTGTTTTTAATTTAAAGTTTTCAAGTTTTTCCTTTGGAAATATGACTTGGGTAATTGATTTCCATTTCTTTTTATGAGAACCATTCGGGGAATCATTTATTTTAAAGAATAGAACTATAGGGAAGGAGGGAAAATGGGGAAGCCGGGGTAGTTTCTAGGTACATGCGGCCCATATCCATATAAAGATATGAGACTATGAATGCTGGATTCCAGAAGATATGAATCCAGATATATGATTTTAACATCAGGTGAATAGTAAAATTCTACTCCATTTGCATGCTGCCGCCGCTGTTGTGTGAGTGCACGCTTGTTTGTGAGATAGAATTTATGGAGTTCAGAAATGGAAGCTCATGAAGTTAAAATGGTTAAAAGTTCTCTTTCACAATATTTCATCATGTAAAATTCCATATGATCATGGTAGAAACCAGTGTCCTGCATTGACTATTTAGTTCGTGCATGGTGTGAAACATGAACATCACAGCATTATTAAAATAGTATCATGTCAAATAGCATAGGCATCGCAGTGGCTACTCTTTAGCAATAGGGGTTATGTTTCGTTGTTTAGTTTTGCTTTCATTTAGGAATGAAAGGAAGCACCTTTATGAGATGAACATAATCTATATCTCTCCTTTGTTTTGGTTGTGCCAACGACTGTCTTTCTGACTGACAGTAACTTGGCAGTTTACTGGCATATATTAATTGCCTGCTGTGTTGAAGTTTCTACATGGCTAGAGTGATTGCATGTGAGATGTCTTCGGACCATCATTGTTAGCGTTCTTCCCTGGGGGTTTAGGGGTTGGATTATTTTGACTTGGTTTTACTCTTTGCAGTACAATGCTAATTGCCAATGCTGGCGATTGCCGAGCTGTTCTGGGGAAACGAGGTAGAGCAATTGAGTTATCAAAAGATCACAAACCCAATTGCACATCTGAAAGTCTAAGAATAGAAAAACTTGGTGGAGTTGTATATGATGGCTACCTGAATGGCCAATTATCTGTGTCACGTGCACTGGGAGACTGGCACATGAAGGGCCCCAAAGGTTCAGCTTGCCCCTTAAGTGCAGAGCCAGAGTTACAGGAGACGCTATTGACTGAGGAAGATGAGTTTCTAATAATGGGCTGTGATGGCCTCTGGGATGTACTGAGCAGCCAAAGTGCAGTGACAATGGCAAGAAGAGAACTGATGATGCACAACGACCCCGAGAGATGCGCGAGGGAACTGGTTAGGGAAGCACTCAAGCGCCAAACCCATGATAATCTGACCGTTATTGTGGTTTGTTTCTCCCCAGATCCTCCCACTCGTATAGAGACACCTCGATGTCGAGCTAGGAATGTATCTGCTGAAGGGCTTAATTTTCTCAAGGGTGTATTAGACAGTAACTCATGAGAGAGCAGATTGTTGGGAGTTTGATAGTTGAATTTCATTCTTGTACATTTGAGGTCAGTCATGTTGCATGTACCCTGTATCAGTTAGAAGATTTCATTATCTTATTTTCTAGCTAGGTAGACTTTTCCTCCCATCATCTCTCTTTCTTTATTTTATTGTACTTTATTTTATTTTATTTTTTTTTTTGTTTTGTTTTGTTTTGTTTTGTTTTTATGAGCCTAGTTATCAAGTAATTAAAATACAAAATTTAACTTTAACCGCACACTACTTTCCAAATATTTTGGATTAGAGAGGATCTCAACGCCCCCCAAGCGAGCATATTATGGGGGACTGTTAAGCACACCCGACAGACAAGGATCAAAGGGGATCTCGTTCTCCATAAAAATGGAGGCTTCAATCAAAAAGATACTACGAAGGTTTTGTCATGCATACTGGCAAGGAGTTGGCAAGCTAAACCAGAATAGGAATTACAGTTTTGAGTTTTTATGTTTCATTTAATTGGAATATAATTAATTAATTAAAAAACATATGAATTATATTTCTGTCTCTCATGACAGATTAAAAGGCTTGATAGTCGGAAAATTTGGCTGCACACACTATACATAATAGTATGTTGAATCTTTGTCTTGAATTTTAAATATGAATAATTTTGCAATTTTTTAATGGAACATCTTTGTAATTTTTTAATCTCAAGTATGTTACAAGGATACATACACACCTAAACAATAGAATAATGAGGATTTTATAAATTATCAACCTAGAAAATAC
Organism: Camellia japonica; assembly: GCA_030407325.1. Classification (NCBI taxonomy): domain Eukaryota; kingdom Viridiplantae; phylum Streptophyta; class Magnoliopsida; order Ericales; family Theaceae; genus Camellia; species Camellia japonica. The sequence goes on along the minus strand of JAPPVO010000016.1, from coordinate 194,070,383 downwards.
TTGAAATACTCTCTAGTGAGTGGTCTGGTTTCCCAAAATACTTTTGTCAAATATCATAAATTGTTTTTTCATTTTTTAATAATTTGAACTAAGAACATTGGTAGCAATTAGCAGCTAGAATTTGTGATATCATATGCGACAATGGGTCAAACGTACGAGTCTTTCGCTAAAAACGAGTGTTTTTTAAATCTTATTTTCCAATACAGCTCTGATATGGAGCTCGAAATTCAGGGGCACTAATGCCCGAATTTCTATATCAGGTTAAAAAAAAAAAAAAAAAAAAAACAAAGTTACTAAAACAGGAAATTAGTGCCATTAGTGCCAGCAGTTTTAGAGTCACAAATCATTTTTCTTTCCAATATAAGAGAACCATTTTTTTATGTAGCTCGCTCGTGGTCTGGTCTTTCATATGGATGGAGCCATTAATTGAACATTTTAAAACAGAAAAAGTTAGGGATCATGAAATTTTTTTTATGAAAATGATCATGAAAAATTTATGATTCTTGGATTACCTTAATTAATGTGTGGTGTTTTATTCTAAATGTAATCTAATGGTCACAAAATTTTCATGATTATTTTCATGAAAGGTTTTTCATGATACCTAACATTGCTGTTTTAAAACAGTGAGGCAAAAAGAAACCAAAAGAAAAACAAGAAAATGACAGAAAAGGTAATGGCACCAATATTAATGTTATTATTTTTTATGGGTAGATAATTTTTGAATTTTCATCCCCTTGGCTTAGGTTAGGTTTGACATTTTTTAAAAAAATTAAAAAGTTAAAAAGTCACTATCCTATTTAAGTTATATCATCTTGTTTAAATTATATCACATCTCTACCACATCACTTCAAATTCAACTCATATTTTATAAAAAGTTAAAAAATATACTTATTTACGACATTCCAAAATCACATCTTAAAAGAGAAGAGAGAGAAAGAGAAGACTAAGAGTGTGCCTGAGCCAAGTAGTCGTTGTTGGTTGGCATCTACCCTACCGCACTGAATGGGGAAAGTAAAATTAGGTAGCTCCAATGGCCTAATCATCAATCTGCAATTCCTATTGTTGAGTCATATTTGGGTCCACCCCCAACCTACCATACTTATTATTATTGAGTAATTTTTTTAAAGTGCATTTTTTTAAATGACCTTAGAGTGATTTTTCTTTAATGACCTTAAAAGTGTTTTAATATTATAAATAAATAAAAAAAAATCATTCTAGATAATTTGAACTCTTTATTATTATCAATATTTTCTCCATCACTTTCTCTATTTTACATTCTACACATGAATATAAGACAATGGATTAACCTAATTTACTCAAATTTCAAAATTTTCTAGATGTGTTTGCATCGTATATGTACCTTAGGGACTGTTGATAAAATTGATGAGACAATTCTTAATTATTATTTAAATAATTGTCATTGGCCTTAATAAACATGTATATAATAAAAAAATATTTAAGATGGAGAATTTTTTTTATAATCCATGATATTAAGATTTAATAAGATAAATGACATATAATATTTTCATAATAATTAAGATCTTTTCACATTTTTATAGTGAAAATTTGACTCAGAAAAATTTTACTTGACTTAGATAAATTTCGATTCCGATATAAAGAAATTTTAATTTTCACAAAATTTTTTTTATCAATGAACTTTAGCTAATAAAAAAAAAATTTAAGCCTCTTACTGCACAATTTTTGAGAGGAATATTTCATTAATTTTCTCATAATATTAACGTAACTTTTATTAAATAATTTTATAATTTAAAATTTTTTAATTAACGTGACACAAAAGACGATTTGGGCATAAAAAAAAAAGAATCTTTTTTTAGACTTTTGAAGTGCATCGAGATGTGGAAAAGTTAATCCAACGGCTACAAGTTAGCTTCGCATAAATTTTTAGAAAAAAAATATAGGTGGGATGACGCTCCTTTTCCTTTAGAAAACTAGAAAAAGAACAAAACAAAACAACAAAAGGCAGAGAAAGAAAAGAAGAAGCTGGAGAGAGAAAGAGAGGGGCTGAATCGTCGCTTCGCTTGCTTTTATTAGCAGTGGTGGGGTGGTGTGGTGTGGTGTGGTGTGGTGTGTGGCTTTACTAAAAATTTTCCATCTGAGATTAGGAAGGAAGGAGTGTATTACTTGTTCTCTACATACCAAAATTTCATTTGCTGTGATAATCATTTAGCTCCGAGCTCTCCAATCTTCTAACAAGATTCTCTGTTAATGCTCTTCGATCTCATCTCAGATTCGACTACAATAATAATAATGTATATAAACAACCCAAAGGTTTGTTTACTCATCCTCAATTTCACACCCTCTCGATCGATCCATCGATGTGTCTTCATGCATATACATACATGTAGCAGACTAGTAACTTTGCTATGTGATCTTGCTTTGATGGTATGGAATATGGATCTGCCATTTCCAATTTCAGTGCTATCCCTTTTTTTTAGGGCAACTCGATTTTCTCCTGGTGTACTTGATTGCTAATACATTTTGTGCTTTAGATTTGTTTGGCTTTTGAGAATATATGTTTGAACTTGAAGATTTCGTTTTCCTTTTTTAAGTTTCAATAAATAAATTGGATCTTTGGATATTTCATTGTTTTGGATCCATACACCTGGTGTGTCTCCCAGGGTGTGATATGAAACCTCTCTTTCCTTTTTCTTTTTCTTTTTTTTTATGTTTTAATAATTTTCCGTAGAATGATTTACAAGGAAAAATGCTAATTCTTTAATTTCATTCTGAATCTGTGTTTTTCTCAGCAAACAAGCAGACAACAACGTTTCTTTCATTTACTATTATACTTGCTCGTTTATGGAATCCTATACAACATACAATAATATTTCTATTCATTGCCCATAAATTATATACCTAACGGGTTGTCGTTTCCGAAAAGTGAATGTGTTTTGTTTTGTTTTGTTTTTCTCACTGTGGGAACTTTGAGCCTAAGTTTTTGAAATGTTTACTTTGTCGTAGGTGAATCTTGACTGAACTGGGTTAGGGACAATGATGGATGCAAATTGCAATATAATAATAATGTTTTGATTGTTATCTTTGCAAAAGAATTAAACAGTATGATCTCTGAAAGGTTAATGGGAGAAGCGTCTCTTTGTAGTGATTTAGAGGCTTTGAGTTTGTCCCAACGTCTCATAAGAAGTGTTAGCCAGAAATTGAAAAGGAAGAGCCATGGAGGTGAAGGGGATGAAGAGGAAAATGTGAAAGGGGTTTCCTTTAGATGTCTTACTTTGTATAGTAGGGGTGGAGGTTGCAAAGTAGGCGCTGACACAGGTGAAGAGTTTGGGGATCCAGGTAGTAGAAGGCGGTCAAGTGCCAGTGAAGAAGGGAAGGGGTATGCTGCAATATGTGGAACTGAGGAGACCACTGTGGATTGCTTCTCTTATGCAGTGAAGGAGAAGTTTTGGAAGAGGAATAACAAGAGGGTACTAGAACTTGAGGAATTACCGCAGAACAGTAGAATGAATGTGTTTCTTCCGGATGACATTCTGGAAATGTGCTTGGTGAGACTCCCACTGACCAGTCTCATGAATGCCCGCCTTGTGTGCAGAAAATGGAGAACTCTTACTACAACTCCGCGGTTCATGCAGATGAGACGGGAAGGCTTATATCAGAGTCCATGGTTGTTTGTGTTTGGTGTTGTTAAAGATGGTTATTGCTCTGGGGAGATACATGCACTGGATGTCTCTCTTAACCAATGGCATCAATTAGATGCTGAAGTTCTCAAAGGAAGATTCTTGTTTTCTGTTGCCAGCTTTCAGGATGATGTTTACATTGTTGGAGGTTGTTCTAGCTTGACCAACTATGGAAAGGTGGATAGGAGCTCATTTAAGACACACAAAGGAGTGCTTGTTTTTAGCCCGTTAACTAAATCGTGGCATAAAGTTGCATCCATGAAGTATGCAAGGTCGACACCGGTTTTAGGAATTTGTGAGATCAGTTCAGATTGTTCGATTATCCGAAACCAGCAAAATCGTCAAGAGAGACGTTTCCCCAGGTCAAGGGTTGGCGGGGTATCTGATGTTTATGAGGATCCCCACAGGCTTTCAGTGAGGCGTCACTTCAGAAATTCTATTGATGAGAATGATGTTTCATTGTTGCCCAATATAAAACCATACAAGTTTGTCAGACAAAAAAGTGACCATTCAAACACCAAAGGTTGTAAAAGGTTTATACTGATCGCGGTAGGAGGGCTGGGATCCTGGGATGAACCTTTGGATTCTGGGGAAATTTATGATTCTGTATCAAATAAATGGATGGAGATTCAGAGGCTGCCTGTAGATTTTGGTATTGTTTGTTCAGGGGTTGTTTGTAATGGGATGTTTTACGTCTATTCTGAAACTGACAAGCTTGCCGGGTATGACATAGAGAGGGGCTATTGGGTTGGAATTCAAACCTGTCCATCCCCTCCCCGTGTACATGAGTACTACCCAAAACTCATATCTTGTAATGGCCGACTTTTCATGCTCTCTGTCTCCTGGTGTGAAGGGGATGGTCAAATAGGTAGAAGAAATAAAGCTGTTAGAAAGCTCTGGGAGCTAGATCTCATGTATGTTAATTGGACAGAGGTTTCAACTCATCCTGATGCCCCAATGGACTGGAATGCTGCATTTGTTGCTGATAGAAATCTGATATTTGGGGTCGAAATGTTCAAGATATTTGGACAGGTCTTAGACTTCTTGACTATGTGCGACGTGTCTGATACAGGAATGAACTGGAGCCATATATCAAGGAATCATGTGGCTCATGAACTGGATGCTTCTTCCTGCATGACAAAATCAATGGCAGTTTTACATCTCTGATGTCCTTGGCAAACTCTTTAGCTTTCATGTAATTTGTTTTTGTTCTTATTTGCTTATGCTTCTTTAGCTTTCATGTAATTTGTTCATCACAAATTGAAAGAAATTGATCATTTATTTATTAGAGACACTTTCTTTGGTATGCTTGTTTGTTGAGTGTCCTAGATGAAAACATTAGTACATCACTGCTCAAAGTGGGTGGGCAGGTTATCATGTTATTTTAAAACCCTGGTTTCTGCAACATTTCATTATTCAGTTATTTACAAATATAATATTTTGCTTGGCTCATTGTGTCTGTAAAACTTTTCAAAACCAAAGCTGATTGTACATTATGGAAAACGGGCTAAACTCAAAATTTCAGTTAATTTTGAACGGTTGGTTCAATTGCTTCAATTTTTCTAAAACCCTAACAAAGTGCTATTCTACTACATTCTGTACACCCAACTGGAATGAAGATTTGCCAGTTCACCATTTGTAGAACTATTTCATGATGTGAAACTCCTATTTATTTTTATTTTTTTTATTTTTGAACTATGAAGTGAAACTCCTATGAAATACAACATTTGTAGGTACTGATAAGGAAAACCAATGCACAATTCATAACGAATCTTTTATTGAAAATATGGTAAAAAAATGTACAAAAACACTATTGTGTCCCCACTCCAAATCCAATATATGCAGCTCTTGTTTTTTTTTAAAAAAAAAATACTACTCAAGCAACAATGATAAGAACAAATGAACAGTTTATAAGACAAGTCAGACAAACCAAAAGACAGGTAATAACATTATCCCCCTTCTAGTGATGCTTCTCAAACCAAAATTTTAGATGCAGCTCAACATAAGGGGGAAATTATCAATAAATGCAATGTCCCCACTTCACCGACAGACATTTGCGAGCAAAGCATATCTATATTTCATGGCGCAAAGACACCGGAGAAGTTGGGTATCTTGTCAACATGCTTCAGTGCATGCTCAGCAATCTGTCGTGTTCGATAATCGCCATGCTGGAAAGCGTCAACAAGTGCTGTGCCCACATTTTGATCACCAGAAACTTGGTAGGCTATATCTTCAGAGCGCAAAAGTCTTTCGACTGCCCAAACTGCCCTCCTCCGGATATTGTCTGTCCGTTTCTCTTTCAATATATCCAATATCGGCTTGATTCCTTCCTCATCGCACAATATCTTCACCCCTTGTTCAATATCAACCCCATCATCCAACAAAGTAGACAATGCAGCGAGTGACGCCTCAACCACCTTCTCATTTGTGTGGTCTAGAAGGGCCACCAATCTCTCCACAGCTTGGCCCTCCAAGAGGCAAAAAGTTTCTTTTAGCGAACAAGTCCCACGGTGGATCCTACACAATCCGGTTATGACAGGTGGCTTGCTTAAACATGGAAAGATAGAGACACAAAAACCAGGTTCTGGCAACTCGGGCAGTCTGGTCAAATTCTTAGATTCTTGGGATAGGTTTTCCAGGGCTATGGCAGAAATCATCTGTACATTGTCATGTCCATTGGTCTGAAGCAGTTCAGTGAACAGTGCAGCGAGAGTGTGCTCGCGACAGAGTGCAATTGCATCGGGCTCATCAGCCAACACGAAAGTAACCCTTGAGAGAACTCGAACAAGCCCTTCCAGATATGGTGTGACAAAACGAATACCTCTAGTCCCACCTTGCCTAATCTTGATTATTCTGGAAATGACCAACTGAAAAGCACCGTCATCTAGCATCTGCCTTGTGAGGCCCACGTCCCTCTCCGGAAGATCGGCTAAAAGGCCAACTGCAGCAGCCTGCTCTTCAGTGATACCAATGTTTTCTGATATGACTTTGATTAGGGTACCAAGCTGGCCTGCTGGCCCACGTAAAGCATCGGTTAGTTCATGACCCATGTACGGAGAGAGGTTCTGGAGAAGCTTTATGGAAGCCACACGCAAATCGTTCTGCGGAGCCTCGATGAACTGAACCAAACTGATGGTAGCACCAGAGCTTTTAATGGCAGCAACAACGCTGAGGACAGTACCACGAGAACTTGTCAGACCAACAAGAACATTGAGAAGCTTGCATTCTATTGCTGGGCCAGTGTTGCTAATAAGATGGAGCAGGTTATGAACCGTGTCTTCTGATACTAAAGTCTGGTGGTCAGGTCCAACAGGGATGGAATCAAAATCATAACCCGAGGTCACCACATTGGCAAGAATTGTTGCAGCAACTTCTTTCAGCCGCATGGGAAGCTGGTTCGGGCCAACAATGAATAGATCCTTGACAAGAGGAGGAAGAATACCTGCCTCTATCAAAACCTTGGCACTTGCTTCATAAGATGAGATCTGATTCAGTGCTTTTAGAGCAGCTTCTCTGCACTGAATGTTACCACTTCTCATGATATCGATTAGTGATGAGCCAACAGTTGTGGCCACAAAGACCTTCACATCGTTGTTTAGAGTCAACTCACCAAGGTATGCAGCCATGGATAACTTAGTTTCTGGTGGGCCTGCAACAATCCGTTTTCGCAATAAGACAAAATTAACAAAAAGAACATGTCATTCCTTTATGAGATAGAAGGAAATAAATGAGTGAAAATATAAATAGACATTCTATATGTCCAATCCAAAAAACTATAGCCTGCAACTAGTATATCCACACCCCACCCCCAAGAAGAAGAACAAGAAGAAACCGCCACCACCTTTGTCATTTCTTTATGAGATAGAAGGAAATAAATGAGTGAAAATATAAATAGACATTCTATTTATCCAATCCAAAAAACTATAGCCTGCAACTAATATATCCACACCCCACCCCCAAGAAGAAGAACAAGAAGAAACCACCACCACCCTGCCCCTTTCAGTGTCTAAGGAACAAATGGAGTTTTAAGTAGAGTTGTTAATGGTAATAAATAAATGAGTAATTATTGGGTGAAAAAGGAGGAAAGAAACAAATTGGTGACCATACAAATTATTAAAAAAATTACACTAAGACTTCAGGATCTTCCATATATGGCAACAACCCATTCAGCACTTCTTACTCAGAACCTGAACAAATTGCATTTATTTGCTCATAAAAGCCATATGTAGAATATTGAACTGAAGATTTGAATTATTGAAAGTCTCACGCAGATTCATTTACAAAAGTATTATTGCCATATTTAGTCTCCGTCCTTAATTTTGTTGCTCAAAATTTCAAATTCAAAGAAAAGAGTAATCACCTATATTTATTTAATTGCTATTTTCATGTTCTTTCAAGGGATAATTACATAAAAATGATATCAATAATTCCCAAGTGATGAAAGGACAACCAATATATGCATTACTTTGCATCACTTCGCAAATATTTTGTGTTGATACCATTTTTATGCAACTGTCCCTTCTTTCAATTAGAAAGTTGACTAAAGAGGTGTGCATTAAGCATAATTTCTGCACTACATTGTCATCTTTACTGCAATATGCAAATTACGGCTCTACTGTATGTTTGTGGTGAAAAGCTTTTTACTTAAGTGCATAGAGAACATCTTTTTGAATACACCAAATTGTTGTCATATTAAAGGCTTTATGTTTATTTTATCCTCTTTTATTCTCTACTTGTCCATGGCATGCTCTATCAGAAATAATAGTGTCTAGCTCTATAATTATGCTCTGAACTAAATGCAAAGGAGCAGGGAGGAAAAAGGGCTTCATAGAAGAAGTGCTTTGTTTTGGAAAAGAAAAACTACAAACAATTATGATCACAGCTTCTCCAACCATCAAGTCTAAAGCCTGTCATTTTCATGTTAAAGAAATCAAATGAGATATAATTGACCTTAGCATTTATTTATTTCTGATTGTCTATTCCTTACTTGCCAAACAACTGATGCATGACAAGTAGGGACAGCGCCGGCTTTTGAAAATAGAGGTTATTTGATGGCCTAAACAATGAGTAATTTAGGGTTTCAAGAGTTAAATTGAAGGCTAATAGGTAAGGAAAGGGATTTGGGTTTATTTGGGGGTGATTAGATGGAGTTTTGAGGTTGACAAGTGCACTTTTATAAGTCTGTGAATAGTAATCCGATAATAGTAAATTGAAACAGAAAAGAAGAAGAAAGAAGAAGATAGGCCTAGGCATCACACCTAGAGTTTGATTGCACCACACAATCTACAAAGAAGCTTCAAAGCTCTCAATTTTTATAAAATATCAACTCTCTTAAAATATAAGCATTACATGGTTTATATAGAACTATGAGACTTCCTAAATCAACTATAAAAAATTTTAAAAATTAAAAATAAAAAAACTATTAAAATATCTTTGACTTCTAAAACTAATTTAAGACTAAGGCCTCGTTTGGGAATAGGCTAATTTAGTGACTTTTTGGCTATTTGGCTAAAATATAAGCTAAAAAAAACTAATATGTTTGGGATGACTTTTTGGCTTTTTACGAAAAGATGTGCAAAAAGTAGAGAGAAAAGAGAATCTTTGGCTTTTTGGTTTGGATTGTTGGCTTTTTTAGTAACTTTTTGACTTTTTGGCTAAACGGGGCTGTCCCCAAACGAGGCCTTAGAAACATAAATAAAAACTAATTAAATAACTTGACCTATAAGACAATCCATGGGCGACCACAAAACCCATACTCATATATTCTGCAAATTACCAAAATACCCCTAAGCTTAAAATCCTAGAAAACATAAATATAATTATAAAACAAGACTAATAATACTAGAAACATGATTATAGAAGATTTCTATCAGTTTTTCCATGGAATCATGCCAATATCTAAATATCATCGCTTCTTTAAATTTAGCCTTCCTTGAGCTTCTTATATTCTGCATCAACAACTCAACCCAAGAAAGCCTCAAGTCCATGTCCATCCCATTATTCATTCAACCTAGTCAATTTTGTAGAGATGCACAGCAGACTATCATTTAACATAGAAAATTGCAATGTCTGATCAAAACAAACAAAAAAGAAACATATGTTCTGCCTTCCACAACTACAATATTTGATGACCCAAAGAAAATAATAATAATTAAAGTACCATTTGTCTGCAAACAAAAAGAGCATAAAACATTGGTGATCTTGGAGATACCTTCAAGGAGTAGTGTCAGAAGAGGTTGCAATCTACCATTTTCAGCCATCTGTCTTACATTATTCTCACACTTTGCCAAATTCTCCAGAGTTTTATCAGCCTTCTCAACGGTCAAAAGATTTTCTGAGTTGCTGCTAGTCATTCCAACCAATATAAGAATTGCTCCATTAACTAAACCAATCTTTTCACACAAAGTTTCAGACTTGGAGAGCTCAAATAGCAAAGAAACAGCTTCCTCCCTCTCTTTGGATTGCTCATGAGACAAGAACTTAACTATTGTTCGTACAGTGTCCCCTTCAGCCATTATTTCCTACAAAATAAATAAAAAATAAATAAAGAAGGAACTATAAATAAGAGGCATTAATTCCATCCATGCCCAGGTTGTTGAAAAATCTGAACAATGAACCAGAAAAAATTTGACAAACCATATTATCAGAGTCTTCCTCGGCCACAATTTGAAGAGTTTCTAAAGCTTTACAGCGAACTCTACGACTGCTGCTCTTCAACATGTCAACAATCATAGGAATCAGCTCTGCATTACGAATAATATGCTTATTTGACTGGCTTTTTTGGCAGAGGTACTGGACAAACTTCAAAGCCTGAAGAATATCACTCTCTGCACTGCCCAGAGATAATGACCTACGAGCCATATCCAATTGAGCAGCTTCATTTCTGGCGTGCCACTGTTCAATGGTGTTTCGCAGAGCCATACTCGGGTTCAATTCTGTACTTCTTAATTCTTGTAGCGTCAATGGACAAATCAGCCTTCTTCCGCTCTCCCTGCATTCTTTGAACCACTTTTCAATTGCTTCTCGATCAAAAGTTTGTCCATTTTCCAAGGAAACAGGATCAGACATAATTTGTTTTGTCAAAGGGCATATAAATGCATCATATATGGGCTCTATGTGTAGTTTCTCAAAGTGAGAGCTCTCTTCTGACGGGCTACCAATGTCATAACTTCCATCCCAGCTTCCAGCCATCAGATATTAAGTACCTGTCAAAGAATATATTACATCACAGATATTCAAATTCTTCGGAATTGCTCTAAATCCATTTCCACAACAACCAAAAACTGCATAAACATAAGGTATGTAGAAAAAGGTGCATGCGGGAGGGTCATGGTAATACAGAAAGTAAGTAAGCCTGCATGACCAAAAGTATAGAGGAGGATAACTATAAGATATGAACATTCCTTTTGTTTGGGAAGAGAATAATTTTTTCGGATTTTATGCCATTTGGTACTACAAAAAACTAAAGTCAATGAATTTCCATGGTCAACAAAACAACTTATTTGGGCTAAAAATGTTTTTCACTTTTGAAAGGTGAAAATGTTTTTCAAACTAAACTAAATCTCTTACCAACGCCACCACACTTCGCCTCCACCCCCACTGCCACCACCACCACCACCACCACTACCACCACCGCCACTAATACAACTACTAAGGAGGCAACCAAACATAGAAAAACATTTTCTACTAAAAACATCTTTTTTTTAAATCTATTGAAAAATGTTTTCAGCCAAAGCAAACAAAGCCACTGGCTCAAAATTCCATTTGCAAACCAAGTTAGAGTCAACTGTTAATTCAGAATTGGCCAGCTAAAGTTAAACAACAGACTCTCCCTCCTTCACTCTCATGCTTTCCATTTATCTTCACAAGATCAAACTCTCCAGTTAGTTAATAGGAATGTTACAACATCGCGAGACAACGATAATCGCGAGCACATAGGGCCTTGATATCCATCGAAATTACCCACCATTACAATAACGTTAATTGAACCATGTCAAGAAAACCCCGCCATCAATTGCTGCCGCCAGCACCTCTTCCCGAAAAATTCACACATGATCTTAATCATGATGAAACAAACCATGCCAACGCCACCAAATACTACCCATCAAGAAATTGTTGAGAATATGAATAATTTGGAATCATGTGCTTTAGGTAAAGAGATTGAAATTCAACTATAATTAGTCAATAAAATCAGTATCAAAGCAACTCACAAGCTTAGGAAGAACACACACACACACATATGGGTTCAAAGAAAAAGAGAAACCAAGTGAAAAACCATACCTTTTGAGTAAATTCTTCAAACTTGAGGGACTTATAGGGAAAACCCAATTTTCAGCTGAAGATGCGCCATCGTCTGGCACCTGATAGCTCTAAAGTAATAAACAGACGAGGAGCAAGTTTGATGAATTCTAAAAATTAGGGTTTTGTTTCTGTTTCTTTACTTTTCTTGGGACAGGATGGGCAGTAGAGAAAGGTATTTGTATTTGTATTTGTATTCAGTTCAAGAAAATAACAGGAACATAAAATATAAATAAATAATAATAATTTTAAAGGTGGAGACTTCTCTTATGTTATGGGAGGGAGCTAGCCAGCCACCCTCTCTCTCTCTCTCTCTCTCTCTCTCTCTCACACACACACACACACACACACACACAAGTTTCCAGAGTCCCCACCACCCACCAACCATACTTCAAAAACCAGGTTAGCTGTTTTCTCAGAGATTAGTATTAGGCCTCCTTCCCTTCTTTCACTAGCCTTTGCAAGTCAATTTTATTTCAAAGTCAAGTTCATTTATTTATTTGTTTTATTATTATTATTAACTTTCCACTTTATTTCCCTTCCCTCTTTTCCACTGGATCTTTGAAGAAAAAAAAAAACAAAAAAATCACTTTACATTTAAATAAAAAAGTGAGTAAAAAATATTTGATATGAGCTTTTCTAATAGGTAAACTCAAATTTAACTATCAATTTAAGTAAAAGCTTCACTAATAGCATAATGATAAATGTATTTTTTTAGTTATTGTCAAACAGGGGTGGAGCCTATTAAACAATTGATTTTTTTTTATTTGTTATCTGATTAAGCTAAATCCAATTAGAAAAAAAAAATTTATTTTGGTTATATATTTTTTTCCCCATGAAACCAAATAGTTCCCAAGAAATGAAAATGGCTACTTATTTTAACAAAATTCATCTTACACGAAAAAAAAAAAAAGAAGAAAAAGATGACAAGATTGTCAAATAAATTTTATTTATTTAGTTATTATAAAAATAAAAAATATATAAATATATAAAATAATATAACTTATTTTATATAAGATAATATAACTTTTACCTATTTGTTGACTCCTTTCACTTATTTTAACTTCCACTTATTTAAAAAAATAGCTATACCTTAGTGAATTAACTATATTAATAATATTATTATTGCGACTATTAATTTTACTTGGTAAATTATATATGAAAAATTATTAGATGTTCCATAAACACCACATGCACATATTCCATCAATTATTAACCCATTTTGAGACTTGGGATTTATAGTGAAAAAGTTAAAAAATGACTATACGTTGTAACATCATTTTCTTTACTCTTTACATATTTTTTTTTATAAAAAATTTAAAAATACTAAAATAGTGAATTTTTAGACAAGACTTAAATATTATTTTTTTTGTGTCCCAATGTAAAGTCTCAAGTCCCATCCTTTCACCAATCACAACATTCTTGAGAAATAACCTAAGGAGAAATTACATTTCAGTTAAATTTTTTTTAAAAAAAAATGATTTTAATTATTAATACTTATAAAATTTATCATTTATTTATGTATTGTAATTATTTATTTCCAAAAATAACTGATTTGATTTTCCCCTTAACAACCTAACCAGCGCGTAGCACCAAATAACTTCTCTTCTGTGGGTGAAAGCCGACAATTTTTATTGAAACTTCAACCACAAATGTTTCCGAAATTTCAATGCACGCCGCAGTACTTTGCTTGTATTTAATATCTAAGGAAATCTCTAATGGTCCATTAATATTTTTTTTATCAAATTTAAGTAATTTTTTTTTCTTTTGATATCAAAGTATTTAAATGCAGAATTTTAAAATTTCATGAGAATATTGATTGATCGGGCAGATAATCGGATAGATATTTGACCGATGTAAATTTTTTTATTTTTTTTTGTCTTAAGGTGGTCGATCGGACAATCGACCTACCAGTGTAATTTTTTTACAAATGTTTACCTTGAAGTAGTCATTCGGGAAGACATCCAGAGACATTTGAGGAACATTCGGCAACGATAATGAATCTTATCCTCTGAAATAAGTAAAATTATCAATTTGATACCGATTTGATATAATTATTAAAAAAAAAAGCTTTTTTTTTTTATCAAATTTAAATTTAATAAAAAATTTAAGATAGTCTAATCGAAAACTTTTCAATTTCCAAAATGAGCATAAAGCCCCTCGACAGGCCGGAAGGGTTAGGGTTTAGAAGTAGGTTATCAGAAAACCTGATTTTCAATGGCTGAAGAAGAGGGAACACGCAATATTGATAATGGAAGATACTCAACCCAACAACAACAACAGCAACAAGAAGAAGAAGAAGAAGAAGGAGGAGAAAGAGAAGGGGATCAGAAAGTTGTGAAGTTTCTTGATTCGGTGGATAGCTATCTGACCCTAGTCGACTCTTTATCTTCAACACTTCGCCAGGTAAAAACCCTAAAAATCTAATTTTAGAACCCTATTTTACCATCATTATTGCCATGAAATCTTCTTTTTTATGGGTACTGTTTTGGATTTCAATTTAGTCAGCGTTTGATTCCTTCAATCACATCTTGATCACACCGTTCATTCTTTTATATATTTTTGATCTACTTTACATTATGTTTTAATTCATGTCTATATTTGATTCAGAGAATAGGCTTGTTTTTTAGTTCATCTTTAATTAGACGACGGCAACCTGATTAATTAATTTTCAATTTGGATAATTTTAGGGAAAATATCAGGTAAGTCTCACTTTTTTCCCACTAATTTTCTCATAAAATTTCATTGGGTCCTATTAACACTATCTTGAGTGGGTTAATTCTGTGTTAACAGGACTCATTAATTTTCCAATTGAATCAAATTTTATTTTGATTCTCGTTTTTATTCTTCTTCATCTTCTGTTTTCGATAAGTCCTGTTTTTCTTTCTAATCTTTTCGGCTTAAAATCCACTAGCATTTGCAATACTTATGTGTAGTCTGTTTTCATGACTAATAAGCTATTTTAAGCCTGTAGTTATTCAGGTAATGTACAGAAGATCCTAGTCCACGGTGATCATTATGTGTTGCTTATCTTGGAGGGTAGTCATTGTCTTGTGGGGATACTCTCTTATTAACTGATAATTTGAACTGTGTTATTGCATTATGGTGATAGTTTTGCATTTGGATTGTTTAAGATTGATTCTATGTTTCTTAACAAAGACACAAAAATTTCACTACTTGACACGATTGTTATGCTTCCATTTTAATTTTTGGAACAAGTGAAGAAATCACCCTGTTCTTCTTTTGGTGCTCATTTTTCTCTGAGAGATGTGGCAACAAAGAAAACTAAGACTTTTTTATTGTTCTAAACTTTCCTACTTTGCAGGGATGGTTGGAATTAGCTGGTGCTCGACATTCCATGGGTGCTTCACGAATCAGTAGTGCCTTGTTTGACCTCAAACACCACTGTGCTGCTACAACATTGCAAATTACAGAGGATGGTGGTAAGCCTTCTTAACTGAATCAGTTTGATGATAAGTGAAGATTTTCAATTGTGGGGTTAGTCATACCACTCGTGCTTATGGTATGATAACATATGTATTATGGCATTGCACCTTTGTAAGGGGCATTCAGGAATTGAATCATAAAAAAAATATTTTACATTAGCTTTGGTAATTTGAGCCAGTACAAGTATAGCACTTTGACACTTGCACAAACACGCGTATGCTCTTATGTTCAGAGTCTTTAAGACCTGTTTAGTTGTGCATATGTTAGTCATTATCGATGTTAATTAGTTTTTCTTATATATTTTAGTTGACTCCACGATGAAGCAACCTAATTTTACTTTGTGCAAGTGGGTCTCCCCTGATAATCGGAATTGCTCATCTAACAAAGCAAAATTTGATGAGGATGAGTCTTTACAAAGGACATCAACTAAACCGCAGCTTCGGTATAGGGGAACATCTGGTATATAAAACCACCTTTCAGTGAATCTTTCTATACTTTTTTCGTACGTTGTTGCAGAATGTCTTTAAAGAATTTACTGATTAGTGATTTTGTTTTCCTTTTTGGGTTAGTTTTGGAGTTTAATGTATGTTTTCTCTTCTATTGCTTCTTACTTTCTCGCATCTGTTTGTGCAAAGAAATTCAGGAGAAAGGACCAGAAAGTAATGGGTCTGCACTCATAGTTGACTACCGAGTAAGTATGCCACCACTGACCTTGCTCCATATTTTCATCTTGTTTAATGAGTCAAATTCTGATAACAAGTCATTTCTATTTTAGCTGTCATTGGGTGGGTGCTGGCACCATTGTACTAGAACTCTTATCAGTCTTTTTTTTTTGAGTTCAGCCATGCAAAAGGCTTGTATGCGTAGAAGTTGCATTGCTATTTTTATAAAACTGAAAAGGGGCTGTTGGGTGAGACTGAAAATTTTTTGTTGCTGAATTATAGCACTGAACCTTTTAAGTTACTGACGTAAAAGTTGAAGTTAACTAGGCTTTTATGTCTAGAAGTTTTGTTGTTACATAGACAAAGCTATTACCACTTGGCTTGTTCATTTGTAAAGGAAAACTTTAGACCTTTTAAGTGAAAATTATTTGTTACGCAACTTTTTGTGTGTTATCAAATGCACTCAATGGAAAAATCACAGGAGTTTTCAGTGCTTAATTTGGGTATCAAACAGAGGTTTAACCCTTTGCACAAAAAAAAAAAAAAAAAGAGGGTTAACCCAAATAAGGAAAAAGGTAGAGTTTCAGGATATAAGTTTAAACCCAGTTTTTTATTTATATAATTTTTTTTAATTTTTTTATTTTATTTTATCGTTGTAGCTGTGTTTGAAAGGTGAAATGTGTGTATGGATACATTTCACATTATCTTCTTTCTTCTTTTGTAGATTCAAAAGGAACGATCCAAATCACTGTCAATGTTTGGAACTTTGGTTTCTCCAAAACTTCGAGCTGGCCAACTTTCATTTGAGATGGGTAAATAATAAGCAAAGATGCTGACTCTGTCTAACTCATTACTCCTCCCAATTGCACCCTCCAGACATATGTGCATGCACTGCATGAAAGGCTGGTGTTGACTGATTGTGTCGGTTTCATGCTTGCAGCTCTGGATACACTAGTGGAAATAGCAAACATGCGATCATCAATTCTATCTGCTTATGATCAAGTGCGGAATGATATGGAGAGCACCAGAGGTTGACAACAACTTGGTTTTGTAATGAAATGGAAAGGTATAATTTTTACACATTACATAATTAAGCAATTGCCATTTTTTATTTTTATTTATTTTTTAATCTATAGATCTTCTGCACTTGTAGACGGCTGCTCACAATTGCTTGAGCTCATAATTTCGAATTGGAGTGCTTCTCAATTATGTTTGTGGTGTGTGGCCACCAAAGATTTTCCTCGTGTATTTTATCTAATTTATTACTTAGTTCTTGTTGCAGAATGTATTGGATTTTGCTTACTTTTCGCCTGGTGTATACACAGTATTTGATTATTGTTGATCGGTTTGATTGTTCAAAGATTGGAATCAATGCCATCCTTGTTTTGTAATTTGTATTGACTTCATTTCTTAGACATTCTTACCAAATTAATAGAATCGTTTAGGTTGTGTTTAAATCAATAGAACCATCAAAGAGAAGAACCAATCTGAATTTGTGGTTTGAAGCTTGAAGGTAAGACCGGTAAGATTATGTTTGGATTAAGGATTTGTGGAGGAATTTGCAAATATAAGGGAAATACCGGAAAAAGTGAATTAAATACAAGTTAAGGGCTTGTTTGGTTTGCTTTTGGGAGAGTTGTTTGGGAAAAAAAATTTCAAAATTTTGTTTGGTTTATGGTTTCTCTCAAAAAAAATTTAAAATTACTCTCTTACAAATCAATCAATCTTTTTTCTCTCTTTTTTTTAATCATTTTTTCTCTCACACACATCTATTCAATTATAACAAAATATCAAATCATCTCAAACTTCTAAAGTCTAAAACTATTTTCAAAATATACAATCAAACAAACCAAAAAAATTTTAAGCTTTTTCTCAAATTTTTTTTTTGAAAATCACTCGCTCAAAAACAAACCAAATACATCCTAAAATTTTGTAATATTTTGTGGTGTTTTGGAAAGATGGTAAAAAGTGATTTTTTAGCTTTTAAACAAGTTTTTTGCTTTTTTAGACAAGTGATTTGGAGAGTTAGTAAAAAGTTACTTTTGATTTTTTTATTAATATTTGTTTATGATGTCAAATCATAATAAAATGACCAAATTATCCCCATTCAATTTAAAATATTTACAACTTTACCTATGTAGCATATTTTGACTCATGAGGGGTAGAATTATAATTTCACCAGTAGCTAAAAATCAACTTCTCAAATGTCTTTAAATACAAAAAAAATCAACTTTTGGCTTTTGCTACAAACTAAAAAAAGTGGCTAAAAACCAAGTAGCCAAAAGAAGCCTTTGCTTCTTTTTCTTCTTTTTTTCTCCACAAGACCTATTTTTGAAAGTGAGTTAAAAGTCACTTTCCAACTTTTAACCCATTTCCCTCTCTCACAAAAAATTTTTAAAAAAAAAAAGACAAAAACAACTTTTAATCATCTTTTCAAAACACCCTACAATATAATTGTAAGAGGAGTTAATTTGAGTCAACTAAATTAATTGGGCCCAATAGCCCAAGATTAGTGGGCCCAAATTTATCGCAAGTCCAAGATTGGTGGGCCCGAATTAATCGTCATCAAACGGGCTGAATTGCTCCAAGCCTTGAAAGGGTTCGGATCCACAAACTTAGTGACTTATTCGGGTCTAGACTTGAAAGGGTATTGAGCAAGTCTAGAGATCCGAGGCACTCGGGCTTCAAACGGATTCGAATGCAATCTAGAAGTCACTCCATTAATGAGTCCCCAAACACTTGCGGGCTCGGAACTTTCCGGGATCTACGCACCAGAACCATGGGCGTAATGGAGTTCGAACAAAGAACCCGATCCCGAGGACGGTGAGTGGAGATAAATTCACTCTTCGGTTAAACTGCCTATACCTGGGTCGAGGTGACACGACCCCGGGGGGTCCATGAGACTCGGCAATATTTAGCGGCGTGGGGTCCTCTAGGACGACCTCGGCCCTTTGGGATGATTGGGGATCATTGGTTAGGTGTAGTTAGGAAGAAGGGTTCACCAAGAGATTGATCTCCTCTTCAGGGTTTTCCTCATCCTCGGAAAGGTCACCTTCTCGGACAAGGTGGTTAGAGAGAATATTTTCCATGTGCCTTGTACATGGGCTCCATCCTACATCATGAGATGCCTATAAATAGCACCCAACCATAACTTTACAAGGGATGGATTTTTGAGAGATAACTCTTGGGAAAGAACTAATTTCCCTTCTCTATTATCAACCTTGAGAGTGACAGTGGGAAATCCATGGGCGAGCCTTGCCATTATCCTCTCTCTAACTACTTTGCCTTCTTCTTCACTCAATCTCTTATCTCCATCGTCTCTTTACTCTTGTGTTCTGAGTTGAGACTATTGAAGAATCTAAGTCTTTTATCATCGTCTAGAGAATTCGAATTTTTCTTCAAAGATCTTTGAAGATCTTCAAATTTTCCAACGACGTTCTTGAACCCTCTCATTCATTTGCCGACTTCACTGGGAAGGCGGATTGGTTAATGGTCTCAACGAGATCTGGAACCCACACAACTCCAGCAAGGATGGCGGGAGAAGATGAAGTTCACCAACAAGGATCCTCTAATGGTGGTGATGACAGGACATGGCTCCAGATCAACCACTTTTACTCGAAGCCATTCAAAGACTTCAAAATACTCAGCAGGAGATTCTTACCACTCTTCAGAATCTCACTCACACCATGTTGGTAATGAGTTCTAATTTTGCACCGACACCAAACGGAAATCAAACTGGCGGTGGAGTTATCCCCGCCAGAGTGCAAAATCAAATCCAAGGAGAAGTAGGCCCCAGACAGCCTGTGGCTCATGGCAACACCACCATAGTAACACATGCTCAAACCACAGCAGGCGGCAGCAGTTTGCCCACGCCCAGGCTCCATGGCATGCCAAGCCAAGATCCAATGGTGCCTAGGGGAGGTTCTGGTGTAATGAATGGCACTCCGGTGACTGTTGGTGTCCAGGCAAATATAAGGGGCATGATGGCGCAAAAGGGAGCTCTACTCGTACCTAATCTCGTTACATCACCAGTAAATGTTACTCAAGTACCAAGCAGGCCTCTTTTGGTACCGACAACAAATTTGCAAGCCCAACCCGGTATAGTTACGCTGTGCGGTGGACTTTATGGGCCTCAATTCAATACCTCATCACCAACTGGCTTGTCCATAGGCGCTAATGGCCAGTGTTGTCAAGTGTTTTCACCAATGATGAATTCTCAACACTAGAATGGCCAAGTTGATCCTAGCTCAGTCTTCGGATCCATAAGCCAAGTTCCGAGAATGCCACCATCAAACTCTATCCCTCAATAGTTTCTTACTCTCGCCGATGTGCAAGCCATGTTCGATCTCGAATGGGGTAAGAGGACTTTACCCTCTTTGCCTGATCTGGATGTCAAGCCGCCTTACCCTATTGAGATGCTGAGCTATCCATACCCTGAGGGGCATACAGTGCCAAATTTGATCAAATTCGATGGCAAACAAGGAAATGCTCGAGAACATGTTGTGCGATTCATCGAGACTCTGGGTATTCATGGTTCAAAGCACGTCCTCCGGCTGAGAGAATTCTCCAAGTCCCTCACTGACCGAGCATATAGTTGGTGTGTTAATTTGGCTCCAAACTCTGTCTGAAGTTTGGAGGAAATGGTTAACAAATTTCATTCCAAGTTCTTTCAAGTGGCGGAGAAGGTGACCACACTTACATTGTGTAAAGAAAAGCAACGAGAAAGTGAAGACATCCTTGACTACGTCAAAAGGTTTCAGGACAAGGCTGTAGATTGCCATGAAGCAGTGGAGGAGAGTTATCTGGTTCAAATCTCTCTAGAGGGGGCATTGAGCAGGTACAAAATGTTTCTACTTAATCACAAGCTACCTACCCTCTCGGCACTAATAGAAGCAGCTCGGAAACATTAGCACTCCTCAGGCTGCCAGTTACAAGACTAGCTTCAAATCGTCTCGTGGACCTATTGTTGTTGCTGCCTCTACCCCAGATACCCGAAAGTCACAAGGAGGGGGTCATAAAGGCCAAAAGAGGAAGGAATATAGTGGTGAAAAGGGCAATGTTTCTTATCCATGTGGAATCGAGGAGGTAAAAGCTCTAGTTAAGGAATGGGTGGCAGACGGAGAGCTAAAATTACCTTATGTCGAAGAAATTCCATCAAAGAAAGACCGCGAGAGCCCCGAATTTTGCATCTATCATCGCACATTGAAAAATCCGGCAAAGAAGTGTTGGACTCTCAGGAAAATCTTCAGAGATAAAGTCAAGGCAGACGAATTGAGGTTCAAGGGACTCAAGACATCTGAGAATAACCATATCCTCAGCACCGATACAAAGGCAAGAATGTTGCTATGATAGCTTATAAAGGCCCGATGATTGAGGCTATCGCCAATCTCGATGACGATGATTGTTATCTGGACGACATCTTCGAGCCCGAGGGTGAGCAAGTTTATTATGGAAGTGCTCTCAATCCAGAGGGCAGAACCTTTATGACTCATGTTGAAGATCCCTTTGATCCAGAAGGAGAAGAAGAGTACTACGGAATAGAAGGACACCATGTTTATGTGGCATCTTATTTTGAAGAGACTAAGGAGATAGTTAACTACGAGCCTCCAAGAGTAGAAAAAGATCCGGATCACTATGCCAAAACCCTGCAAGACTGTGTAAAATTCAAGCAATTCTTTGACCAGTTTGGACTTTCCAGGGAGGTAAGAACAGAAATCACCAAGTCTATCATCAATATAGCCGAGGCACACCATGAGGAATGCATGTTGACTGAGGGATCTATCCCGAGGAAGGCAAAAGAGCAATCTAGTGCCATTACTTTCTCCGAGACTGATCAGAAGTATCCATTTTCTCAAAACTGCCCGCTTTATGTGACTGCTTTTATTAACGAGGTTGAGTTCAAAAAGGCCTTTATAGATAGCAGAGCCTCTATTAACATTATGACGCGCGTTACTCTAGAGAAGGCTAGAATCTCTGAAGAGCGCACCGTGAAGCAGCCGATAGTCATCATTGGCTTTGGTGGAGAAATGAGAGTTACTATAGGATGCGTAACAGTTGATTTAGCCGTCGGAGAGATTCGTTTGGCCACCAATTTCTATATTATCGATTCCGAGGCAAATTATCACATCATTCTATGAAGGACCTGGATGCATAGTGTTAGCCCCAAGGTTACTCAAACTTGAATTTCTATTGATTTTGATTTATGACGAACACTTTATTATTTGAAGTTTTCAAAATTAACATTTGTACTTCATGATTCTAATTGTTTTGAGACTCAAGAATATTATGTTTCAAAAACCTTTTAAGTTATCAAAAATATAAGCATTAGCTCTTGGTTGCAAAATCTATCCTTGTCTATCACAGGTCCAAGGATAGATACTAGAATTATCCTCAAAATGTTAAGTGTTCCAGAATAGAGGGTCGACACCAGAAAAGCAGAGGTCGACACCAGGGAAAAGCTGGAAAAATAACTAAGTGTTCCAAATGCAAGGGTCGACACCAAAAAGCTGTATACACTTCAGTTGTAAGGGTCGACACAAACAACAGCAAGGGTCGACACCAAAAAACAGTATACACTCCAGTTGTAAGGGTCGACACCAACAGTAGCAAGGGTCGACACCAAAAAGCAGTATACTCTCCAGTTGTAAGGGTCGACACCATCAACAGCAAGGGTCGACACCAGGAACACATGAAACATATCTCAGGAAAGAAAAATCAGAGCAAAGGGTCGACACCCAACTTGCAGGGGTCGACACCCTTATGTCTATGTTGAACAAAACCTAGCCGCCATCCTCCAACTCAAAAAGGGTATCTGTGACATCATTCTCTGACACATATTATTCTAATCAAAAGGAACTTTGGGATAATATTTTCTGACAAATGGAGGGAACATTCTCCACTCACACCTCTCCCAAGATCAGAAAAATAAAAGAACATGGAGACAACATTATATCCCTCCACCATTATCTTATCTTCCAAGCATGGGCATCACTTCCTTTGAGGAAGCTCCATCTCCAATGGTCAGAAAACAGCCTGTACCAAACATTCTCCACTCACAACAGCTGGAAACATTTTTGTTTGCCCAGCTCCAACGGATAGTTTACTCACGTGGGTATGTTTTTTTCTTCAACTAGTTGAGTCAGATGAAAGCTATAAATCGGGAATGTTTTCAAGATCTGAAGGATATCACATCCTACCGCAACTACACCAAACATACTGAGCATCATTTTCATCTCTGTGATTTGATTTGTGTTCTCCCATTTTCAAATTTAAACAAGTCCAAAACTTCGTGTGAACTTAAACTTTCTTAATCCATCTTTTGAGAGATAGTTTTTGTAAAAGAGGACAGTTGAATCTCTTCTTCTAGTTTTTTAGTTTCTGAGTGAAACATTTGTAAAGTGAGGCTTTTTGTTGGGTGAGGTCCTCAACAGATTGAAGTAGGTCCTTTTGTAACACACCTCAGGTTGGAAGAGCTTGGTGGTGCATCAATTCATAGTGAAGAATTTCTCAAGGAGGATTCTTGAGGAGTAAACGTAGGCCGGTGAGCCGAACCACTATAAATCTCTGTGTTAAGTTCTTCTTTCCTATTCTCTTTACTTTCTGTTAATCATTTGATTATCTGCTGCATTTAAATTACATAAGATCTTTTGAAACCCTTTTTAAATTAAATTTTTAATTACCCAATTCACCCCCCCTCTTGGGTTGCCTTCCTGTTTAACAATTGGTATCAGAGCCACGTCTCTAGTAATGTGACTTAACCGTCTTAGAGTGATCTATGGCAAACCCTAGTTCTTCTCTCCCTGAAGGTCAAGCCTCAAACAGACCTCCCTTCTTCAATGGAACAAATTTTAACTATTGGAAAACCCGCATGATTATGCACATTCAATCTACTGACTATGAAGTTTGGAAAATCATATGTGAGGGTCCTAAGGTACCCACTAAAACCGTATATGGTCTACTAGTACCCAAACTTGAGAGTGAGTGGACAAGTGCTGACTACAAAGATATTCAATTAAATGCCAAAGTTGTTAATATGTTGTATTGTGCACTTGATGCTACCGAGTTTAACAGAATATGCACTTGTACCACTGCTAAAGAAATTTGGGATAAACTTGTTGTAACTCATGAGGGAACCACTCAAGTTAAAGAATCTAGAGTGAGTCTACTTGTTCATAACTATGAGCTCTTCAAGATGAAACCAGATGAAAACATATCCCAAATGATCACTCATTTTACTGATATTATAAATAGTCTTAAATCTCTTGGGAAGACTTACACAAATGCAGAAATTGTCAGAAAAGTCCTTCGATCATTGCCAAAAAGTTGGGAGAACAAAGTTATTGCAGTGATAGAAGCAAGAAATCTATCAACATTAAGTCTTGATGAGCTAATGGGATCCCTTCTAACCCATGAGATCATTATGCAAGAAGGAAAAGAAGAAGAAGACAAGAATAAGAAGAAAGGGATAGCTTTCAAGTCCACCACAAAATCTCAAGAGAAAGAAGAAGATGCTTCAGAAGAAGACGAAGAAATGGCTTTCATTACCAAAAGATTCAAAAGATTTGTAAAAAAGAAGCAAGGTGTAAGGAAGTTTTTCAGAAAAGATTTCAACAAAGAACTTCAAAAATGAGAAAGTCATAAAAAATCCGAAGTGATCTGCTATGAGTGTAACAAGCTGGGTCATTACAAATCAGAATGTCCAAAGCTTAAAAAGCAATTCAAGAAGGATAAGAAGAAAGCCATGATTGCAGCATGGGGAGAAGACAGTGATGACAGCGACTCAGAGACGGACATTTGCAAAAATGAAGTCGCAAATTTATGCTTAATGGCACTTGAAGATGAGGTAAATGATGACTCTTTTACTTTCGATAAATTACAAACTGCTTTTGATGACTTGCATGATGAATTTAAAAAATTGAGTTTGAAAAGTAATTGTCAAAAGAAAATGATTTCAAATTTATCTCAAGAAAAGGAATTCTTAACTTCTAAAATCAATACTTTAGAAAATGAAGTTTTGACAATGAAAGAAGAGAAAGAATTCTCAAAGGAAAAAGAATTTTTACAAAAGGAAAATGAAATTTGGAAAAATGAGAAAATTGTCTTAAATGAAAACATAGAAGACTTAACAAATGTTTTTTCAAAATTTACTCAAGGGAGAGATACCTTAGACAAAATTCTCAAAATTCAAACTCAAACCTTTGGAAGAATGGGGATTGGCTATAAACCATTTGCAAAAACTATAACTTTTCAAAAATCCTTTGCATATACATCATCTAATCATTCTCATATCATATGTCATTATTGTGGAAAAAAAGGCCACGTCTCTCCTTTATGTCCTGCTAAGAGAAACTCATTCAATAGAATGAAAAAGAAGTGGGTTCCCAAAAACACTTCAACTTCTAACTCTCATGGACCCAAAAAGGAATGGGTACCAAAAAGCCAACAAAAATCTGATTCTTGCAGGTGTGCTTTAGGTCAAAATTCAGCAACAACCGGTGGTACCTCGACAGTGCTTGCTCAAGGCACATGACCGGCGATAGAGCAATGTTCTTAACTCTTAAATCCAAAAATGGAGGTCATGTAACCTTTGGAGACAATAGTAAGGAAAAGATCATAGGTGAAGGTAGTATCGGTAAAACTTCGTCACCCATTATTGAGAACGTATTGCTTGTTGAAGGATTAAAACATAACCTACTTAGCATTAGTCAAATGTGTGATAAAGGCAATCATGTTTCCTTTGACAAGTCCCACTGCACTATTAAAAATTCTACTGATAACTCAGTGCTTTTTGTTGGTCATAGGGATGAGAACGTGTATACATTTGATTTGCATAGTTTATCTCCTAATCATAATGTCAAGTGCTTATCTGCTTTAAATGAATCTGGATGGTTATGGCACAGGAGGTTAGGACACGCTCATATGGATTTGCTTTCAAAACTTTCAAAATTTGATTTGGTCATTGGCTTGCCAAAAATCGTTTTTGAAAAGGATAGACTTTGTGATGCGTGTCAACAAGGAAAACAAACACGAGTCTCTTTCAAATCCAAAAATATCATTTCCACATCTAGACCACTTCAAATTTTGCATATTGACTTATTTGGACCATCTAGAACCTTAAGTCTTGGAGGAAAATCGTATTGCCATGTTTGTGTGGATGATTATACTAGATTTACTTGGGTGATTTTCTTGGCACACAAAAGTGATACTTACTTTGCTTTTTCAACTCTTTGTAAACGTATTCAAAATATGGTTGGTCTTACTATTTGTACCATTAGAAGTGATCATGGTACAGAATTTGATAATGATGAGTATATTCTATTTTGTAATGAGCATGGCATTGATCATAATTTTTCTGCTTCTCGAACTCCTCAACAAAATGGTGTGGTAGAAAGAAAAAATAGAGTTCTTGAGGAAATAGCTCGTACTATGCTTTGTGAAAATAATTTGCCAAGATATTTTTGGGCGGAAGCCGTAAATAGTGCTTGCTATGTTATTAATTGTGCCATGATTAGACCCATATTGAAGAAAACACCATATGAACTTTAGAAAAGTAGAAAACCCAACATTGGCCACTTCATGCATTTGGTTGTAAATGCTTTGTACTAAATAACAATAAAGAGAATCTTGGAAAATTTGACACAAAATCTGATGAAACTGTATTTCTTGGCTATGCAAATTCTAGCAAAGCATTTCGCGTTTTTAATAAAAGAACCTTACTCGTTGAAGAATCCATACATGTCGCTTTTGATGAATCTAACTCATTTGCTTCCAAGAATATTGTTGTTGATAATGCTGCAGATTCTAATTCAAGGATTGAAGGCATTTATTTATCAGAAAATGATGAACTTCATTCCTTGAAACCCAATGTTGAAATCTCTATGGAAGATCTTCAAAAAGAATATGCCCATTCCATAAAGGAACATGATTTACCCAAAGAATGGAAGTATGCCCATAGACATCCCAAAGATCTCATTATAGGAGACGCCACACAAGGAGTAAGAACTCGTTCGTCTCTTAATAATATCTGTGGTAATTTAGCCTTTGTTTCTCAAATTGAATCAAAAACTTTTTCTAAAGCTGAACTTGATGAAAACTGGATTGTCGCTATGCGAAAAGAGTTAAATCAGTTTCAAAGAAATGAAGTTTGGAATTTGTCTCCTCGCCCTATAGAACATTCTGTTATTGGAACTAAATGGATCTTTCGAAACAAAATGGATGAATCCGGTGTTGTTATTCGTAACAAAGCTAGACTTGTAGCCCAAGGTTACAATCAAGAAGAGGGTATTGATTTTGATGAAACATTTGCACCTGTTGCACGCCTTGAAGCCATACGTATGCTGCTTGCATTTGCTTGTTTTAGAAATTTTAAAGTTTACCAAATGGATGTGAAAAGTGCCTTTTTAAATGGTTATATTTCGGAGGAAGTATATGTTGAACAACCTCCTGGTTTTGAAAACCACAAATACCCTGACTACGTGTATAAACTTTCAAAAGCCCTGTATGGTTTAAAACAAGCTCCTAGAGCCTGGTATGAACGCTTGAGCAATTTTCTTATAGAAAAGGTTTTTCTCGTAGAAAAATTGATACCACTTTTTTCATAAAAATAAAAAATGATGATATGCTCATTGTTCAAATTTATGTCGATGATATAATATTTGGTGCTACTAATGAATTTTTGTGTAAGGAATTTGCTAAGGATATGCAGGGGGAATTTGAAATGAGTATGATGGGAGAGTTGGCTTACTTTCTCGGATTACAAATAAAACAAACCCAAGATGGTTTCATTTATCTCAAGCAAAATATATCAAAGATCTTCTCAAAAGATTTGAAATGGACCTATCCAAACCCACAGCAACTCTTATGAGCACATCGATTAAAATCGACAAAGATGAGCAAGGTAAACCAGTAGACGAAAAGAAATATCGAGGTATGATTGGTTCTTTACTCTATCTAACAGCCAGTAGACCTGATATCATGTTTAGTGTGTGTATGTGTGCTTGTTTTCAATCAGCTCCAAAAGAATCTCACATTGCCGCAGTAAAACGCATTTTTAGATATCTCGTAGGCACTCCACTTTTGGGTCTTTGGTACCCTAAAACAAATGTTTTTGATCTTTATGGATACTCAGATGCTGATTCGCGGGATGTAGACTTGACCGAAAAAGCACTAGTGGTACTTGTCAATTTCTTGGAAATTCACTCACTTCATGGTTTTGTAAGAAACAAAATTCAGTGGCATTATCTACTGCTGACGCAGAATATATTGCCGCTGCTAGCTGTTGTGCTCAAATACTTTGGATGAAACAACAACTTCTTGATTTTGGATTCCACTTTGATCACATTCCCATTAAATGTGATAACACTAGTGCCATTAATCTTTCGAAAAATCCCATACAGCACTTACGCACTAAATACATTGAAATAAGGCACCACTTTCTACGAGATCATGTACTCAAAGGTGACATTGAACTCGAATTTGTGCCTACAAACCAACAATTGGCCGATATCTTTACCAAGCCTCTCAATGAGGAACAATTTTATTTTATACGAACTGAACTTGGCATGTTAAATATTCCTTTATGATGGTTCCTATGTTTTATTATATTTCCTTGTGTAATTTGGTGTGATTTGCACTAGTTTTTTGCTCTTTGGGACCCTTAAGGGTCAACCCCCTACTCCATAGGGTCGACACCTGATGTTTTTAAGTACACTGTTTTTTAGTGTCAACCCCCCGTCCCTAAGGGTCGACACCTGTTAGTTGCCTAAGGACTTGCCGCGTAATCTTTTTATATTCGAAGGGTCGACCCCTCTCTTTACGAGGGTCAACACCCGCTCAAATATATTTAAATACTCCTCGACCCTTCCTCTCTCTCACAACACCACTAAATCCCTAGCCCTAACCCCTTTTCCTATTCCGGCGATCCACATTCTGATCATCTTCCCTCCTTCTAGCCACCGCCCCCTTTCTTCTCACCATGGAATCTCAAGATCCTCCTCCAGTTCTAACTAGAAAGCGCCCTCGTTCCTCCACCTCCTCAGCCGCTGCTGCTACCTCTTCCTCTGTCCAACGCTTCAAGAACAATGACGCTCGATCCTCCTTTAACAAGGACTTCAATCGTCGAAAGGTAATTTCTAGCAGAACCATCGATCTTGCCTTCTTTGAGAAACATTCCATCCCTATAAAAACTTGGTTTGACACCCAAAAATGGTCCTCTTTGTTAAAACTTGATTGTGTCATATACCCCACACTAATCAAAGAATTCTTTGCAAATCTCTCTTATGGTACTCAATCCTCTTCTCATACCCTCGAGTGTTTTGTCAAGGGTGTGTATTTCACTTTAAATCCCACTGCCATAAACTCCATTTTAAAAACCTCCAATGATAGTGAAAGGGTCACACCAACTGTTGGTGCCCTTAACTTACCAAATTACTCTCATCTTATTGGTCTTCGGTTCATCACAAATAACCCTGATTTACATGGTAATGCCCCCATCTCAGGGAAAGACCTTTCTCTCGAACTGAGACTACTCCATCACATTATCACACACAACATCATTTCTCATTCTGGCCGTTTCGATGCCATCACGTACGGTTAGACGTTTCTCATTTGGGCTCTAGCCACTGGTTACCTCATTGATTTTGGTTTTCTGGTAATAACCTGTATTATTCAGGCTCACAAACAAAATAATCAGGCCCTTCCCTTTGGTATGATTTTCACAAAACTCTTCAAGCATTTCAACATTGACCTCAAGGGGGAAGAAAAAATCCCTCGAGATCCCTCTCGGTATGGGGTTGAAACTCTGCGTAATATGGGATACTCTCTGTAGACACCCCATTTTTGACCGACCTTAAGACTCAGACGTCACCGATTGAGCGCTTGGTGATGTTGCATGTTGTGCTCGTTCTGAGGTTGCGGAGTCCTAGCTGCGAGCCTTGCCTCCGGACTTCCGGACTCTTTTGTGCTTTGCCTCGGTTTGCGAACCAGGCTCCGTTTTCTCTGTTTTCTCTTCCCGAAGGGAGGGAGAGGTCTCGTAGATCATCTCTCAGTGGCCGTAGGCTACGTTTCGTGGTCGTAGGCCATTTTTCCCGTTTGGAGCCCGGTTTCCGGTTTTTCGGAGCCGACGGCCGTGTGCCTCGGTTCGGGACCGCTTAACCACCTCCGTTTGCTCCAGTTTTTGGCACATACCTTATTTCCTCCCTTTTTAGGGACGCTGTGGTCCGAGAGACCGACTTCGTGGTCGAACACCACTCCCGGTGCCTAACAGTCAATTTTCGGGGCCCCGGGCTGCGCGTTTTGGCCCCCGAGCCTTGCTTGCAAGCATTGTTGGGCTCCGACCCAAACTGTAAATAGTCATATTTTGAGCTCCTTTTCATGTTTGATTAAGGACCTTTTGCTGTTTGAGGTCTCCTACTATCACTTGCCTCTTTAACTCTCTTTTAGGCCTATTTTTGCATGGTATTTTAGGCTTACTTGTGAGCTGTTTTAGACTTGGTCATAAACTACAAAATGTCTTGTTTTGAGCCCCTCTTCAACTTTGTTGAAGGGCTCTCTTCGGTTTGAGGCCAGCAGCTACCACTTGCCTCTTTATCTCACTTTTTGGCCTTTTTGGGGGGAAATTTGAATTTCAATTTCCTCCCCTTTTCCCCCACTCTTTTGCCTATATAAACACCCCCCCAGCTCTGGTTTTAGGGGTTTAGAAAATTTTGGTTTGGAGCTCTCACATTAAATCTCTCTCTCTCTCTACTCTAAGCCTTGAAAACCCCCTTGGTTCTTCACCAACCCATAGCCCCACCCTTCCATCCTCCATTCCAGCAGCTTGAGGTTGTTCTTCAGAGCCTAGGAGTGCTGCATTTTGGTCCAAAAGGCTGTCAAAGATTAGTCTTCAAGGGTAAGTCCTCTTCTCCCTTTTTTGACCCTTTTCTTGGTTCATATTCTAGCTCCTTGTGCTTACTTTTTTGAGCTCCGACCCTAACTGAAAATAGCATTTTTTTGAGCTCTATTTCATGTTTGTTTAAGGGCCTCTCACTGTTTGAGGCTTCCTTGTGGCACTTGCTTCTTTACCTTTCTTTTATGCCATTTCCTTGCATAGTATTTTAGGCCTATGTATAAACTGTTTTGAGGCATGTTGTAAACTGTAAAGTGACTTATTTTGAGCCCTTCTTCAACATTGTTGAAGGGCTCCTCACTGTTTGAGGCTTCCATTTGCCACTTGCACTGTTTTGGGTTTGGTCACTAACTGTAAAATGCCATGTTTTGAGCCCCTCTTCAACTTCGTTGAAGGGCTCTCGGCCATTTGGGGCCAGCAGCTGCTACTTGCTTCATTATCTCAATTTTAGGGCCATTTTTGTATGCTAGCTTAGCCCCATTTGTGTTCACTGTTTGGCCTTGCTTAAAACTGTAAATATGCATTTTTTGGGACTACCTTGCTTCTGTCTTCATGCTTCATGTTCAAATAATGCATGCTTTGTATAGCTATAAGTCATTCCATGTGCCTAATTTTGGATTTCGGGTTTCATTTCATGCATCGGGTGCACTTTTGCCATGTTTCGGGCTGTTTTGCATCAATTTTTGCTACTGAAATTTGCATGCTAGTATTTCATATTCCATGTCTTGCCATGTGTCTTGTTAGAGTGGCATTCGGTGCCTTAGGGTCGGTCCTCGATTTGCGTGCACGTGTGCACGCATTTCGAGTGTCTCATTTTCATCTAATGGCCTCTTATGTGAGTGTGGCTGAGGTCCACTCATGTTAGTGTAAGTCCATATCGCATTGTGTATGCCATTTCATTCCATAGCGTTGTGTATGCTAGGTTGTATGTTAGCGCATTGTGTATGCCATGTTACCTCGTGCATCGTGTATGCCATTTCATAGCATGTTGCATGTTAGGTTGTATCTTAGTTGCATTTCATGCATGTCATGCATATTGCATTGTGTTCGGGATAGGAGTTAGCCCGAGCACGGGAAACGAGGGGCGTTTCGTACTCCGAGTGACGGAACGTGTCTCAATTCCCCAGTCACCGACACTCCGGATTGTCCATGATGGAGTTAGGACTTAGTTGTATATTCATGTGCATTCATTCCATATTGAGTTGTGCAATTCGATTCCTCGGCCATCATGCATCGATATGCGTTATTGGTGGCACGAGGATCGAGGCATGCATACATTTGTGAAAATACATTGTCATGCCCCTTTCCTGCTCTCTGTTGCAGCAAATCAAGAATCAGCAGTCTTCCGGGGCTTGGCACGCTTTCCGAAAACTATTGCAAAACAGAGGCTAATTGGGGCATCACAGTGGATTTCCGCGCAAAGGCAACCCGGATATGCATCATTCATCATCTGAAGAAGAGTCAAGGCAGTCCCTGGCTTGCATGCCAGTTTATTGTTTTCTTAGTTAATTTGGTAATTAATTAGGATTCTTGTACATATTTGGACTGTATTATTTATTCGGACTGTACTATTCATTTGGGACTGTATATTATTTTATTCGGACCCTCTGCGCGAGGGCACAATTGTAATAGTGTGCGTGCGTGTGATGTATGTCTTCCAACCCCACGTCTTTCTCCCTTTTATTTATCCGCTTATGATGGTTAGATTAGGGCATGTTTCAATTAGTATACAGTATGATAGCATGTCTGCATTCATTCATCTGTTTTGCATGCACCGGGCTCGGCGCATCATACTAACTGCATTTGTATTTCAATCCCGAGTTGAATACATGTTAGCTGTAGCATTCCATATGCCATGTTTAGAATAGCCGAGCCTGCTATAGTTGCATTATTGCATGTGCTGTATTAGGCATTTCTGTATAATTAGGATCATGCATGATTTCTAATCAGTTTCTGTTTTGGCTTGGAGTACTCGGTGAGTTTTATGCTTTAGCATCCTTGCATGCGTGTGAGTGACTGCCATGATAGCATGCTTACCATGAGGCTAACTGCTTATGTGATATAACTGCCTGAATGCCTGTGGGTGAAGGTTGGGTTATTTGGATTGGGACAAATCATCAACTGTGAGTTTTAAGCCCACTAGATAGTGGCAAAACCATGTTTTCTAAGCCCACCCGAGGGTGGCAAAATCTGCATCTTAAGCCTACTTGCGGGTAGCAAACCATCTTTCAAAAACAAACATGAAATGTTTTGTTCCAATTCAGGCGACCCGGTCTATACTTGTATGCTGTGCGCATCACATAGTAAATCTAGGCTATAACCGGAATAAGAACGCATAACGTTTTCAAAACTAGATATCATGGTTAGTAGAGGCCGATCTTTGATCGGGCGAGCGGGGGTGCTCACGAAGTGACCTTCCCCAATCGTACCCAAGTTCCCGAGCCGAGGCAACTTTGGTGATGACGGACACGTGGCCTTAGGCACGAGTCAAGGTTTCCTAAATTTCCCAAAATAAAATATTTAGGTGGCGACTCTGTATCTGGCAAAGCAGTCCATGTTTGGCACTTCTTTCAAAAAAATCTGTTTTCTCAAAACGATTTGCCGTATTTGGACTCTTTGGTTCAGATTAGGAACCGTGAAACAAATCGAGTCCGAGCTGTAGCGAAGTCCCCCGCGGGCTTGTTACACTCTCTCATCTACCATATCTGGACCAAAACCAAGAAACCTAGGCTCCGTTTGGTAAGCCTTTCAAATTACAGTTCCACCCATTAATTTAAGTGTGGTGTTTCTTTTGAGCTTTCAAATCATAATTCTACACACATTTCTCAAAACTCAATTCAAAACATAATCATTACTTTTTCAAAACTCATAAGCAAACACACAATTCAAAACTCAATTCAAATCAATATTTTAATATTTTAATTTTTTGAATATTTTTAAATATTTTAATTTTTAAATATTATGATTTTAATTTTTTAAATTTTTAAGTATTTTATAAATATAAATTCAAACTCTATTTTATAATAATATTTTTAAATATTTTAATTTTTTTGTTATGTATTTGGTTACGATTTGAGTGTAGAGTTGTGAAAGTAGTATGGAGTTTCGAGTTATGTGTTTGGTTATGAGTTTTAAAAATAATTTCTTAATTGAGTTTTGTTTTATGTGTTTAGTTACGATTTGAGTGTAGAGTTGTTTTAAATTTAAAATATTAAAATATTAAAATTATTTAAAAATTTTGAATATTTAAATTTTTACGATTTAAATTTTTTGAATATTTATTTTAATTTTTGACTTATTAAATTTTTTAGATTATTTAAATATTTATGATTTAAATTTTTGGAATATTTATTTTGAAAAAAAATTATTTCCTTTGTAGCATTTTCAATTAAAAAATTGATTAATGTTATTTTCTGTTAATAATAAATTTTTTTAATTGAATTTTAAAAAGAGTTTGGTTATAAATATTGATCAGAATTTTTAATAGTGTGAAAGTTGTGTGTTTTATTATGAGTTATAACAATTTGAATTAAGTTTTGAAAACTCTTTTCAAAACTTATAACCAAACAAATTTTCTTACTTCATATGTCAAATAAAACTTTCAAAACTCAATTTCACACTAATTTAAAACTCAATTCAACACTCTATTCAAAAATCATAACCAAACAAATTTTCTACACTCAAATCATAATTTGAAAACACACAAACTCAAAATACAACTTATATTCTCAAATCATAGTTAGAAAGTCTTACCAAACGGAGCCCTAGTTTCTCTTCCCCTGGTTTCTCTACCCTGGTTCCTCCCTTCCCAACCTTCCACTCGTCACTTCTCCTCTCCTGATCTCTCTTCTCCACCATGTTCTTCTGCTCTCTCATCTCTTTCTCTCAAAATTGACCACCTTGATTCCTTGGTTCAGGGTCCCCTCTTTGATGGGATTGCATCAATCAACTCTAGGCTCAATAATCTAAACCTAGGGTCCACCTCTATTCCTACCTCTAACATTCCATCTTCTTCTCATTCTACTCCTGCCTCTAACATTCCACCCTCTTCTCATACTATACCTACCTCCTCATCCGCTGCAATGGAAGAAAAAATCGATGAACTAAGCGCCTTGGTTCTACAACTTGTCACTCAGCAGACTGCCATGTAGCAAGACATTGACTGTATGAAGCTGCAACAAGAACAAGTCATTGCCGCTACTAAAGAAAGTGTTGAGAACATGGTAATAGTTGTCTACGGGATCAAAGCCTCCAACGAAGAATTTCGGAAACTTTTTGACCAACGCTGGGAAGCCGATTTGGGTGAGCAAATTCGCAAATTCATGCTGTGGTTTGTCCAATGGTGGCACGAAGCTACCCCACATTGGCCTCGCCCTCCTCCTCCCTTTCACTGAAGCTGCGCACCGCTTTTTGTTGATGACAAAGGGGGAGAAGAATGTCTGTCTCTTTTTTGTCAATAGTTTTTGTGTCAGTCATTCAGTATCTCAAAGGGTTAAAAGGGTTAAAACTTTTTGTCAATATTTTGGTGTCATTTAGACTATTACTTCATCTTTTTAGTTGTTAGCTGGCTATATATGTATGTTGCACAGTTTGTATTTCTTGGATGGTTGTACATGTCTTGAATGGTTGTACGTATCTTGACTACAAACCTCTTTTGGTAACACAAGTTGAAAGAATATGTTTGGTGTTGTTTTGATTCTACTCAGCTATATAAATCTTATTGATAAGGAAGTAATAATTTATTTCTTTCACACACATGCTCTGGGAACTTATTTTAGCTTGTGATTTCATTCAATACTTGTGATACAAACAAACACATTGACAAGGGGAAGCTCACTCTATATCAAGCTATCTTTTTATCTATTCATTTCTCACTCTCTTTACTTTGGTTATGAAGCCCTATTAATAGGGGGAGTTTTTGATTTCGTTTCAAATTTTTTTAAAACATATAGTTTGAAAACTTTAAATATTTGTCATCATCAAAAAGGGGGAGATTGTTAGCCCCAAGGTTACTCAAAGTTGAATTTCTATTGATTTTGATTTATGATGAACACTTTATTATTTGAAGTTTTCAAAATTAACATTTGTACTTCATGATTCTAATTGTTTTGAGACTCAAGAATATTATGTTTCAAAAACCTTTTAAGTTATCAAAAATATAAGCATTAGCTCTTGGTTGCAAAAATCTATCCTTGTCTATCACAGGTCCAAGGATAGACACTAGAATTATCCTCAAAATGTTAAGTGTTCCAAAAAAGCAGGGGTCGACACCAGGGAAAAGCTGGAAAAATAACTAAGTGTTCCAAATGCAAGGGTCGACACCAACAACAGCAAGGGTCGACACCAAAAAGCTGTATACACTTCAGTTGTAAAGGTCGACACCAACAACAGTAAGGGTCGACACCAACAACAGCAAAGGTCGACACCAAAAAACAGTATACACTCCAGTTGTAAGGGTCGACACCAACAGTAGCAAGAGTCGACACCAAAAAGCAGTATACACTCCAGTTGTAAGGGTCGACACCATCAACAGCAAGGGTCGACACCAGGAACACATGGAACATATCTTAGGAAAGAAAAATTAGAACAAAGGGTCGACACCCAACTTGTAGAGGTCGACACCCTTATGTCTGTGTTGAACAAAACCTAGCCGCCATCTTCCAACTCAAAAAGGGTATCTGTGACATCATTCTCTGACACATATTATTCTAATCAAAAAGAACTTTGGGATAATATTTTCTGACAAATGGAGGGAACATTCTCCACTCACACCTCTCCCAAGATCAGAAAAAGGAAAGAACATGGAGACAACATTATATCCCTCCACCATTATCTTATCTTCCAAGCATGGGCATCACTTCCTTTGAGGAAGCTCCATCTCCAATGGTCAGAAAACAGCCTGTACCAAACATTCTCCACTCACAACAGCTGAAAACGTTTTTGTTTGCCCAGCTCCAACGGATAGTTTACTCACGTGGGTATGTTTTTTTCTTCAACTAGTTGAGTCAGATGAAAGCTATAAATCGGGAATGTTTTCAAGATCTGAAGGATATCACATCCTACCGCAACTACACCAAACATACTGAGCATCATTTTCATCTCTGTGATTTGACTTGTGTTCTCCCATTTTCAAATTTAAACAAGTCCAAAACTTCGTGTGAACTTAAACTTTCTTAATCCATCTTTTGAGAGATAGTTTTTGTAAAAGAGGACAGTTGAATCTCTTATTCTAGTTTCTTAGTTTATGAGTGAAACATTTGTAAAGTGAGGCTTTTTGTTGGGTGAGGTCCTCAACAGATTAAAGTAAGTCCTTTTGTAACACACCTCAGGTTGGAAGAGCTTGGTGATGCATCGATTCATAGTGAAGAAATTCTCAAGGAGGATTCTTGAGGAGTAGACGTAGGCCGGTGAGCCGAACCACTATAAATCTTTGTGTTAAGTTCTTCTTTCATATTCTCTTTACTTTCTGTTAATCATTTGATTATCTGCTGCATTTAAATTACGTAAGATCTTTTGAAACCCTTTTTAAATTAAAATTTTTAATTACCCAATTCACCCCCCTCTTGGGTTGCCTTCCTGTTTAACACATAGATATAGGGTTGTATCGTCGAGCTATCATCAGTGTGTTAAGGCTAAATGGGGAAAGAAAATGGTGACAATTCAAGCTACAGAAAGGCCTTTCGAGACCCATGAAGCTCATTATTCTGATGCCATCTACTTCACCAAATTAGCTGTCGAAGAAATTCCCACCACCTCTAAGCCTCGGGGGGTCAAAATTCCTCGTTGGGAGGATATCAAAGATGACAAGGAGCCAAGGGCAGAATCAAGTAAACGGGCGATATCTCGACCATAAAGTCCGTCTATTCCTCGAAAGGTGATGAAAGTCCGAGAATGGGGCAAGATGGTGTACTATTTGTGAAGGTGCGGGAAGTCGGTTTCTTCAGCCACCGACTTCGAGTCAAAAGAAAAGCCTCCTAACAATGACATAGTAATAAAGCCTGAAGTGGCTTTTGAATGCATGCAAGATGGGCCTCAGCCTCAGCCTCAGTTGTAGACACCCCATTTTTGACCGTCCTCAAGACTTGGACGTCACCGTTTGAACACTCGGTGATCATCCATGTTCGTGTTCGTTTTGAGTTCTCGGAGGTCCCGGCCGCGCGCCTTGCCTCAAGACCTCTCAACTTGACTGTTTTGTGCATTGGTCGTGGACCAGCATTTGTGTTTCTGCTTTGAGGGAAAATGGTGGCTTGTTTGCCACTTCCTCAACCCATCGGCCATGGTCTGAGGTCACCGGCCATGATTTCTTGTTACCAGCCAATTGTATTGGCCAACCGGCACTGTATTTGGTCGGCCGGCCGTGTATGTTGGTCGACCGGCCCCTTTGTCTGGCCGAGACCTTTTCTTTGCCTTTTTCAGGCATTGTGCATGCCAGCTGTGCCAGCTGGTGAGCACAAATCCTGCCCTCCATACACGTGTATGGAGGGATTTCATCCTTACACTTAGCTTCCTTTGGAAGCTTGGATTTGCATTGTCTATAAAAGGAGGGCCTCCCTTCCCTTTCCAGAGGTTGAAGCATCTGATATAGAAGATATATATCTATATCTCTCTATATCTCCCTCTCTCTATATAGTTGTGTGTGTAATAATGTTCTAAAAGGGTTTTTGTTCTTAGTTTTGCACTAAGACACCTAGTGTTACACTATACTTTGATTGCTGAGGTTCTAAGGGTTTGATTTCAGAGTTTTTGAGTTGGTTTTGATCAAAAGGAGGTGCTGGAGTTGGAGTTCTTGAAGTGTTCTTCAAGGGTGAGAACTTACCCTTTTATTCCCCATTTTTGCTTAAGGTTTTAGACCTATTTTCATATTGTTTCGAGCTTAGTATATAACTGATAAAAGTTCTGTATTTTCATACTTGTTATAGTTGCTTAAGGTCACTTTTGTGTTGGGGGTCGTCCACCCCCTCTTAGGCCTTGTTTGGCCTCTTTTTGTGCCTTCTTCTTTGAGCTTTGCAACCCTTTTGTTTTGGCCTTCTCACCACTGAAATCCAGGGGATTTTCAGTGGTAGAGAGATGGTTTTGAGGTCTTGTATGGGGGAGGGACACCCCTCTCCCCTTGTAACTCATTTGATTGCATTTGGGGCTCATAAAGGTAGCATATTTGCATAGCTTTTGTTGACCTCATTTCAGTGGGTATTTAGTGTTATTTTGGCATGATATACCTCTGTTTTAAGTTGGTTTAGTGGTCACTCACATGCTCCATATGCTTGCTTTGCAATTCCCTCATTTGCCTTAACATGCACCTTGTGTTTAGACCACCATGCTTACATGTTTTGGCTGAACTTTGAGAAGCTTTTAGCTTTGTTTCATCATGCTTAAGGTCTGTTTTTGGTTACTTGGGTCACATATGCCATGCTTTGTATAGCCACCATGCATTTTGGCTTGTTAGTCTTGGGTGTGTGAGTCATGAGTATGCTTTATTTGGGATATTTCAGTGATTTGGAATCACTTATTATGCCATTTCAGTCCATCTTCCATGCTTGTACACTTACATTTACCATCCTTTTAATGCTTTGAAGAGTTGTTGTTTTGTGCTCCATGTTTGGACCATTGCATATGCCTCTATAATTAGGTCTTTGACATGCCTTCTCATTAGGTTTTGGGGCTTATTTTGGCGTATTATAACTCTGATTTTATTGGCCTAAGTCATGCCATGCTTGGTTGTAATGGGTGTAGTGCAATTCCCTCTTTTGGCCTTGTGTACGCTTTGTTTTGTACTCGCCTTTCTTAGCATGTTTTGGCCTTATTCCATGCATGCTCTAGCCTTGTTTTGGTCTGCCCTAAGACTGTTTTAAGTCATCTTGGCTCTTTGGGGCTTGGTTGATATGGCCATGGTTTGAACCCCTTTGTTAGCCTTGAGTTTTGGGCTTTGTTACATGCCTTACTTGCATGGTTTGGTTGATTTGGCATCATCCTTTACACATTTTCAGAGCTTGTCATGCTTGTGATTTGTCCATATTGCCTCTTCTTAATGTGCTTGAGAGTCGACTCTTTTCATGCTTAAGTGTTGGACCTTCACATGTGCACGTTTGGGTGCGTTTTGTCCCTCATTTCTTGGTACTTTAGCCACTATTTTGGTACGGCTGAGGCCTATCCATCCTTAGTGTAAGTCCATGGATCATACACTCATGTATTGTTGTAGGCTTACCGCATTGTATGTTGTCGCATCCTTGTGGTTGGTGTCATTATTGCATGCCTATCACTTTGTATACTTACATACCTAGGTTGCATTATAGTATTGCATGCCTATTGTATTACCATGTTCCTTGTATGTTAAGTTGCATTGTTCATGTTGCATTGCATTAATTGCATGTTTCGCATTGTATATGGCATACATACATTGCATTATGTTTGGTTTGGGATGTCAAACCAAACATGAGGAATGAGGGACGTTCATACTTAAAGTGACGAAACGTCCCTCAATCCTCGGTCGCCGACATTCTTGATTCAACATGATAGGGTGTGTAGCATTCATTTGTTTTGTTGCATTCATTCATATTGATTTGCACACTTGACATCTTTGGGTCATCATGCATCGAAATGCGTGATTGGTGGCCCAAGGGTCGAGGGCCACACTCCCTTGAGTCCATAGCATGATAGGGAAGGTGGTCGTGCATACATTTGGCTTATAAATTTCATGCCATACACTGTCTGTCCTCTGTTGCAGCAAAACCAGTGTTCTGCAGGAAGAAATGGTCGGTCGGCTGGCCAATTTCAGTGCCGGCCGACTACCAAAATCAAGCCGGTGATCCTTTTTTTGGTCGATGACCACATTTCCATGGCCGGTGGTGCTTTCCCTTGGCCGGTGGCATCCCAATATTCTCATGGAGTGGTTCAGAAGCAACCTTAGGATTTTCACAATTCTTAGAGGCACAGAATAGTGTAAACAGAGGCAACATGTGGCATGGCATTGGGTTTCCAGGCAAGGCGAATCGAGCATGCATCATCCAGTCATTTCAAAGCGGGGCTGCGGCGGTCTTTTGAATTTCATACTTAGTTTATTTTGTAATTAATTTGTCAATTAATTAAGGGTCTGTAATAATTAATTAGCTAGAATAGTTAATTATTTATTTGGTTTGTATTATTCTTTCGGACCCTCCGAGGAGGGCTATGTTGTAATAAGTGTGCGTGTGTGTGCGTTGCATGTCTTCCAACCCCGCGTCTTTCTCCTTGTTATTTACCAGCTTATGATAGTTAGTTTAGGAGACGTTTCAATTAGCATACTTATGCTCGCATGTTTGCATCCATTTATCTGTTTTGCATGCACCGGGCTCGGCGCATCATACTAACTGCATTGTATTTCAATTCCGAGTTGAATACGTGTATCAGTTGTTGCATTTCATATGCCATTTTAGAATAGCCGAGCCTATCTTAGTTGCATTTTTGCATGTGTTGCATTAGGCATTTCAGCATAGTTAGGATTCATGCATGTTTTCTAATTAGCTTCTTTTCTTTGGCTCGGAGTACTCAGTAAGTGTTTACGCTTTAGCATCCTTGCATGCGTGTGAGTGACTGCCATGATAGCATGCTTACCATGAGGCTATGTGCTTATGTGATATATCTGCCTGAATGCCTATGGGTGAAGGTTGGGTTATTTGAATTGGAACAATTCACCAATTGAGAGTTTTTAAGCCCACTTGAGAGTGGCAAAATCATGTTTTCTAAGCCCACCCGAGGGTGGCAAAATCCACGTCTTAGCCTACTTGCAAGTAGCACTTTCAAACCATTTTTCAAAACGAACATGAGATGTTTTGTTCCAATTCAGGCGACCCAGTCTATACTTGTATGCTGTGTGCATCACATAGTAATTCTAGGTTAATAACCGGAATAAGAGCACATAATGTTTTCAAAACTCAATATCATGGTTAGTAGAGGCCGATCTTTGATCGGGCGAGTGGGTGTGCTCACGAAGTGACCTTCCCCAATCCTACCTAAGTTCCCGAGCTGAGACAACTTTGGTGATGACGGACACGTGGCCTTAGGCATGAGTCAGGGTTTCCTAAATTCCTTAAAATAAAATATTTAGGTGGCGACTCTGTATCTGGCAAAGCAGTCCATGTTTGGCACTTCTTTCTAAAAAATCTGTTTTTCAAAAACGATTTGCCGAATTTGGACTCTTTGCTGATTCATCGGTCTTGCATTGCACTCTGCGAGATTAGATACAGGACCGTGACATTGAGTCCGAATTGTAGTGAGCCCAAATGAACAAAACGGGATTTTCCCTCCCGGGACGTTCGGGGACGTCTACAGTCCGAACAACTTATTGAAATAGATCTGAGTGATGGACAAGATGCTCCAAGGTCGATATTCATAAGTTCGAGCCTTAGCCCAGAGAAGCGGGAGCAGTTGTTAAAGTTGATAAGCCGGTACTTAGATGTGTTTGCTTGGTCATATAGGGAAATGCTCAGACTAGATCCTGACCTA
The DNA here is from genome assembly GCA_030407325.1 of Camellia japonica. Classification (NCBI taxonomy): domain Eukaryota; kingdom Viridiplantae; phylum Streptophyta; class Magnoliopsida; order Ericales; family Theaceae; genus Camellia; species Camellia japonica. Next base: position 194,027,958 of record JAPPVO010000016.1, on the reverse strand, counting down.
GTCTCCCATTATCTTGATGTGTTCCCAAACTCTAAGCCAATCAAGCAAGCTGCTCGAAAATATCATCCAAATCTCGAAGAGAAGATTAAGGAGGAAATTGAAAAACTTCAACAGACAGGTTTCATCCGGCCAATACAATACCCCACGTGGTTGGCAAACATAGTGCCAGTGAAGAAGAAGAATGGTCAAATCAGAGTATGTGTGGACTTTCGAGATTTGAACAAATCATAACCGAATGATGAATTCCCTCTACCTCACATCGACACTCTCGTTGATGCCACCTCAGGACACCAGATGTTCTCATTCATGGATGGATTTAGCGGATACAATCAGATTAAGATGGCCGAAGAGGACGCAAAAAAGACTGCTTTTAGAACACCTCTCGGAAACTTCTTCTATACAGTCATGCCTTTCGGACTCAAGAATGCCGGAGCAACTTACCAAAGAGCTATGACTGCGATCTTTCATGACATGATCCATCATGAGGTGGAAGATTATGTTGATGATCTAGTGATGAAATCCAAAAAAGAAGAGGACCATCTTTGAGACCTTGAGAAAGTATTCAAGAGGTGTCAGAAATTCAAAATGGGGACGAATCCTCTCAAATGTGCTTTCGGGGTGACGACCGGGAAGTTTCTCGGGTTTATTGTACATAGGCATGGTATCAAGACAGATGAAGACAAGGTCAAGTCTATCAAAGCAATGCCTGCCCCGCATTGTCAAAAGGAGTTAAAGAAGTTCCTCGGGAAGGTGTCTTATATTCAAAGGTTTATCCTAGCACTTGCAGAGATCTCTACCCCCTTCGGCTTTTTGTTAAAAGGAGATGCCAAGTTCGAGTAGAACCAAGAGCACCAAAAGGCCTTCGGGAGAATCAAGGCGGCCTTGACCTCGCCTCAAACCATGATATCCCCGCAGCCCGGGGTGTCTCTAATGGTGTACCTAACTTCAACCCCCAAGTCTATAGGGGCATTATTGGTCTAAGATGTAGATGGAGTATAATGCCCAGTGTATTACATCAGCCGGAATATTCGAGGAGCAGAAGTCCGATATACTCCGGTAGAGAGACATTGTCTAGCTTTGGTATTCACTGCCCAAAAGCTCAGACATTACTTTTTAGCACATCAGATTCAGATTGTTACCAAAAGTGATCTAATTCGATACCTCCTTAGCAAGCCTACTCTAACCGGGAAGGTGGCAAGATGGTTGTTAGCACTGGATGAATTCGAGATCACGTGTGTAGCTCCTAAGGTGATCAAAAGCCAAGCCTTAGTCGATCTCCTTGCCCAATTTTCAAGTGGTGACTATGAACCAGTGAGTGAAGAATTGAGAGAAGAAGTTCATGCAACCATGGTTCTGATGAAAGCTTTTGGATATTAAGCTTTGACGGAGCAGCAACCAGAGGAAAAGGCGGAACCGGGACAGTCCTTACAAGTAAAAGTGGAGAAAAATTGTATTTGTCTTATAAACTGGACTTCCATTGTTCGAATAATGAAGCCGAGTGTGAGGCTCTTATTTTGGGCTTGATAGCAGTTGAGAAGCGCAATATCAAGAAGATTCGAATTCGGAGGGACTCGAAGCTGATAGTGAAGCAAGTTTCGGGACAATTCGTCTTAAAAGAGCCTGCCTTGGCCACATACCGCATAACAGTCCAAAGGCTTTTGACAAATTTCAGAAGGTCGAAATAGAGCATGTGCCTCACTTCGACAACAAGTTTTTAGATGCCCTCGCGACACTAGGGGTAAGAGTTGACATTCCCGAGGAAGAGGTGACAATCGTTATTAAGAAGAGAACAGTAGGGGTGTACACGGTCCGGATTGGTTCGGTTCTAAGAAAATCCAAGAACCGAACCGATCCTAACAGTTCTGTGATTTTGAGAAGCAGACCAGACCGTTACACTTGTAAAACCGGACAAGAACCAAACCGAAAAAACGGTTCGGTTTCAGTTTGGTTTATGGTTCCAAAAATTTCTATTTACAAGAATAAATTATTAATATTAACAAAATAATTACTCAAACTAATTACATTTAACTCATGATAAAAACTAATAATATTAAGGGATTACTTAATATAACATATATATACCATCCTAATATCATTAAAATTATAAAAAACCAATTAATAAAAATAAAACTTGATATTATATATATATATATATCTTTTAAAATTCGGTTCGGTTTGGTTCGAACCGCGGTTTTTTTATAAAATCCATTAACCGAACCGTTTTTACGGTTCTTATATTTTTTAATCCGAAACCGAACCAATTCTTAATAGAACCGAACCAAACCGTATAATTCAGTCTGGTTCGGTCCGGATTACCGGTTTGAACGGATTTTTGAACAGCCCTAGAGAACAGAGCCTTCGATAATACCCAAAGAGAAAGACCTTCCGGAGGACTGGAGAGGAGAAATCCTCGAACAACTCAAAAGCAAAGTTGGAAAATTGATTATGGCCAAGCTTGCCCAATTCATAATTATTCAAGGTGAACTTTACTTCCGATGAGGTACCGGATTCCTAGCCCGGTGTGTTGGCCAACAAGAACCAAGCTTCCGACTACAACAGATTTATAAAAAGTCCTGCGGGGATGGGGATATTAGTCTGTACAGAAGAATCCAAAGACAAGGCTATTATTGGCCCGAGATGGAGAAGGCCACGAATCAACTACAGAAAGAATGCCCCAAGTGTCAGTCACACATCCGGGAGGATGAGGGTTGCTTTGAAATTGATACCCCTGATTGGAGACAAGTCTACATTGACTATCTCAAGGAGAGGACACTACCTGAGAGCCCGAGGGACATTGCACACCTCAAAAGGAGAGCGAGGCGGCACTTTCTTGATCAGAACAAGCTTCACAGAAGAAGCATCAAGGGCACTCCCCTGAGGTGTCTCTCTAAGGAGAAGTCAAATCTAGTCCTCGGAAGAGCCCACGAAATTGAGCATCAAGGAGGGGCTCGGCTGTTCGAGCAACTTATACACTTTGGGTATTATTGGCCGATTATGGAGTCAGATGCGTCCCATCACGTGAAGAGGTAACAGACTTGTTAGAAACACAGAAATTTGATCCATGCTCCAGCTGTAGACCTATATAGCATCCGAACGCCATGGTCGTTCCATACCTGGGCTTTTGACCTGATAGGGCCCATCTCCATACCTTCCAAAGGGTACAAGTGGATTCTCGCAGCTACGGAATTAAGCACAAAGTGGGTCGAAACAATCCCTCTAAAGAACGCTACGGGGCTCGGAGTCGCGAACTTCCTCAAGGAAAATATCATTTACCGGTTTGGAGTACCAAACACCATCCTCTCGGACAACGGCACACCCTTCATAAACAAATATGTGAAAAACCTTCTAGAGACTTACCAAGTGAAGCATCACAAATCCACACCCTACTATCCAAAGGGGAACGGGCAAGCGGAGGCCACAAACAAGACACTGATAAGGATTCTAAGCAAGGTGATGGATGAATTTGGTGGGACTTTGTCCGAACAGTTGATAGTAGCCCTATGGGCGTATCGCACCTCAAAGAGAAAGCCAACTCAAGCAACTCCTTACTCCCTTGTGTATGGGTCCGAGGCAGTGTAACCTACAGAGTTGGAAACACCATCTGCTCGGATGGCTCTCGCCTCGGGGATGGTGCTGGAGCCTCGAACCACCAGATTGGAGGCATTAGAGGAAAAGCACAATAGAGCTGCAAAAGTCATGGAAAGGTATCATGAGTCCATCGCCCGAGCTTATAATCAGACTGTGATGCCAGGAAAGTTCGAAGAAACTGATCTAGTATGGAAGATCGTAGACTCAATCATGCGATGACAACCCTTGCCCAAGTTTTCTCCAAAATGGGAAGGGCCCTACAGGGTGGTTCAAGCAAGCCCAAACGGGTACTACAGGCTTGTAAGGGTTGAAGATGGCTTCCGAACTGGCCCGCTCAATGCAAAGTTTATCAAGCGTTACTACCCATAGATAGACTTATCTATGTTGAAACTCATTTTCATTTTCTTACTTTGTCTAAAAGTTGTATTTCCCTTACGTTATGAAGAAGCTGGTTTCCTTTATGGTACATGTATGTTCCATCACTTGTGGTGAATTTATTATACTTTTGTCAAGAAAGTTGAAGAATTAATGAGAATATTTCAGTTTTTATGAACATGTGCATGTGATTGTTATTTCCATTGTATCATTTGAGATAAATGTTTTATCAAGTAGAATGAGAAAATAGTGCGAAAATCTCCAAAGGCACAAAAATTTTGTCATTTCATTGCATTGTCCTAGATAAAACATTTTTATCGAAAGGGGCAAAAAATAATAACAAAAAAAAACTCAATCTCTCCTAAAAACACCCTCGAAGAAGCTGCCTGTCACATCTACATCCTGAGGACAAACAGCAGAGTGTGCCTCTAAAGTCTCCAAGGCCCGAGCATAGCCCAACTCAAGTTCACGAAGAGTTGCCTTTGTCTCATCTATAGAGGTCCGATAAGAGGCAAACTGTAATGACCCTAAAACGTATGGCGTAATTATCGCTAATTAATTATGTGATTAGGTGAGTTAATTGAAGAATATCTGTTTGACTTGGAAAAATATCCGTCGGAATTACAACTTCGGGACTGAAATTGACAACCGTAATGGGTTCAGAAAATGAAATTGAACACGCCGATGTGATACCGGGAATTTTTAGAACCATTTGGGACATTTAATTGGAGACTGAATTTCGTCTGATTCGTTAGGCCTCGTTTGGCCCAAGATATTGGCACAATTGTTTAGTTATAATGTAAGGGCCTTGTTTGGCTTAAGTGTTATGGGATATTGGGTTATTTATGATATATATGAATTAAGTTGAGGCTTGACCTCATTTGACTCAAGAAATATCTGAGGAAAGAGAGAGGGAGAAGAGAATTCGTGGGAGAGAGAAAGAGAGAGACCAAGAGAAGAAGAGGAAAAAGAGGGGAAGTCAAGTTAATCTTCTTCAAAGGTAAGGATCTTCTTCTAATGTTGTGAATTAAGATTGATCATCCATAGTTTCATGGTAAGGAGAAGGAAATGAAGAGAAATTATGTGTAATTGGTGCATGCATGTCATGCATTCATGATTATTTGGTACATTGAGGAGGTTCTCCCTCAAAACCTCCATGGAAGTAAGAAATGAAGCTTTAATGTGTATGTTCATGGTTATTCATCTTAGTTCATGGGCTTGATTTTGTGTATATGATGCATGTGAGTTTTGTTTAAAGAATATTGAGTTGAGATAGTGATTTTCAAGGTTGCATGCCCAGGAAATGAGATTGGGAGGGTTGAATGTCGATTTTGAGCTTGAGGATGCAATCTGGAAATTCCAGATTTTTCAGTCTCGCTCGAGCGAAGGAGAGCTCGCTCGAGCGACCACTCTGAGGTCGTGCTCTCCGCTCGAGCGACCAAGAGCTCGCTCGAGCGTAAATTTCATGCTCCCAGTAGTTTTGCATCATTTACAGATCGCTCGAGCGAGGGAATGTGCGCTCGAGCGACCACTCACATCTTTTCATGCTCGCTCGAGCGAGGAAAGCTTAGCTCGAGCGAGGACCTAAATTTCTGAAATTTTTCCTAAGTGTTCTAAAACATATTTTGACATCCTCATGGCACTTTGAGCATGTTTAAGCTTTAATTAAGTTAAGATAATGAGATTATGAGGTGGTAACATCATTAAAAGAAGGCATAAACATGATTTCAACATGTTAATCTTAACATTTAACAATTGATGAACATGAAAGGAACATGAAAGAATGTAAAGAAGAGAAGGGAATGACATGAATTATGTGATTTAATGGTGATATATGTTAAGGAAATATGTTGTAATGTTATTAATTGCAGGTCAAGAGGCGAAGACCGTGCTATCGGTTTCGGAAACCCACTGTAAGTAACATTTCTGTAAATGGTATGTTCTTATGAAGTATGTTCAAAAGTGATACGTTATGATATGTTTTGAAATGATAATGTTTTCTGTGAACGAATGTCCTATTTGCGAACCTAGTATGGCATCCATGGTTAGTTGAAGTCGTGGGGGACGACATAGAAGTGCAGGCCCATGCGCTTAAGTCATGGGGGACGGCATGGAAATGTAGGCCCATGACCAGTTACGAGATCTCGGTATGTGTTTAATCGGTGTCCGGAACCGGTTATTCTAGTCGTTAGACGACAAATGTTATGTTATGTTACGTTATGATTCTATGGAGTATGCCATTATGTATGTTCTTATGAGATGATTATGATTATGTTTATGAACGTTACGTTTTACGGATTTATATGAAATGATGGAGTTCGTTCACTAACCCCTTTACGTTCATGTTACTTGCTGAGCTCTAGCTCATTGTTTGTATTTATGTATTTATAGGTGAGCCTTCAGGGAGTCGAGCCTAGGCGGAGTTCAAGCCGAGCCGCCGTTTTGAAGCCTAACTAGAGTTTTGTGCGCCTCCGAGTTGGGGCTAGGCCTGGAAGGCCGTATGTGTCACGTTTTGACTGTATATGTGGCGCGAGCCTATGATGTATGTTTTATGTATGATCTTTTGAGACATGAGACATGTTATGTATGTAAGTGGGTAAATTAACACTTTTGGCATGTAAATGTATGTTCATATAAATGCACAGCTCTTTGGACTATGGTTATGTGTTTCGCTTCCGCGAGCCCCGTTTAATTATGTTATGTACAGTAAGGCCTGTGGTAATCTAGGATTACTGGCCGGTTACGATGCCAAACTTTTAGGGGCTGGTTTGGGTCGTGACACAAACACATAAAAAACTTCTACCCGGCGACTAGCATTCGAAGCTATAACTAGGCACTTCCAAAGCCATGATTCCACTTGGTGACGCTCTATGTCAGAGATCCCCTGATACGCTATCTCAACTACTTTCCTGTTAAGGTCACACAGCTGTTGCATGTCCAAGCTATATAGGATAGTGGCAAAAGACTCGAGAAGAGCAATCTAAATGAGTGGACATTGGCAAGCAAATGAAGCAAAGGTCTCAAGGTAACTTGAATGCACAAGCTGTAGAACTGACGCAAACTCAGGAGCTACCCAATAGTGGAGAAATGGTACTTTGCCAGAAGCCGGAGGAGGAATTGGGGCCGGAAAGGTATTAGTTTCAGGAACCCCCCCAATTTCTATCGGGTTAGATGAACCACCCGGAGGGGTAACTTCCGGGATAAGTCCCGAGCTTGAGAATACGGGCCGATGAGGGGAAAGGCCAAAAACATCACTATCAAAGTGGAAATCACTGATATTTAGATCTAAAACATTCGAAGGCACTTGCGATAAAGAGCTTTTGATAGTCGTCTCAAAGGCAGGTGTGTCCCCTCGAGAAGGAGAGCCATGAGGAGTCACAAAGAGAGTCGGAACAGAGTCTGAGGCAAGTGAAGACAGGACCCCGGTAGCGGCTAACACTGAAGAAAAGATAAGGAAGTCTTATTAGGGGCAGGGAGCAATAAGGCCATTCGAGTAAAAAGTTCTCACAGATAGAAGCACATGACAAACTTCGGAAAGAAAGATTACCTGAGGGAGAATCATTATGCAAAGACGGGGCAACTGAAGGGCGCCTAGCATCAACAAAGTCACTTGGTCGTACAGGGGGCACCTGATCGATCTCAACGTCTAATGAAACCAGAACAGTAGCAGTCATCCCTGAAGAATGAAGGAAGGCTAGAGGATGAGAATCACCATAAGTGCCAGAGCGAGTCTTAGAGACTTCTAGCATATCCACCTCCACACTATTCCCAGAGGCACACCTCATCTCTAAACGGCCTCCAGAAGCATGTCCCTTGGAAGCATGTCCTTCAGAAACATATCTCATCTCTACATTGACTCCAGAAGCATGTCTTGCAGAAGCACACCTCATCTCTACATTGCCTCCAGAAGCATGGCCTGCGCATCAATTCCTGTGGCACCAGTCCCTTCAACAATCTCAGCACTAGAGCCATGGTTCTCAATAATCTCAATATTAGAACAGTGAGCCCCGATAACCTCGTCACCAAGATGGCGTTCCTCTCTTGAAACTGAGCGACGAGGGGAATATTTGACCAATGGAGAGGCATCCTCAGTCACAATAGGACGGTGACGACGCATACGTGGGACAAGGTCACAAAAATGATCGGAAGACTCAACCTCGTCATCATCATCTATAACTGCTATACGAAGGGTGCGCATCTTTACGAGTTTTACAGACAAAGGGAGAGTGTCATCCAGATCTGAGTCCGGCCTAGTAGGGGCAGCATGGCCAATAGCCACGGTACCGAGAGCATCAGCAACCGTTAGGTCAAAAGACGAAGTAAGATCGTACACAATAGGAAAAGTAAAGAATGTTCATTTAAGAAGGTATAGTCGCAAGAAGGAAAGTAACTTCAAATAAATAATAATAATAAAAAAAAACTAAGATGTCTACCTGGTACCTGATGGAGCCTTTTGAAAAGGCGAGGAGTGGAAGGACTAGCATTAGAAGCCCTCTTGTGGGCCATCTTCTTAAGGCGGGTCGTCCAAGGACCAGAAGCCTTATTCAGAGGGATTGGCTCTAGAGAAGTAATCGCCAAGCTAGAAGTAGATGTTTGAGATGAAGGGTCAGTCGGAGCAGAGGAAACGAAAAAGCTCTCATATATATGATCAGATTTCCGACTCTCAGGCAGCCGAAGAGAAGAGACCTTCTTATAAATTGGCGAAGTCAAACATATGGTCGGTCTACTCTGGACAAACTCAATAAATGCATCAATGTTCTTCCGCCAATATCTCCTGAAAGAGGAGGTGAAACCCTCTACCCGGCTCAAACCTGGTATCGTCAAAGAGCCGGATACAGGAAGCATGGTATGTACGAGTCCGCGAGTAAAGCGCCCGTAGCTTTCTGAAAAAGATAATAAATGAGGTGCTGGCACCGAGGCACACTGGTCAAACCTAAATTGGCATGCTACTCTGTCAGGTCTATAGATGGTGCTATCAACGCCCTAATCATGCCATACCGGTAGTGAACTCGAACGAACCATTATCAGCATATCAACAAGGTATGCAGAGATGCCCTTCGGCAAGGAAAAGGACACCGGGCAAGAGGAACCATGATAGATAAGTGGCGTTGCCACACCCACCGGTAGGTATACATAGGGGCGTGCCATAAAGCGTCGGGGGTCATCCACCAAAGTATTCAGGGATAGGGCGGAAATGACACGTGACCAACGTGTGATTAACGGCTAGTTAGTCTTCGCTTTCTCAAATGTGCGAGACCCGTCATTGCCGAGCACGGGGATGCCTTTTTTATCCACTATCTCTCGAAGAACTTCTGCCTCGAATACAATCGGAGTAGGGGCAAACTTTGGGAATCTCTCGAAGAAGAAACAGAGCAGGAACTGACTATGGACGAAAGAGACAAGCTCATAACGACCCACAGAACGTACCATGTCTCGATGTAGTAGATCTAGCCGGTAATAAAGGTTCCCAAGAAATAGCGGAGCCAAAGGGAGCTAATCCCCTTTAAAGAACCTAACTGCTAAGGGGAAGACAAAAGGATTGAGAGAATCTAGAGGTGTGCTCGGAAGAATGAAGAATGAGAGGAAGCAAGCCAAAAATCCCAGAAAATAGAGCCTAGAGCCATACATCAGGCCGACCTCGTACTCCTGAGAACCAGGGTCAACATCTTTAGCCAGGGGCTGAAGATCTCTGAAGAAGTGGCGGATCCATGCGGTGTAGGAGGCACGGTCCGTCCTCACTTGTTTGGTCCTCCTCGCTGAACCATCAAATACAGAGCTCCATCGACCACAAGCTTGAAGATTTTGCTTTAGGGATTGAATCAAAGAATCATCCTCAGAGGGTATCCGCTCAGGGCAGAAGGCATCAGGGCCAGTCACTTCTAGACGCAGCAACATGAATACATCCTCGAGGGTGGGCCCAATCTCATGCTAGCCAAGTATGAAAGTGTGTGTCTCGGTGTTCCACCGGAGAGCCATGGCTTCAAGGCTAGCATTGTTGCGGCGAATGGATAAGGATCAAGATATTTTCACTAGAATCAATAGCCGGGCCTCCTGAAGCCGCTGACAGAGGCCCCTATCCGAGAGGACATCATCGACCCACTCCTGCCAACCAAAAGAAGGGTTTGAGAAAGCCTTGAACTGGGGATAGCAGTATGGGAAGTCCCCTCGCTCAACCCTAAAGCGTAGCACCGAAGAAGGGGAAATGAGAGCCTCATATCTGGAGTCAATGTCCTCAGAGAGACACAATGGAGCCCTCTTCAGAGACAGGATAGAAGTGGTGGAGGTAGTCGCTCGCCAGAACGGGTTTTTCCGACCAAAATAAGGAGATTTCCTCCACTCGGACGCCGGAGGCACATCCCTCTCTTTCATGAGAGCCGGTTGTGATGACCCCAGGATGACGGCTTTCTTTCGAAAAGACATATAGCTGAAATAACAGGTATAAATAGCAAGGACTCGATCTTATCAAAATTCAGAATATTGGAATTGAAGCAACGCAAATTAATAGAAATTCAAACGAAATTTCGGCATTAACTATTCGTTTCTCAGAGAATCCACGAATTCAACAAATTCTACGAGGAATTTTACATCAAGAATTCAGGCACAGTGTCTACTATTCTAAGGGTTGCAACAATCAGTCATTTGATAATAAGATTTACATGCAACATGATGGGTTTATCAACAAATTCAACCTCGGACGTCATCAACAATTCATTTTCTCAGGTATTCACAAGATCAACAAACAGCAATATATAGCCTTATTCTATACTACGGCCTTTTGATTTCCTCAAGTAAAGTGTCGGAGTACTACAAGAGTCAAAGTGCGGAAGTATTATTCGTCAAATATATATGGTTTGAGTATAGCATTATCTTCCTCAACACTACAATGATCAATTGCTCGACAACAAAATTTATGTTCAACATTATGAGTTTCATCACTGAAATCACTCCATCAGGCATCAACAACAACAACATCTGTGTTTGTTCTACTCCTTTCAATACTATCAAACATGGAGCGATAAAAAAAATCATCATCAACAACAAAAGCTACAAAGTTCGAATTATGAGTTCAAGATTCAATAGTATGGATTTCAAGGGATATAATGTTCAAACAACAATCCCAAACATCAATGGCTCAACTTATATGAGGATTAACAACTACGTTTTATTTCATGAAACAATCAACAACAAAGATTCATGTATCGCACTGAAAGTTCCGAGAAGCACAAATCTCAAGCACTATCAGAAAATTCCGAGAGGCACAAATCTCAAGCACTATTAGAAAATTCTGAGAAGCACAAATCTCAAGCAACAGTTTCAATATATATCCACAAAATCAATTAGATAGGCATAAGACCAGATTTGGCACGGAGCACTAGTTCAAGATTGAAATCAAAATTATCACCAGAATTCACAAATTCGAAAATGTATTAGTGCATGGATTTATTTATTTTATTTTGAGCACAAAAGTCCATCAAAACAATAAGAAGGAAAGTGGGTTTACACAGGAGCTTTCACCAAAATTAAAAAAAAATCATAGAGCTTACCCACCAACGTACAGAAGCGATGAAGAGACTGAAGATTAGAAGCAGCGTATGTAAGTGGTGGAACAATTGGGCAAACCGACACCACGTTGAATCGGTGATGTGGTCGGCGTTGGCGGGTCACGACTAACAGTGATGGATTTCATTGGGCGAGAAAGTATATCGACAGACCGATGCCGTGTTGAGTGGGCGGCGTGGTCGTCACTGGTCAGTTGCGGTTGGGCACGAGACGGACGAGCCGCGTGAGTTAAAGTGGTCATGCACAGAGTAGCGCCGTGGTGGGTTCGCGCATAAGCCGACGGTGGCACTCAGAGGGTTGAGACAACGGGCGATACATGAGCAGTGGTGGTATTCGACGGTTGTGGCAACGAAACCGAGATTCGGTGTGCCCGAATCTCTGAGGCGTTGCGTCGTTAGGCTGAAGTGAAGCACCAAGGTGAGGTGGAGCTGGAATCGGTGTGAGTAGATAGTAGTCGAAGCTGTCACAACGCCAGTGGTAGCCGAAGCTTTGGCCGTTGACGATGTACAAGGAGGTGTGGGTCTTCGGTGACGACGGGGCTTGGAGCTGCGATGAAGGTCAGTATGCAAGCGGCAACAACCTCTGGTTTGTTGAAGAAGGAAAGCACGACAGTGGCCTCTGGTATTGTAGAAACGAAGTTTTCTTGAAGAAGAAGAAGCTGGGTCTCTCGATCTAGAGAGAGAGAGAGTAGGCTGAGATAATAGGGTTTGAAAAAAAATAATAATAATAAAGGAGATAAAGACAAAATTTGCCTGTGATCCCTCAGTTTTTTTTGACGTCATATATATGGGGTGTTTTGGGAACTTGGTTTTTACTCACTTTTTTAGGTTTGTAGCAAAAGTCAAAAGTTGGTTTTTGTATCTTTTTTCATTTGGGAAGTTGGTTTTCAATAACTGGTGAAATTACAATTCTACCCCTCATGGGTTAAAATGTGCTACATGGGTGAAGTTGTAAATATTTTAAATTGAATAGGGGTAGTTTGATCATTTTATTATGATTTGACATCATAAACAAGTATTAATCAAAAAAGCCAAAAGTAACTTTTTATCAATTTCCCAAATCATTTGTCTAAAAAAGTCAAAAACTTGGTTAAAAGTCAAAAAGTCACTTTTTACCATCTTCCCAAAATAGGCCATATAGAGAGGCCCAGCACTTTACGTTTTTTTATTATTATTATTAATTCAAAAAAAAAAGTGTGATTCCTTGAATATTCCCCAAATGTGCTGAGTGTATATATATATATGTAATGAGTACGCTGGGTTCCCAAACAAGAAGAAAAAAGAGGAGGAAAAAGTGTGGGCCTTATCTCTCCAAGATTAAAAAAAAAAAAAAAGGTGATTTATTTATTTGTTTATTTATTTGTTTTCTTGGGATAAGAAAATGGATCTTTAGATGTTTTAGAGGAAGAGAAATGTTTCGTAGCTTGAAATACATTGGCTCGAATGGCTCAAATACCCAAAATGGCGTCGTTTTGGGTTTTTTTTTTTTTTCTTCTTTCCGCCTCTCGTTTCTCTCTCGGTCGTCTTCTCCAGACCCAGATCTCAGTTTTTTGAGAAACCCAAATCCATTGCTATGGTGCTTTGTGGTATCAGAGTTTGGAACAATCTGAGAAAGAAGAGACTCCATTGTCTAGACCACCAAGGTCTCCAAACCCACAGCCCCAAAATCCATCATGTAACTTCCACCAATCTGTAGAGATTTACAAAACAAGAGTTCGAGAGAGAGAGAGAGAGAGAGAGAGAGAGAGAGAGTTACGCCATGAGAGGGAAGAGCTTGGTTTTGATTTTGATTTTGATTTTGTTTTTGTTTTGATTTTGATTATGTGGGTTTGGTTTTGATTTTGTTTTTGTTTTGATTTGAGGTGTGTTGTTGTGATTAAGAGATTTATTTATATGCCTGATTTAAACATGGGTTTTTATGCTACTCATCTCATTTCTGTGATTCATGAGACCCATTTGTTGAATGTTTGTTTGTATATATGAAAGAAAATGTGGAATTTTGGAGCATCTCTGACCCTTTAGCATTTTATTCATCAAATTTGTTCAAGAGGGAACATTGTTGTAGAATAAAATGAGAGTGATTTGAGGTATTTGCAGAAGATGGGATTTGAGATGGGGGTTGATATTGTGGTGGTGGAGCAGTACAGAAGAAGAAGAAGAAGACGAAAAAGAAGAAGAAGAAGAGAGAAACAGAGGAAGGAGAGAAAGAGGAGAAGGAGAGAGGTAAGTCGGGCCACTCGAGCCTCGAAATAGTCGAGCTACCTAGCGGGATTGTTAGAGGAATCAGAAGATTTGGAATATGCATGCTGTTTGAAAGAATTGAAGAATTAAGTTTGACTTACAAAAAAAAAAATTAAATAAAAAAATAAAAAAACATTTATTACTTGTCGATTTTATCCGTAAATTACAGCGAGCCATTGTAGGCCGCCCGAACTCTCTCCGTGCGCCCCCCTTTTTGGAGAGGGCGCAGATTTGGGTTCATAGCTACTACAGTTCGGACTCTTGTCACGGTTCTTAATCTAATTTCACAAAGTGCAATGTAAGACTGATAAATCACCAAAGAGTCCAAATCCGGCAATTGGTTTTGAAAAATCAATTTTGAATCAAAAGCACCAAACATGGACTGTTTTGCCACATTTTAAAGTCGTTACCTAAATATTTTGTTTTTGGGAAATTTAGAAAACCCTGACTCGTGCCTAAGGCCACGTGTCCGTTATCACCAAAGTTGCCTCGACTCGGGAACTTGGGTACGAGAGGGGAAGGTCATGAAATGAGCATCTCCACTCGCCCAATCAAAGATCGGCCTTTACTAACATGATATATTGTTTTTGAAAACACATGTGTTCTTGTTTGATTATTAGCTAGCTTACTATGTGATGCGCACAACATACAAGTATAAACCTAATCGCTCGATTTAGAACAAAACATCTCATGTTTGTTTTTCGAAAATGGTTTGAAAGTGTTATTCGCAAGTAGGCTAAAGTGCGGATTTGCCACCCTCAAGTGGGCTTGAAAACATGATGATTTTGCCACTCCGCAAAGTGGGCTTAAAACGCACATTTGATGAATTGTCCCAATTCAAGCAATAAAGCCTTCATCCTCAGGCATTCATTCAATTAATCATTTAAGCACATAGCCTCATGGCAAGCATGCTAAACATGGCAATCACTCACACTCATGCAAGGATGCTAAAGCATAAACACTTACAGTGTACTCCGAGCCAAAACAGAAAACTAGTTAGAAACAATGCATGATCCTAACTATGTTAAGATGCCTAATGCAACACATGCAAAATGCAACTAAATAGGCTCGGCTATCTAAGATGGCATATGAATGCAACACTTGATAACATGCTTTGAAACATGTATTCAAGTAGGTATTGAAATACAATGCAGTTTGAATGATGCGTCGAGCCTCGGTGCATGTAAGACGAATGAATGATGCACGCATGTAAAGCATAAGGTATGCTAATTGAAAATATGCCCTAAACTAACCATCAAAAGCTAATAAGTAAAAGGGAGAAAGAAGTGAGGGTTGGAAGGCATGCACAAACACACACACACTTATTACAACATTTGCCCTCTCGACGGAGGGTCCGAATGAATAAGAGCTAAGCTAAGCTACTTATTACAAACCAACTAATTAACTAACTCTAGTTAATTAATTACAAACCGAATTGAAACTAGCTAATCTAAGCTAATTAGAATATTACAAAGATAAATTGAATTAGCTAAACACATTAACTAATTAATTACAGAAAACTGGCAAATTAACTAACTAAGTAAAGCAGTCAAAATGGCCTCGAGGGAAGGGAAACATGCATTCTCGGTTTGCTTCGCCCGGAAATGCATTGCTTTGCCATGAGTTGCCTCTGTTTGCACTCGCGGTGACCTCAGAGCATTGAACACACTTTTCAGGTCGCATCTGCCGCAAAATAGGAGCATTCTGGAAAATTTTGCTGCAAGTGGTCGGCAGGCCACTTTAACTGGTCGGCAGGCTACTTCAACTGGCCGCTGGCCACTTCAAGTGGTCGGCAGGCTAGTGCAAGTGGCCGGCCGGCCACTTTCCTTTCCAGAATCCCAACTTTGCTGCAACAGAGATCAACAAAGGCACAACAATGCATTTACAAGGAAATGTGTGTGCAACTACTTTCCTTATCATTTCTCAAGCTCAAAGGAGCGTAGTACTCGACTCTTAAGCCACCAATTACGCATCTCAATGCACGATGGCCAAAGAGCCAAGCTCGCACAATGTTAGTGAATGCACAAACAACACATAAGAGCCTCCACCTCTATCATGCATGATCAAGAGGGTTGGCGACCAAGAAATGCAACACGTTTCATCACTTTGAGTATGAAACGTGCCACATTTCTCGTGTTTTGATTAACGTCCGATCCAAATACATGCAATGCAACACAAACATATTGTCTTGGCATGTTTTAACTTAGATTCATTTTGTTTACTCGTTTTAGATTACCGATTAATCCTTTAACTGGTTAAGTCCAAAGTGAGAAGTCCTCTAATTGGAAAGACGGACCAAGCCACAAGCGTCTTGAGCATGAAAGAAGCATCATGCCGTTGGTTAGTAGCAACCCTCAAGAGAAGGCTAAAACCATTAGGCATGAACGCCTTAATTTCGTGCTCAAACCAACAAGGGGCTTAAGACCTCTTTCAAAGTGATACAATAAATGAAAGATGACATGCAATGCTATACATTTCAGCACTAAAATAGGATGACAAATGATTCTAAAACATGCTGACAACTCATGCAACGCATGCTAAAAGCCAAGAACACCGAGACTAGCGAAGGACACAACACTAGAGGCATGCAATACAATGCACAAACAACCAAACCAGCCCAAAACAGAGCCATGACAGGCCAAAACAGTGGCTAAAATGAACCAAGAAGATAACATGAAGAGTAAGAAAATGATGCTCATGCATTGGCTCATGAACAAGGCATAAAAGCACAACTCTCAAACATAATGAAGAAGTGACAAATGTGAGAGTGTGACCACACTATATGCACTAAAATTACATGCCAAATGGTACCATACCATACAAACATCGCAAATAAGGCATGCTAGGGGGGCTCAAAACACAAGACTAGCAAAGCCTACTATGCCATAGCTATACAAAGCAAGCCATACATGACCAAGACCACTTGGAACAGAGTTTAAGCATGCTAAAACAAGGCCAAAAGCATGCTGAAATGGTAGCCCAAAAGCTTAAACAAGCATGCATACATATTGGCTCATAAACAAGGCATGAGGCACAACTCACAAAAGCTATGAAGGAGTAGAATATGTGAGAGTGTGACTACACCATATACACTGAAATCATGTGAGAAATGAGGCTAAGGCATGCAATCATCACAAGTAAAGCATGCAAGAAGCTTTGAAACTCAAAGCTAGTCAAGGCTTTTACACTACAACCATACACAACAAGTCTCACATGGCCAAGACCACTTAAAGCAGAGCTAAGGCATGCTAAAATAATGGCAAATAAATGTTGAGATGGAGTTAACACAAGCTAGGATGAGAGGCATAAAGCATGATGCATGCTAGGCCAACAAGTAGGATTGCACTATAAGTGTAAAAACCAAGCAAGAGGTGACCCCACCAACCAAAATCAGAGCTAAAGCATGTCAAATAATGGCCAAAAACATGATGGAGTAGAACCAATACATGCTAGAATGAGAGGCATACGGCATGGTGCATGTTAAGCCAACAAATAGGATTACACTACAAGTGTAAGATGCAAGAAACCAATGACCAAACCAACCAAAAACAGAGTTATGAAAGGTCCAAAAAGTCACAAAAACATGCTTGGACTAAGCTTCAAAAATGAAGAAACACATGCTTATGTATTAGGCCACCAATACTAGCAAACAAGAATATAAGGAGAGGGGATCACTCTCTCCTATTTTGGACCACAAGAACAACTTTTTACTACTGAAATTCCTCTGAGTTTCAGTGGTTAAAAGGGCAAGCAAGAAGTGATACAAAAGCTTAGAGAGTTGGCTCAAAAGGCTTAACAAGCCAAAGAGCAAAAGAGGGGGGGACCACCCCCCTAACCCCACAAGGTTCAAACCAACATTATAAAGCCTTAAAATCAAGGTTATTGAGAGGCTAAAAACAGCCTCAAAGTAGCATGCAAAGGTGGTATAACACTTAATCAAAACAAAGCTTAAAAGGGGGCTAGTCTCTTACCCTTGAAGAACAATGGCAAGACAGCAACTTCAACAGCACTTTTGGACCAAAACCAATGCTAAGACCTCAAAACAAGCTCCAATGGACTTTAGCTCTAAAGTGAAGGTGCTTAACTAGGTGTCTTAGTGCAAAAGTGTGAAGAAAACTCACTTTTAGACTCAATATAGCACAAATATAGAGAGAAAGGGAGAATTCTAGATAGAGAGTGATATTTTAGCTCTCAAAATTCTGAACCCTCAACTAGGGGGAGAAAGCTCCCCTTATATAAAGCAAACAAGCCAAAAGGCTTGCTCCATCCCTCTATACACGTGTATGGAGGATGAGTTCAGTGAGCCACAGCTGGCTCAAAAGATCTGAAAATATCTAAAAAGGAGAAAAAGTGACTGCCGGCCGGCCACCTTAACTGGCCGGCCGGCCACTTAAGTGGCCTACAAGGGATAAAAGTGGCGGCAAGTGCCAAAAGTGGCCGGCAGCCTTTCCACTCCCTCAGGCAAAGGGGCAACAAGGTTTGGCCCAAAAACCAAGGCCAAAACACAAAGGTTTAAAAGGTTCAAAGACAAGGCACTCAGCCGAGACCTTCGGGCGCTCGAAACAAGCACAAACATGCGCAATCATCGCGTGCACAAACGATGACGTCTGAGTCTTAAAGTCGGTCAAAAATGGGGTGTCTATAGCCATTAACTTTATCCATAGGCTCTGTCAAGACAACATATTTCTGGGGACGTGATGCGAAGCAGAGCTAAAGAAGTGACAATATGTATGTCTGAGAAATTTGAAATTTCTCATACACGCAAGGGGCAAATGTAAGAGGAGTTAATTTGAGCCCACTAAATTAATTAGACCCAATAGCCCAAGATTGGTGGGCCCAAATTTATCGCAAGTCTAAGATTGGTGGACTCGGATTAATCGCCATCAAACGGGCCGAATTGCTCCAAGCCTTGAAAGGATTCGGATTCACGAACTTAGAGACTTATTCGGGCCCGAACTCGAAAGGGTATTGAGCAAGCCTAGAGATCCGAGGCACTTAGGCTTCTAACGGATTCGAACGCAATCTAGAAGTCGCTCCGTTAATGAGTCCCATAACACTTGCGGGCTCGGAGCTTTCTGTGATCTACGTACCAGAACCATGAGCGTAATGGAGTTCGAAGAAAGGACCCAATCTCGAGGACGGTGAGTGAAGATAAATTCACTCTTTGGTTAAACTAGCCTATACCAGGGTCAAGGTGGCACGACCCCGGTGGGTCCATGAGACTCGGCAATATTTAGCGGCGTGGGGTCCTCTAAGACTACCTCGGCCCTTTGGGATGATTGGGGGTCATTGGTTAGGTGTGGCTAAGAAGAAGGGTTCGCCGAGAGGTTGATATCCTCTTCAGGGTTTTCCTCATCCTCGGAGAGGTCACCTCCTCAGACAAGGAGGTTAGAGAGAATATTCCCTATGTGCCTTGCACATGGGCTCCATCCTACATCATGAGGTACCTATAAATAGTACCCACCCAGAGCTTTACAACAGATGGATTTTGGAGAGATAACTCTTGAGAAAGAACTAATTTCCCTTATCCATTATCAACATTGAGAGTGAAAGTGAGAAATCCATGGGAGAGCCTTGCCGTTATCCTCTCTCTAACTACTTTGCTTTCTTCTTCACCCAATCTCTTATCTCCATCGTCTTTTTGCTCTTGTATTCTTAGTTGAGACTATTGAATAATCTAAGCCTCTCATCATCTTCTAGAGAATTCAAATTTTTCATTAAAGATCTTCAAAGATCTTCGAATTTTCCAACGACATTCTTGAACCCTCTCATACAATATCTAAATAATAAAGGATATTTTTTCATAAATCATTTTTCACCTATTTATGTTCCATTTAGTCCACATTATTTTTTTTTCCCAATAAGTCATATGAGTGATATAGTTATCAAAATATTCTTAATAATATTCACATTTACAGTGTGAATGTTCCGTGATGTGAATATCTACATCGTCAATGTGAATGTTCACACTGTCAATGTGAACATTCACACGTTACGTCAATGTGAATATTCACATTGTAAAATATGAATGTACATTACCAAATTGCTAACTTTTAAAAAAATATTTATAAGGGTAGAAATGTCCATAAAATACCTTAAATATGAAAATTAAGATTTGGTAGACTAAATGTTTAAATAATAAGACTTATTAGAATACAAAAATATCTTATGAATTAATTAGAATACAAATACTTAGAAAAAAGATTTTCTAATAAATCTCCCATACTATAAACAGGATAAAAAGAACATTTTGTTGTTAGGAGAAAGAAATGTGAGAATATTATAGACAAGGTTGAAAAATGTCTTACCCTTTCAACCATTTTAGGTATTGAATTAAAATGTATGGCATGATATCAACAAATGCAAAAATAATCAATGACGTGCTAATTTGATACGCAAGTATAAAACATGCAAGATTATGATAGTTTTGTTAAATTAATCAGTTATGCAAACCCTAGCGACAATGCTTAAAAAGTACGGGAGATATAAATAACAAATAATAATTATAAATGTAAAAAATAAAGAATTATGCACACAGTGGTGACAATGCTTTTATGTGTTTTTAGTAATACTATATAAATTAATAAAATTTTAAAATTATCATACTCACATTTAACTATTTAATTATTTTACCATATTATACTTATGACTTGTTATGCATTGTTAATTATAAAATTTCTAAATTCTTTTAATTTGTAAAAATATTAATTAAAAAGTTATTATATATTATCACATCACTATTTTTATTTTTTTAAAGAAAAAATTTAAAAATAAGCTAAAATACTAATTAATTTACAAACGAGACATGTATAAAATTACAGATGCCACCCATTAAAAAATTATTGATTGATTTTAAAACGTTATATATCTCATCCCAAACTAATTGTAAATTTCCATGTGTCTTTAAAATTTTTAATTATTTAATATAAAATTATAGAACTCATCCCTCCATCAATCACAACTACAATAGGACCCGTTTGTTTTTAGAAATAGAATAGAGGGGATTGATAGTGAGGGGATTAAGTAAAATTGTGTTTGTTTTGATGATAGTTTTTAGTGTAGGGATTGTTAAATTATTTTTATATAAAATAATAAAACAAATAAAAAAATACAAAAACATTAAACATTAATGTTTTAAAAAAAATGCCCAACATGTAAAAAATTTAAAAAAAATAAAATTAAAATAAAAAATTTTCAGAAAAAAATAAAACAAATAAAATAAAGATTTTTATTTAACAAAAAAACAAAAAAATAAACATTACTATTCAAAAAAAAAATGCTCGACATGTAAAAAATAAAATAAAAAAATAAATAATTTTTTTTTTTTTATAATCCACCAAACTATTTTTCTAATACTAAGCCCTGAAGGCTTATCCAAAACCCCTTAGGCCCCGTTTGTTTCACTGGATATAAAATGGAGGATATAATATGATGTGGGATTTAGTCAGGATATATAATGAATAGGATATAGGTATTGGATAGTATATCCCCCAAGTCCTGTTTGTTTCACTGGATATAAAATGGAAGATATAATATGCATGTTTGTTTTACAAAATATATTGTGGGATATAACAAGTAATTTCCAAGATTGCCCTCATAATATTAATTATATTAAATTAAATTAAATAATATTATATTATATTAAATTCAAAATTTATATTAAATTATATTATATTAAATTAAATTCAAAATATTATATTAAATTATATTATATTAAATTAAATTAAATAATATTATATTAAATTAAATTCGAAATTTGTATTAAATTATATTATATTAAATTAAATTATATTATATTATATTAAATTATATTATATTAAATTAAATTCGAGGGTATATTGGACTTTTTAACTCATATCCCATAGGAGGGGATATGATATAACAGGGGGGGCTGGGATTGTATATCCTCCAAATTTGGGGGATATACAATCCGAAGGTATATTATATCCCCTTCAAACAAAATTTGCAAACATGAGATATGTGGGTCCCATTGAATATCATATCCAATCCCAATCTTCATATCCTACAAACAAACAGGGCCTTAGAGAAGCCCATCCTAATCCAAAGCTCACTATCAATCCCCTCTCTATCTCTTAAAACAAACACAATATAATAAATTTCACCTTTTTACCCATCCCAATCTCCCTCCTCACTCTCCAAACAAACGGGCCTACATGTGTAGAGCCATGTAAGTCCGCCTTAACCAACCAATACCTTCTCCACCCCGCCTCCGACCTTTGAATATCAATCTAAATGATAGCTTACCATGTAAGTTACCCGCCACAATGAAAAAATCACAAAGCATGTTTCCCGCCAAAACGCCGATTTACGAACTTTCTCTCATAAAATTGGATGAAACAAACAAATGCTAAGCTCAAAGCGAAGCACAGAGAGATGGATTTTTCAACTCCGGTAACCAAACCTAAGAATGTATACCACATTGGGGGCATCGCAGTGGAATTCCCGTACCAACCCTACGGTTCTCAGTTGGCATTCATGGGCAGAGTCATCTCCACGCTCGATCGAGCTCAAAGGGACGGTCACTGTCACGCCTTGCTCGAGTCGCCGACTGGAACTGGAAAATCTCTCTCGCTTCTTTGCTCGGCTCTCGCTTGGCAACAGAACTACCGGTCCAGGGCTCTCACTGCCAATCCCGCTCACTTGAAGCCTGCGCCGGAGGCCTCCATCGATCCCTTAGCTTATGGCGGTGGATTTCTTCCTGAAACTCAGCCTTCAGGTTTCTACGCTTTGGATTTTCGTTTATTATACTGTTTTTGTTCATCAAAAAATAATAGTTGCCCTAACCCTCTGTTTGGTTGCTAAGAAAAAGAAGAAAAAGAAAGAAAAGACCTCCAATTCATTGGCAATAAAAAGGGGCATAAGATCCTATCAGAAATGAAACCCAGATGTTACATCGATTGAACCATTTTATTTTTTAATGACAACAGTTAAATCTTTTTATTTTATTTTATTTTATTTTTAAAGAAAACATTTTATTTGGTTTTGATGCAACAGAATGCCCCACTTTGTTTGTGTTTATACATTTTAGTTTGTTTGGTAAACGATGATTATTTATTTACTATGGAGAAAAAGAAAAGAAAAAGAAATGGATTGAAAAAGAATTTCTGTCACTTGTTTGGATGATTGAAGTGGTGAGAGACACCTCTAAGGCTACATTGAATTGTGATGCTTGTTTCTCTAAGCCTGTTTGGTTGGGGGATTTAGAGAGGTATTTTGAAATAGAAAGAGAAAATGCATGTGAAACTAGGTAAAATGTAACTATGTTTTATTCACATTTCACTTACTTTTTCCCTTTCTCTTTCCAAATCCCTTCTCAAATTCCCAACCAAACACAACATAAGGCTAGCTTTGCAGTAGTAATTTTGGACTGGTAGCGGAGAGTTGTTGATGGTATTGTCGCCACAATTCCATCGTCCTCTGTTCATCAAGGTGAAGCAAGAGCTATTCGTTTGCTGTTTCTTTGGGAATTTCAGACCTTATGATTGAAAGTCATAGCAAATCTATAATTGAATTGAGTGTGTCTGAGAATGTTCCTCCATGGGATAGCCTTGCAATCCTCCATGATGTTTGTTGCTACAAGTCCAGAAATAGTCTTGAATTTAGGTGGATTCCTAGGACTGTTAATCTTGTTGCTCATTGATTAGCCACTTGTAATCTGAAGGGTAACCTTCCTCTTGGATGGGTGAGGAGCCCTTTTAGATTTTGACTCTCTGTAAGCCTCCTTTTGGCATTTCTTTGTTAAAAAAAGAAAAAAGAAAAAAAGAAAAAGAATTGGTGAGAGACATAAATGTCAAAAATTAATTATCATATTTTGTGGGTTATAGTGTTAAGGCATCCTATTTTTGTAGGTCATGCTTTCTAGTTAAGTCGTAGTTTTTTTGCCGTATCTATGATTAGGTACTACTTTGTTAACTGGGCGATCTTATGATGTTTTAGCTTCAGGAAATCCAGAGCCAGCTCCGTCTGCAACAAACAACAATTCTAAAAAGAAAAAGACAGTACCTACCATTTTTTATGCCTCGTAAGTTTGATTTGTTAGACAAGCACACGGAAAACACACACAACTGGAATTGTCTTTAGGAGCTTGACATTTAAATATTTATTCACACATCATGTCAACAATTTTCATCTCACATTTCACATATTATTTAATAACCATATATATATTGAATTACTTGCATTTACCTAAATGTTTATTTATTTATAGATATTATAATCAAGTTATTGTTTCTTTCCATCACGTTATTCTGTTTTATTGTTAAGTAAGTATTACTTTTTGTATTGTTTTGGTTCCATACTTCCAATATTTACTATGCTCTTGTTGTGTTTGTGATATTGATATAATCGCAAGATGAATTGATTCAATTACTGTTCTAAGAACCCAGAAAAATGTATCCCAAAAAAAAAGTGTGGACCAAATTTATTATAGGTGTGACCTGCACCACACAAGGTTCGAATCTACACCACATGTTTAATTTTTTGGGTACATAGTTTTTCCATTATTTTTTGGGTGAATAAGTTTTTCCATTATTTCATTGGGAAGACTTTTCATGCCATTCTAAGTCACAATATATATGCCAAGTGCTTGCTTTCTGTATCACATAACATGATTGTAGCAAAGATTTTAAAGGGAAACTCTTACCAGCAAATGCCAAGTGAAGATTATTGATAATCCCAGTTGAATGCTATACTGTAAAATTTCATCATACAGAGATCATTATCTATAGAAATTGTCCTGGTTTGAGAGTTAAATAAAATTGAGCTCTTAAACTTTTTAAGAATGCCTCCCAGAAACTTCTTTATGGGATGTATATTCTATTACCATCAACTTGTGATGAGATACTTAGATGCCTGATTGATTACTTACATTGATATTTACATTTTTGTTTTTGGCTAATTATTTAGGAGGACACATTCACAAATTACTCAGGTGATTCGCGAATACCGGAAAACAACTTACCGGGTGCCAATGTCAGTGTTGGTAGGTTTATCCCAATCTTTAAAGCTTGGCCTTTTTCTTATTGTGTTCCCCCCCTGTAATTTAGAAGTAGGTTTCACAAATTTGGGTACTTGGCTGACAAAATCTCAGCCAACAGTTAATAGGCACACTACCTGACACTTGAAAATAGGTGGAACACATTCTTTAATAACATACAGAAATGTTTGATATTTTATGCATGGTCATCACTATTCAAGTATCTAACAGTCATTTTCAATATATTCAAAGAACTTAATTGCAGAGAACAAAAAAATATAATAAGAGAATTGTAGTAGAAGAAAATAATAGTGTATTTAATACATGTCTAATTTTATCTTCCTTATAAAACTATTGTTAATATAATAAATAGAAGTTATCTATTTGTCAAGTAAATAAGTGTCTACATGTGTTCTTATTAAACTAAATAAAAAGAATATGCATGTTTGTAACAAGAGTTAGTTATATATTGCATTGTCCTTGCCATTTTCATGTCACACTCTTTCAGAATTTATTTGTTTGTTTGTTTGGTTTTTTGTTTTTGTTTTTGTGCCTCATGTGGTGGCTGTGGCCCATGTCGTGTGTACACGCTTGTGCCACTTAGGAAAAGACAATGCTGGAAAAACAATGCTTGTGAATTGTTGTACTCCAAATTGGATATTATAACACTTGTATCAGGCTTCTTAATTGTTTGGCAATGTTTGATTCCATTCGCATGCACCTTAAGTTCAATTTTGTAGGGCACTTGCTTTGTCTTATATCCAATCTCCTTTGCATTGGTTAGGTCTTTTACAGGTATAGATAATAATATAAGAATATTATTAGTCACTCAACATATGCTGCTGGTTTACTTCGGAAACATTTCACTAGATTATTAGAAATTAATTTCTTGTCCAAATTTGGAATATTAGGAATAGTTATTACTCCTGTCCTCCACCTAATAAGGTTAAGTGCTTCCATTATTTCAACTTGCAAAGTTGTAGTTCAATGCTTTAAAAATGTCCCTAAGGTTCTACTATTTTTTCCCCCAATTCTTATAATGAGTTGTACATAACAAGGAAAAGCCAGGGTGGCATCACAAAGATACAGTTGTCTTGTTATCTATGGTAAATCTTGCATCTTGTGATTGCAAGTGCTGCTCACCGATTGAAGCTCTGACATTGATAATGTTGGATTTTGTTTTATTATGCCAGCATCCAGGTCCTTTTCCATGTCCTGACAGCAAAGAGCATCCCAATTACTTTTTTTTTTTTTTTTTTTTTTTTTTTTTTTTTCTTTTGAAAATTTTCTATGGAGCATCAATTGTGTTCAAACTTCAAAATATAGCAAAGACCATCCCAGTTTTTTTTTATTTTTTGACAATTTCCTTTGGAGCATTGAATGTGTTCAAATATATAGAGCAGTATTTTTTGGACAAGAAATAGATATATTTAATATGTACTTTATGTATGCAATAAGGACAAAAAATAGAGCAGTATTTTCTTGGAAACCTAATATATATTTATATATATGTATTTGTTTATTGAGCAATGTTACATCCACTGAATTTTGACCTGCCCAAATCCCCTGAATTTGTGCATGCCTGTCATTCGGCCGGTCATCCGGCAACAAGGGTGACAGTTGCGGTTGACAGGTCGTCCAGGTGGTTGACTAGCATGCACAAATTTGGGCGATTTGGGCAAACTCAAATTCGGTGGATGAATTATTTTTGTTGTTTATTTGATTATTTAAATTATTTGACTAAGCAGATTAAGATGATTTAGATGAACTGGTAATATATATATATATATATGTAAGAAATTAATGTATTGATATTATTGATTGATTTCTAATGTTCTTACAAGAGCTCTCTTTTATAGAGAGAAATGGGATACAATGGAGCCATAATGGAGCACTATACCATAATGGATCACTAACTATATCACTAACTATAGCACTAACTAATGGAGCACTAACTAATGTGGAGTAGGTGGAGTATTTGTAGGTGGAGTAGGTAGAAATTGTAGGTGGAGTAGGTAGAAATTGTTACATAGAAATTGTTACATTCAACAGCCCCCCTCAAACTCAAGGGGGTTAGGAACTAACCAACTTGAGTTTGGAGAGAGTAACAAAACAGGAAAAAAAATCTGACAAATAAAATAAAAGTGGATAGGAGACACTGTATGGTCGTGTCAGATCGTTGTAGAAGACCGTATGGTTATGGCAGACCGATGTAGAAGACAGTTTATGGGGTCATGTCGGACCGTTGTAGAATACAGTTTACGGGGTCATGTCGGACCGATGTAGAATACAGTTTACGGAGTCTTGCTGGACCCATGTAGGAGACAGTTTACGGGGTCATGTTGGACCGTTGTAGAAGACACTATATGGCTGTGTCGAACCGTTGTAGCAGAGAACCGAAAGCAATGTCGGAACAGTTTACAGAGTCTTGTCGGACCCATATAGGAGCTAACTGGAATCAATATCGGGACAGTTTACCGAGTCTTGTCGGACCCATATAAGAGCTAACCGGAATCAATGTCGGGACAGTTTACAGAGTCTTGTCGGACCCATATAGGAGCTAACCGGAATCAATGTCGGGACAGTTTACAGAGTCTTGTCGGACCCATATAGAAGCTAACCGGAATCAAAGTCGGGACAGTTTACAGAGTCTTGTCGGACCCACAAAAGTCGCACCTTCAAAAGGCGTGCCCAATCTCATCAAAAGGCGTGCCATCAAAAGACGTGCCATCAAAAAGTGTGCCCGACAGCCATTAAAAGGCGCGCCGATTTGTCGTCTGGCGTTGAGAGGCGCGTAAGGCGCGTGTCTGCCTTGCCTATTTAAACCAAGGCGAGGTTGCCTCTGATGCATAACAAACCAGCTGAAAAAACTCTTCGTTCTCTCTGTAACACTTCTGAGAGAGATACTCTGTAACACGCTACAACCAACCCTGAATATGGCCTCTTCTTCCCGTTCAGCTACCCAGAACATAGCCTCTTCGTCCCGTGGTCTCACTCTCTTTCCCGACCTCAACGAGGCCACAAGAGAGATAGCCGGGGTAGTTGCCCTTGAACCTCAACCAAGTGCCCCTGGACCAAGCGCCCCTGGTTTTGCGCCTTTGAACTTTCCGATGCTGTCTGTGGAGCAAAGAATGGCTGCACAATCGGATATTGAGGCTAATTATTACACATTGAAGTCATGTGTTGAGACCATGACTGCGGTCTCAAACCTGTCGCACCGGCTTCAGAGTAGGACAAATGAGGTGCAGCAGTTAAACGCCCAACTGGCTCTGCTCCAGGGCATGTATAAGGATGCCCGAGCAGAGATATGTGGGTTGAAGGCAGAAAACAAGGAACTGAAGCGGAAGGCCACCGTGATGCTCAGATTTGGAGGGCCGCCATATGTGACGGTTGAGGAGCAACGGGAAGGGAACGTGTTCGGCGGCGTGGGAAACACGGAGGCAGCACCGGCAAGGGATGCCCAAGACAAAGGCAAAAAGAAGAGAACAGCTGAAGAGGCGAAAAAATAAGGCCGGTTTTTGTGGTGGTTATGGGTTGTGGTTGTTTTGTTGTTGTTGTTGTTGTTTTTTTTTTTTTTTTTGTGTAAAATGGTGATCGGGTTTGATCCCCGGCATGAATAAAATAAGGTTGGTGACATTACTGCAATTGCTTTTTTGGATGACCCAGATTTCTTTTTCTGAGTATTCCAATTCTTTCAAGGACCATGTTTCCCTGAAGCGCGGGACATATGTTCTTGTTCCTGAAGCGCCACTTCCACTCTTTGAACTGCTGCCTTGGCATTCTCAATTTCTGCCCGAGCAAAAGCTCTTTCTTCATCAACATGTTTCTTAGCATCTTTTGAAGCCTGCTTCAGAAAATTGGCGAGTCTTTTCACTTCTGCCTTCTCTTGAATTAGCTCTCCTTCCCTATGAGTCAACTGAACTGCTAAAGCTTCAACCATAGCAATAGCTTCTTCTACATCATCCTTATTTTTACCAGCCACACGGCCTCTTAAGGCTTCCAATGCATCTCTAAGCTTCTTTAGAAGTACGTGTTTCTCCAAAGAAGCAGCATCCCTGAGTCTAGCCTCATCAGACAACTTAGCTGCTGCAGCCAAACCCTTCTCAAATTTACTGGCAAGGTCACGAACAGAGAGACGTTTCTGCTGTTCTAGCAACTGGGCAGTTTCTCAAGCAATGACCTCCTTCATGGCTAACACTTTGGGATCCTCCACCTCCACAATCTAGTTGTTAGCACCAATTTTATAAGTTGGAAACCGACTAGTAGCAAATATCACATCTGCTGAGACTGGAGGAACTGCCTCCTTTTTCATTGAATCAGCAAAATCACGGCCTACCCTCGTCATGATACGAAATTTAATTTAGATCACGTAATTAAGTACTAACAGACGAGATGAACAATGGCAAAGTTTGGTCTCAGTTGCAGGCAGACTTGAATGATGTTTTCTAGAGAGAGAGAGAGAGACCCGAGATGGGTTTGAACCTTCGTCGAGGATTCGGAGATGAGAGAGAAGTGATGCACTCCGGCCGACTTTTTCGAAGATGGGGTCTGATGTTTGAAGCCTCTGCTGTTGTTGCAAACCAAACTGCTGTTGGACCTGTCCAGGCTGTGCTTGAATCTGTGACATCAATTGCTGCTGTGGAGCTGTAGCCCAGCAACATTACCATGGGGACCCAACTGTTGCTGATGATGAATATTTGATAGGCTGTTTTGCTGGCTCATTAACTGCTGCTGCTGCTGTTGCGTTGGCAATATCGGCTGCTATTGCATTGGTGATGTTGACTGTTGAACAGAAGACTGCTGATTCTGTTGAAGGCCAGATAGTGGAGCTGGTTGCATGCTAGAAGGCTGCATAACAGATTGCTAAGAAGATTGTAATAGGTTCTGTTGCTGCTGGAACTGATTTTGAACCACAGCTTTATGTGATGGAGAGAAAACTGCTAGAGGTGCAACTTAATCGGAGCATTTCGAACCATGGTGAAACCATGGTGGTGCTCAAGTTCACTGAAGGGAATCTTGGAGGGTCATAAGGATGTGTCCATGACTTCGGTGATTGGGAGAGAGCACCGTTGAGATCGGACAGACCGAGTTTGACTCGCAGAGCCGTCGGCGTGATGGCCGGAGCAGACAAGAAGGTGGCGAAGGCCGGAAGAATGCCTGAAAGCTGTCATCACAGACGTGGCAGCGGAGTGAAGGTATGTGTAGAGGTCCGGCGGGCGGCCAAGACAAGGCTGCCACCCACCGGTGAAGCGAAATTATTAGGTTCTTAAACCCGCTCTGATACCATGAAAGAAATTAATGTATTGATATTATTGATTGATTTCTAATGTTCTTACAAGAGTTCTCTTTTATAGAGAGAAATGGGATACAATGGAGCCATAATGGAGCACTATACCATAATGGATCACTAACTATATCACTAACTATATGGGGCACTAACTATAGCACTAACTAATGGAGCACTAACTAATGTGGAGTAGGTGGAGTATTTGTAGGTGGAGTAGGTAGAAATTGTTACATAGAAATTGTTACATTCAACAATATATATTTTTCTTGAATTGTCTTTCATTGTGTTTATCTTATCATTGACTATATAGTTTTTGGAAACTGCCTTTTTTTGCACTCAAGAAGTGAGATAGATTTAAAAAGGTGAGTGGTATGTTCATCAGATAGAAATTTAGGTGTACAGATTAAAAAAAGTGGTCCCCAAGTAATTACTTAAATGTTTTGAAACAATTTATCTGTTTTCTCTGTGTTTGACCTTTGAATTGGTTGTGTAAAAAGCACTCTTAATTTCTGAGTCATTTTCTTTTCTAAAAGTTGTTCCAGCTTAAGATTTAGTTCACTTTTTACGTGTATTATTAACTCTCCAGGCATCAAGGAAGCATTACTGCACAAACAGGCATGTACATGGCAAAGACAATATCAATGAAGAATGGTGATTTTTTTTAGCCTTGGAAAGCTTTTTCTCTTAAATTTATTTACTTTTTTCTCGTACTATTATGCGTAACCAATCTTTTGTTGCCAAAAAACAAAACTTACGTGTAATGAAAATTTTCCAGCAAGTTGCTTCTAGACAACCAAGAAGTAGGATGCTCAGAATTCAAGTGAGTTCTTTCTCTATCAATATGTTACTTGTTTTAGTGATATTGCCAATGAAAGAGTGAAAAATGGGCTTTCTCAAACAGAAATGTGCATAAAGTCAAAGGTCACTCATCTCTTAAGAAAGGAGGTTGCAACGAAGTCCATGACATTGAAGATCTTGTGAAAGTTGGATACGACGTGAAAGGTTTTTTTATTCTTCAAATTTATTTTACTGGTTTAGTTTAATTTAAATGTTCCCATCCCTTTCTTTCAGTGACACATTTCCTCAATCTTCAGGTTGCTCATACTTTGCTGCACGTTCTATGGCAGATGATGCACTGTTAGTTTTTTGCCCATACAACTACATTGTTAATCCAATCATCCGCAAAGCAATGGAAGTGGACATAAGTGGGGCCATTATCATTCTTGATGAGGCACAGTATGCCTTACGAACCCCTCATTTGTTAGAGATAATTTGATATTTTTTTGTCTGCAATTCCTGGTTTATTTGCTGAGGAAATGTAATGAAGAGGGAGAAATTAAGGCTATGTTTGGTAAAACTGATAGTTTCCATTTTTTTTGGCAATAGAAAACATAGAAAATGTTCTCTTTTTTTTTTTTTTTTGGGAAAATGAAAATAGGAAAGATGTTTGGTGCACATAGATTTGTTGAAAACAAAAATAAGAAAACAGTTTGCAAAAAGTCCGAAAGAGTGGGGGTTGCTGGAGGAAGGGGAGGGCACAGGAGAAGTTTGGAGAGGGGAGTGGCCAAAAGGGAGTTGTCGGAGGGTAGTGAATGAAAACTTGTTTGCAAAGTGAATGAAAACTTGTTTGCAAAGCAAATGAAAACACATGTTTTTGTTTTCACTTGTATTTTTTATTGTAACTTTGAAAATTGTTGCTACTTTTATTTTATTTTTCCACAACAAAAACAATTACCAACATGTTTTATTTCCTATTTTCAATATTTTGAGAAGAAAAAGAAGAAACAGAAAATGAAAACATTACCAAACTGGCCCTAAGATTTGCCATTCTGATTTATGACTTTCGGTTAAGTGATATGTGGGAATCACATTAAAAAGCAACCTCAACATCATGGTCAGATTTTGTTGGGACAGAGTACCCAATTTTTTGAAAATTTGGCTAGGAGATTTTGTTGCAAGGTTGTATTGCCATGTAATCCTCTGTCTTTGTCTCTATCTTTTTTGTTTTAATTTGGTTAAATCATTTCAAATCTTATATCTAAATTAGTGTCACATCACTTGATTCCAGTAATATAGAAGACATTGCTCGTGATGGAGGTAGTGTGGATATTGATGAAGATGCTTTGTATAGTAAGTATTAGCCTGTTTCTTTCTATTAATAGAGATATGTTGATATATCTCTTATAGTTTTCATGCTTTTTTGAAAGAACTGCAGACAGAATTAGGGCAATTGACTTTTGTGGATTCAACAATTTACCAACCTTTACATGAAATGATTCAGGTAAATTTCAGGTAGTACTTCATAGTTTTGGGCTGAAATCTTTTAACAATAATGACTTGTAGTGTTTGTTGATCTTTGTAGGACGTAATAAGTTGGATGGAACAGAGGAAAGATACCTTGGAAAAACGTGAATTTCAGCATTATTTCTCATGGTGAGCCAAATTTTGCTGTTGATTCTTATTGTACGATTTATCTGCAATTGATCTTGTAGATGAGGTTGAACCTCTACTAGTATAAAGCAAGTGACAGGAATTATACTATAAATTATACATATTTTCTCATAAAAAAGGTTTATGTCTAAATACAAAAAATGTGCATATTTTTAAAATTTTAATATCCCAACCTGCATAACCATTAAAAGTTTTTAAAGAGAGAACTGCCCAGTAAAAGATGTTGAAATATTTTGGAACCAGTTTCTAATTGGAAACTTAACAAAACTCACAGTTCCTATTTGAAGGGTGTTAATCTCCTACAATAATAGCTCATACCAAATGTTTTCTTTTATCTGTTACTGTATGTAATTATCCCTACTTTAGTAGGTCTCAATATCAGAATTCCTAGTGATTTTCCTATTGGCTTGTTTCTTTCAAATAAATCTCAACCCAACTGCGGTTGTTCCTTATCTCTCATCATTGTCATCTTCTTTATCCATTTAATTGGTATGTACAATATTCTTGAAAGGTTTCGCTGACCATGGTTTTTCAACTTTTGTAATGAGCATATTTGCATTTTCTATGCCTTAATTTATTCCTTTATTGGTTTAAAGGATTTATCTTAGACAAGTCTACACTGACATTTTCTTCTAAATCTCGTATTCATTAGTTGGAGTGGTGATAAAGCTTTAAGGGAGCTCCAAGAAGCAAACATTACACGGCAGTGCTTCCCCATATTGCAAGATTGTGCCACAAAGGTAAAACACCTTACAGAACTTAATAGGGCTTAATCTGTAGAGTTTACGCTGTTTATAAAATAGTGGAGTTAATGTCATTATTTGTCTTTGCCTTTTTTCTTTGTTCCTTAGGGTGCTAAATTCTCTCTCTCTCTTTTTTTTTTTTTTGGTTAAGGCAATTAAAGCTGCTTCAGATGCAGAGCAGGAGGTAGCCCATTTAACTGGCATGTCAGCTACAACATTGGAAGGTTGTTGAGATTTCCTATTTTCATATCTGCAGACCCTGAATTTATCTACCAACTATTTCATTTCTAATATTTTAATTGACTTTATGTGACACTTGCACAGGGTTGTTCTCTTCACTTAATTACTTCTTCTCTGGAAATGGGGTCCACTTATATGATTATCAGCTTGCATTACAACGATATGTTAAAAGAGATGCTGGTAAGCTATTAATAGTGTTGTTTCTTTTACACCTTTATACTAAACCAAAACTGTTCACCTGATGAAACTAAAAAGGTTCTTATTTCCTTTATTGATATCTGAAGGGATGTATAAAATGCATGTCACATACTTATAGTGCGATTTCAAGTAATCAATATATATCCTCTTTGTAGCATCTGAATTCTGAAATGTTGTACAAAGAGAAAATAAATGTTGTCAATTAGGATGAAAAACAGTCTCACAACATGGAGAACTGAAGCTTCTGCACTTCTACATTGACATAAGGAGGGAATTGAGAGTTGTGCAACCTGAATTGTTCAACAAGGATGAAAATGATATCAATTAGCATATTTTGAGTTGCAACCATATTCTCTGGTTTTGGAGATCTGTATTTGAGTCTTATACAAGCTGCTGAAGGTGAAAGAATAATTAGAACTTTTACTAGTATGGTTTAGAACTTACAACTGAAGTGATACTTATCAACACTACTTGACTCTAGAAGCCTCTCAATTGCTTTACCCAGGATTAGCTACTTGGATTGGTTTTCTAACTCAGCTCTATGCAAAGCCATATTCTAGGGTAAATCCAAGGTAAAGGTTTCGCCCCTCCCTTTTGGTCGCCCTCTTGTCATTTTGGCACCTTGAACTTGGATCAAGTCACTCCAAACTGGTTAATTAGTTGGGCTAAATTATCCTTCTCTATATCATCTCAAGCAACTTTTGCTCATTTTTTCTTCATTATGTAATTTACAGCAAAAGGGGAAAAAAAAATAGAAAAAACTGATGATGTAATGAACTTGAAGAATATCTATGCTAGGTTATTATTATTGTTTTAACAGAAATCTTATTCTTTTCATGGATTCAGCAATGTATTGTTGGTGCCAATGTTACAGTTTTTTCATGGTGCATGCAGGGAATGCTGCAGCAGGCTGGACTCATACTTTGAATTTGTGGTGCCTGAATCCAGCTGTTGTCTTCAGAGAAATTGCTGATCTTTCTTTATCAGTGATTCTCACATCTGGGTTAGTATGTATACACAGGTGTAAATGCTAGTTGAGATTGTATTGGTGATTCTTAGGAGTGGTTTGGGATGTTCTAAATAAGTGCATTTTTTGACTTTTTGTTGAAAAAAGTAGAGAAAAAAAAGATGTGTGTTTGGGGTAACTTTGATTTTTTACAAAAAAATGTGTAATAAAATATTATAGGAACTACCAAAATTACTCTTTTACCCTTCCTTCCTGACACAGCAGCAGGAAGAGTGGTTTCCGTGCATGTTGTTTACTGCCTCATGGGTTTTCGTGGCTCCCATTGTGCCACGTAATTGCACAATGGGAAATGCAGTGGAACACTGACCAGCAGTGTTGTGTTGTGCAATTATTGATGAGAATATTTTTAAAAAAAAGAGCCAGAAACCAATAAACTTGTAAAAAAAGAAAAAGAAAAACAGCTTGCTTGTTTAAAGCAAGGGCAATTGCCCTCTGAAGAGTCAGACAGAACTTTCCCTCCCAAACCATTTAAAAGTAAGAACTTTTTGGCTTTTTATCTTATTTAGAGTATGCCAAACCAGCCCTTAGTCTCACAAATGTGCGATGCCAAGCTTATACAAAATTGGGCCCTTCTCTTGTCCAGAGCTCACAAAAAGTGTACCCACAAGCCTAGTAAAACTCCATGACGTTGATAACAAACCTTTTAGACCTAACAGGTGGTTGTATTCTCTCAGAAGTTTACATGCTTTACTAAAAATATTTCTATCAGTTTGAATGGTTCTTGCAAAGGTGTGGTGCCATTCTTCTTCTTCTTCTTTATCCCCACTCCCACCATTCCAGGAACATTCATCTCACCTTACATAATAGATACTTGATATTTATAGTTGTAGCCTCTCAGACCATCATAACTTTGGGGAAGTCTTGTGTTTGTCCGTTTCTATTTTCTTGTTTGTTTTCTGCTTCTGTTTTTAGTTTCCCGCATATTTGTAAGTAATATTTTCTCTTTACATTACTTGTATTTCTTTCAATGATGTAGGACCCTATCCCCAATGAACTCCTTTTCATCTGAACTAGGGGTTCAGTTTGGAACTTCTCTGGAAGCTCCACACGTGATAGATGTTGAGTCACAGGTACTGACGCTGTATCTTATCATGTTTTCATGCTTACTAGTCAAAGTTGGCTCTGCAGCTGTTACTTAATATTAACTAGTCATACTTTTGATTGCAGCTGTGGGTTGCTGTAGTCCCTACTGGTCCTGGTAATTATCCGTTGAATGCAAGTTATAAGACTGCTGATAAATATGCCTTCCAGGTATTGCTTGAGACTTGCCATTAAGTTTTGATCAATTGTGATTGGGACTTGTGCTGTCTTTGCAACTTTTTGGGTGCTATGGTGGGAGCGAAATCAGAGGTTGTTTGAAGATAAGTTTCGGGAGGTGGACTGTTTATGGGATCATGTTTGTCACTTATCTTCTTTTTGGGCGTCGGGGAACTCTTTATTTAAGGGAGTTCCACTCTTTTTGTTAGCTAGAGATTGGTTGGCGGTGTGTGCTTTGTAAGCTTTTGATTGTTTTTAGTCGGTTAGGGACTTTTTCTTGTTGTCTTTTCACTGTTTTGTATTTAGAGGATGCCTCATCCTCTTCTCTCCTTTTTTAGTTTTATTAATAAAGCTTTTGTTGTTGATCAAAAAAAAAAAATTGTGATTGGGCCTTTTGTTTTCTGACACATGAACTCATTATGATGGTATTTTTGAAGGATGCACTAGGCACATCTTTGGAGGAAATATGCAAGATTGTTCCTGGTGGTTCTCTTATTTTCTTCCCTAGTTATAAGTTGATGGAGAAACTATGCAATCGTTGGCGTGAAACAGGTCAATGGTCTCGACTAAATGCTCGAAAATCCCTTTTTGTTGGTAAGATACTGAGATCCCTCTCCTTTCACATCAGTGACTAATGTGGTTGAGCTTATAACATAGAAAATAAGCCATATAGAGATGGTTTGTTGTGCATTTGGCAAGCCTTTTTTATGTATGCCGGAACTATTTGGAATTTTCTTGCCCCATTCATGCTTTGATGTCTCTTATTGATATGTTCTTGGTTGGATTGAGAATGCTGATATCCTTGTGGTCTGTTTAGAGCCAAGAGGAGGAAGCCAAGATGATTTTGAGCATGTTTTGATGGGTTATTATGATTCAATTCGTCAAAGAAAAAAGCCTGCTCTTGGAAGAAAGAGAAAGGGTAAAAAACTTGGACTTAGTAACTGTGATACAATGGAGTGTGCAGAGAATCCTACAGGAGGAGCTGCTTTTCTGGCAGTTTGCCGAGGAAAGGTATTCACATTAAAGCAAGCCCGTTGATATCTTTATCTTATTATGAGTAAATAGTCTCTTCTTTTATCCTGCGAACTATAGAAATGTCTTCCCCTAGATTAGTGTGAACTTTCCATTAATTTATTATTATTATTATTATTTTCTGTATTTCATACTCAAGTCTACCCTAAGCTTTGAATTCCATTTTTGGTTGGTGTATGGTTTTCCCATTGGATTCAACATTATAAACTTGGTGTTTTATTTTGAATTAATCATTAGCAAGATATATGCTTTGGAAGTTATGAAATGTCACATACAGATACATATGGCCATGAGGGAACATGCGAACATATTTATTTTCTACAATTGTCTATCGGCAGAGATAGTCATGCATCCTTTATTGTTATAAGACATGTATTTTCATGTGAAAAAGAAAAAAAAAATCAGAAGCTAGGAAGAAAATATTGTGAGAATATTATGTAATTATGGAAATATATCAATTTGGTTATTTGTGAATATTCGATTGATTGTGTAGGGTTATTTCCTTTATAGATTAGGTTTAGGATTGCTATAAGTATTGGTTGTGATCTTTGTATTACGTACAATTGAATATACAGAAACACAGAAAGCTTACATGGTATTAGAGCAATGTTTGAAAACCTAATCAGCCTCTGAAGTTGTGTTCACTATCAACCTATGATCTCACTCGAATCGTGACCTACTTGTCAGAATCACGATTCATCTCTTCTGGCGAAGTCCCTTGTTTGTATCTCTGCTCTAACTCTTAGCTTGAATCGTGATCCATTGCGACCCATTTGCTTCTACATCGTGACCCATCTGGCTCACGACCTATCTAGTGTCTGATTTTGGTTTGTTAGTCTTCTCTCTCGCCGAAGGACACCCCTCCGACGT
This sequence comes from Camellia japonica, assembly GCA_030407325.1. Lineage (NCBI taxonomy): Eukaryota > Viridiplantae > Streptophyta > Magnoliopsida > Ericales > Theaceae > Camellia > Camellia japonica. Next base: position 193,990,094 of record JAPPVO010000016.1, on the reverse strand, counting down.
GGTTTGCCTCTTCTCTCTAGTCGACTTGGTTGGGTGACCCATCTGGTCGACCTGTCTGATCGACGTGGTTAGTTGTGCTTCGACTCCTCTCATCTAAGACTTCTCTCTCTGGTTCTGCTTCAGTTCTACTTCTTTAGTGTACTTTTGATTTGCTTTGATTGTATTTGATCCGATGAGTATTTGGTACTGCAATTAGTTTATTCCAGTTTGACCGCTCAGTTATCTGTTATTACATTTTGACCTTACAAAATTTTGTTTATTACACTTGAACCCCTGGTTTGCCCAGTTTGTTCTATTTTGGGTTTATTACACTTGAATCCCTTAGTTTTCTAGTTATTATGATGTCTCTGGCTTCGGATGAATGTGTCTATTGCCATCAAAGGGGTTAATTGGAAGTACCATTGTCCCAAGAATGGATGTCTGTCTGCTTCGTCTTCTTAGCAGTTTTCGATCTAGTTCTGCGCCTCTCTTCTGAGTACTGTTTGGCCTCTTGTCGGTTTTATTATATCTGTTCCAGCTCCTGATCCTAACTTGGCTTCCTTGAGTGCTCAGATTAGCCAGTTTTAGCATATATTGTCTACCTCCCAGCCATTCCCATTTGCCTCCATTGTTTCTTCTCTTCATTCAGGCTTGCTTGGGTCTTCTTCAGGTATCTCTTTGTTTGTCTGGATTTTTGACTCTGGTGTCTCTCATCATATGATTCCTCATCTCTCCTTACTTCAAAATTGTACTTCTCCTCCTTTTCTTATTACCCTTAATGCTGCTAATAGGTCTTGTATGTCTGTTATATCTGTTGGGTCTGTCTTACTGTTTACTATGTCTGCTGTCTCTATTCCATCTGTCCTTTATGTTCCTCAGTTATCTGTGAGTTTATTACCTATCAGTTAGCTTAATGTCTCTGGTTTTAATGTTATCTTTTCTTCTTCTATTTGTTCTGTATAAGATCGGATGTTTAAGCAGTAGATTGGGACCGCCCATAGAGTTGGAGACCTTTATGTAGTGGAGAGCTTGCATCTATTTATGGAAACCTCTCCGGCTGCCTTTTCATCTTTTCAGTTAGATTTTTTGTCTAGTTCTTTCTACTTGTGGCATTCTTAGGGCATTTGTCTGTTGATCGTTTATGGTCTTTAGCTTAGTCTGGTATATTGGGTAAAGTTTTTCTTAGTGAATTTACTGAATGTCGAGGGTGTAAGTTTGTTAAAATGACAGTCTTAGCTTTTCATAAAAGTACTTCTATATCTGATACACCAATTTTTTAAATTCATATTGATGTTTGGGGCCCTTTTCCTGTTTTCATCAAAGGGGGTTCTGCATATTATGTGTTAGGGCTGTTTACTGATCGGTTCGAATCGGATTCACCATTGAATTGTGACTCGAATCGATAGGTTCGGGTTGAACAAAAGTCAACTCGATTTTGACCGAAGGTTAGTTCAAAACAGAACCACATAACCGACTCGGCTTGCGGTCAGTAATGGTCGGGTGTTTCTGACCCGTTTCTTTGTTATAGTAAACAAAGGAGAAAAAACTAAAGTTGAAAAAAATGTTGAGACAAACGGGGATAAGATCAACTAAAACCCTTCAAAATTTTCATGGGATCAAACTCGTAATGCTTTAGGGGCTTGATGATGAGTGTAATGGTAGAGATCAGCAACAAGGGGGTCGAATGAAGGTCAAAGAGGCATTTTTTCGAATGTCTTGCTATTGCAATCTCACCGCAAACGGCTGCTCCTGTGTTGCTGAAGAGACCCCCACTCTGTTGTTTTGTTTTTGCCTCTGCTCATCGTTCAAGTGAGTGAGAGAGTAGGGAAAGGGTTAGGGTTTGTGAACTTGATTTGAGAGGAGAAGAAAGATTTGTTCAAAGTGAGTGAGTGGGAGAGGAAGAAAGGGGTTAGGGTTTGTGATCTTGATGAGAGACAGAGGAGAGATTTGATTTTGACATCAACATATATATATATATATATATATTGATATTCACGTAATCAGAGATCTTGATTTTATGAGAGAGAATGTAAAGCAATTATGACATAGATAAAAATGTACCAATTTTTTTGATTTTATGAGAGAGAATGTAGAGTCATAAAGCATAGATATAGATACAATCAGTTTTTATTTTGTTTTTAATATATTTATAATCACATCTTGATTTGATGAGTGAGTGTAGAGACATAATGGTACAGACTAAAAGTAAACTTTTTCTTGATATTGATGCAATCAATTCTTAATCTGATGAGAGAGTGCAGAAAAACCATGATGAAGATAAAATATAATATTATATATGCAACAAAACCTTGCCATTTGTATGGAAAGACTTGTGTAATTATTAAAATTCGGTCGGTTTGGATCAAACGGGTGAATTTCTCACAAACTCAATAACCGACCGACCACTTAAAAATTTTATTAATCTACATCCATAGCCGACTCACTTATGCTGCGAAACTGCTCATTTCATTAATGTTCAAGTTAGTGTGATTCGGATTTTTGAACACCCCTACTATGTGTCATTTGTTGATGACTGTACCTGTTACACCTGAGTTTATCTTATGATTCATAAGTTTGATTTCTACCAGATATATTGTACTTTCTAGTCTATGGTTACTACACAGTTTGGATCTACTATTAAATTATTGCTGTCTGACTTGGGCGGAGAATATTTTAAAATTGAATTTTGTGAATATTTGGTCAATTGGGTACTATTCACTAAACTTCTTGTACTGATACACCTGTCCAAAATGGTCGAGCTGAGCGTAAATACCGTCATCTCCTTAAGACAGCTAGGTCTCTCATTTTCTCTGCCTCCATTTTGGCTCCATTTTAGGATGAGTCAGTTCTTATTGCTGATTTTCTTCTCAACCGTATGCCTATTTCCTTTCTTTCTGGTCGGTCTCCTTATGAGATTCTGTTTTCTCAACTTCCTAATTACTCTCTCCTTCGTGTGTTTGGGTCTGTTTGTTTTGTTCTTTTTTCCTGTAAAGATAGGACCAAACCTAGTGCCTGGTCTGTCCTACGTGTCTTTTTGGGTTATAGTTTCCTTCAGAAAGGTTATCGTTGTTATGACCCTGTTTTTCGTTGCCTTTATGTCTCCGCCATGTTACCTTTCTTGAACGTCTACTTTACTTTCAGTTTCCTTCTCTCACTGCCCCAATTTTCAAAAAGGGTTTGGTTCATGTTGATCTGTTTCCTTCTGAGGCTTTGTCTAATGAGTACATCTCCACAGTTTCTGCTGAGTTTGTTCAATCTTCTCCTTTTGCTTCACTTTTGGCTGCTTTTCCTTATTCGGTTTCTTCTCCTCCTTTGTTAGTTTATTCTCGTCACTAGGCTTCTCCTCCATCGGTTGTCTCTGCCCCTGCTGTTGATCCTCCTGCATCTGACGACTCAGATTCTGTTGCATACTGATATTTTACTCAAGCGTGTCATCATCCAAACAGGTTGGGTAGGTCTAATACATGTTTTTCTACTTTCTATCGTACTTTTTTGTCTGTTATTCACTCTTTTTCAGAACCTCAATCTTACAAGGAGGCCTATCAGGATCCTTATTAGGTTCAAGCTATGGAGGATGAGTTGCCTGCTTTACAAAACACTAGTACTTGGAAGTTGGTTCCTTTGCCTGTTGGTAGGAATCTAGTTGGTTACAAAGTCCAGACTCATTTTGATGGTTTTCTTAAGCGCTACAAAACTCGTTTGGTTGCCAAAGGTTTCTCACAGGAGTATGGTATTGATTATGAGGAAACCTTTGCTCCTGTTGCCAAGATGACTACTTTCTGTATTTTGATCTCTGTCGCTATTGTTTGTTCTTGGCCTCTTTTCAGATGGATGTTAAGAATGTTTTTCTTAATGGCCATCTCACTAAGGAGGTTTACATGCGTATCGCCTTCGGCTCTGTATGGTCTGAAGTAGTCTCCTCGTGCTTGGTATGATCATTTTCAAACTGCTGTTATTAAACGTGGGTTTTATCCTTATGCCCAGGACTCTGTTTTATTTCTTCTCCACACCTCTGTTGGATTTTAAAAATAAAAAAAATAAAAAAAGTATTCAAATAAACATTTTCTTTTGTAAGGAATGGCTAGAGTGGGTGGAGCACCTCAAAATTGATCATATAGATCTGCATGGGCTGGATTGGATTTTGTAGCAGTATAAAGGAGATGCCCTGGTCGTGGTGAGCCAGCATAGTTGAATAGGCTTATACTCTTCCTGTCAGGAGTTAGCTACTATGAGTGAGCATAGTTGTTCGTCAAGAGTAGTGAAGGTTTGCTTGTTGGACAACCTAAACTCATAAATGAACATTATGGCAGACTAATTTGGTCCAAGTTGAGTTTCCAAAAGGACAATAGGAAGTCTAAAAGTGTGTAGTAAGGCTGAATGAATTTATATGTTTGCCTTGAACTTAATTGAGGAATTGAGAATATTGCTTTACATAGAGTTGCCAGAAACCAGGAATCCATGTAGAACTGAAGTAATTCGGATTAAATTTTGTTGTGTATTAAGGTGCATGGAGTTTCAATATGATTGTCCAGTGACAGGATATTGATTTGCATGAGGTAAGCAGTTTGCTGCAGCTGCAGATTTTGTGATCATTTCTGAAGGACAAAGCTGACATTTGCTGGACAAACTTTGGTTCAAAGGGGCAGAACAATTTGATTTGATTTTATATTTCTTTTAAATCTTACTAATTGTATCTCAAAAGTCATAAAAAGCTTGGGAAATTCATAATTCCATTGTCAATACTACAGTACATTTTATAGTACGCTTAACCACTGATAAGTGCACATGAAAGTTGTCTTGGAACCTAAATTGTGATGCCTTACTATTTTAGGCACTTGTCCTGTGCATCCTATAAGTAATTCTTTCTAGAACGTCATATTTGGGTGTGCAGCCATCTACTCATAACTTATGTTTCTTGCATACCAATATTTCAATACGATATATGTAAGCCTTTCACAGACCAGCTTAATGTGAATTCATAGGTTGGCTTTGTTTTTATATCTGTACTTCAAATTTGTGCAGGTTTCAGAAGGAATTGATTTCTCTGATGAAAATGCTAGAGTGGTTGTATCCTTTTATGCCTTCATTTAAGTTTATCTAGCACTTCAATTCATAGAACATCTCAGGCCGAAAGAGATTATGTATCTGCTTTATAAACGGATCAGATTGTGTTTAGTGGATTTTTACTAATGAGAGCCAATCCTAGGGATAGGAATCTTGTTGTGTTGGTTGTGTTAGTGTTATGTCATCTCAGGTGTTCATGTCAAAATCCCCTCAACACTAGTGTTTTAGTGAACAGCTATTCCTTGTTTACATCTCAAAACTTTATTCAACTGGAAACGTGCTTATTTTTGGCACTTATTTAGATGATTGTTGACTATCATGTGTTATTTCTTAACTACGTCAGATAATTGTGGGCATTCCCTTTCCAAACATGTAAGTGTTCTCACCTTTTCTTTCATTTTCTCATTTCCTTGTTTATTTATTTATTAATTTGAACTAGTATCCTATATGACATGTTTGTACATGCTGACCTGATTCAATTTTATTATCAGAAATGATATTCAAGTTGCTCAAAAGAAGAAATATAATGACACATATAAATCATCTAGAAACCTTCTAAGTGGGAACGAGTGGTACTGTCATCAAGCCTTTCGAGCTCTCAACCAAGCTGCAGGTATGTCATGTTATTTATATTCACTCCAAGCTAAGTATTTGATCTGTGTAGTTTATTAAATTTCAATCCCTGACTACGCTAGTTAACGGAGACTATTTAGAAGTGCTGCCCCCATTGGTCTTCTTCTTCTTAGTAAGATTATGTAGGTTGAGTGGCAAGGGTTATGATGATATGTTTAGTTAATCTCTGTACTTGGGCTGTTATTTCTGTTTCATTGCAAGTTCTATTTGATTCTTGCTATATAAAGTTTGGTCCATGTTCAATTTTAAGCCAATGTATTTTGGATGATCCCAACTAATAAGTAGTTTTGCCAAAGAGCCCCTTAATTTGACCTAAGGTTCCTTTTTAGTTGTTGCCAAAGTCCCTAACTAATTTGTCCTGACAGCTATTTTAGTTGTTTCCCACACAAGGGCAATCAACTACTAGTTTTTTTTTGTTTTTGCAAAGCATGGCTGCGTTAGGCCTACTTTTTAGCCCAAGCTAGACCAGAAGGCAGGTTTGGAATTTGAGCCTAAGCCAAGTTATAGAAAGGTGTGTAACATTGCACACATATCCTTTTCTTTTCTGTCCATAAATATTTGTGGCCATGCCAATTCTTGTTGTCTCACAAAATTTCTGATTACTATGTTGTGTGAGGAATACCATCAATATGATGAGTTTTAGCATTACTGAATCTTCTTGACAGTGGTGATGTATTTAACAATGTTACTTGCTGCCTTGTTTTTTGTAGGCCGTTGTATACGACATAGGTTTGATTATGGAGCCATCATCTTACTAGGTATACTATTTTCTCTAGTTCATCGATTTTTAATATCAGTTCTATTATACTTTTGTATAATAGGGATATTGATGTCATCATATTAAATTTTTTTTTTTTTTGGGATCACGGTTATCAATTCCATCCCTTTTTGGAATGTTTTGTCTGCAGTTTTCTATCTTGTATGAAAGTGGTTGAGCTTTTGCTTAGTACTGCATTGGGTTGGCTGATTTTCTGGTACTTAGCCCGTTCCCTGTCATGGGCATTAAGCTGAAAGAAACTGCTTAAGCCAACTGAAAAGCAGAACTGAAAGACCTATTTCATTGTTCTGGACAGATGAGGTTGGTCCACAAAACCATTGTCCCACCCAATCCACTTTTCCCTCATCAACCAGGAACAGGAAGAGATTGCAGAAGATTCCAATTAGAACAGAAAGAACATGATTTCTATATAATTGATTCACAAATTTATAGGAAAGCCTTGTACAAAATAAGCTTTGGACCATTTGGTTTAATCCTTAAGGTTGATTACTTGATTTATGGTTCAGTAATTCAAATAAATATGTTTTAATATTTGTTCTTATATTTTGAAGTTTCATTAGACAATAAAGAAATAGAGAAATATAAGGTTCTCTACTCATAAAGAATAAGACTTTCCCCCAAGAAAAGGACAGGGAATGATATGGTTTTACATATGGGATTTGACTAGCATTTTGTACAATATTCAAACGTCAACTATAGTCCTCATCTCTCTCATTGTTGGATCATTGGATGTGCTGTGGACGTGTAGTTGGTTTTACAAGGCCTGAAAAGGAATTCTTGTTACAGTAGACCCCTGACTGCATAAGCTAGTTGGTTTTCTTTTAACCGTTAACAAATTTTGAAAATAAAGTTTTTGTTAACTTCTGTCTTGATCTCACTTTACCCCTCCCACTTGTTTGTACTGATTTAGGAGATCATTTTTTCTTCTTTTTAAATGTAAACCAATTTATTTAGAAGTTCCCGTAAAACATTACTAGTTTTTTTTAGTTACTTGTAACATTGTCTTCCTACATTGTAAACCCTGCCCGTTTATCTAGTATGGTATTGTTGACACTACTTTTATCTATTTATTTGCAAACAGATGAGCGTTTTCGTGAAGAAAGGAATATAACATACATTTCAAAGTGGCTAAGGAAATCCATTAGACAGTATGACAGCTTCGATAAGTCACTTGAGGAATTAAAATCATTTTTCAGAGATGTAAAGGTACCTCATAGATCTTTTTTTATAAAACTTCATTATTAAGTCAGTGGATGACAAACATCAACCAAGATTTTTTAATATAAACTGATGCAGGAACGGGTTGGCAAGGAGGATGTTAATATTGCACAGAATTCTGATGTTAATGTGGACAATATCTCTGCTATGAATCAGGGAAAATGGTTCACAAGAAAAAAAAATCAGAAAGTGAACAAAACTAGTAAGTGTGGATCAAAATTAGTTTCAAACAGCATGATGTCAATGGAAAAAACTGCCAGGTTATGCCATTCTCCAACTTTTGCTCCAAAGTATGATGCCACATTAATCCAATCAGAATCTGAAGACTGTGTAGAAGTTCAAACATTGCTGCCAGATGAAAAAAATATTCACAGTTCCAGAGAATATGTTGACCTAGAATACAGTTTCCAGAACAACTTCAGGTGAATGTTGAGCCCCTTATTGCGCATTAATTTTCAAATTTGTTCTGAACAGTTAGAAGTTTCCTCTGGTCTTGAGGTTATTGTTTCTAGCTGTCTGCTTCCCCTTTGGGAAGTTTCTCAGATCACCTTGCCGAGTCCTGCTTGCAGTTTAAGGTTTTCAATTTAAGTAGTGAGACCAATTAATTAGAGCGTTAGTTGTACTTTGCTTTGGCAAAAATCAGAATTGCTCTGGCAATAGCAGCAGCCTCTGAAGTGTTCTCTTTACCGAAGACATCTCTGTTTTTTTTTCTCTTCGTACATATTGAATTTGGAGTTCTTATATACATTCTACTGAGGAATCTGTTTTAGTACGTGATTTGGTTAATTAGAAATGGAGAAAGCAGAAAAAATCTCTTATTATATTTTCCCCAGTTTTGTTCTTCACCTATTTTTGCTTTTCTTTGTTGATTTGCTTGCAAGTTTCTAAACCAAACCAAACCAAACCAAACAAAACTAAGCCATGTGTTCCAATCAAGTGGGTTGGGCTACATGAATGAATCCTTCTTTGACATATAACTCTATCAAGGGCTAGTTGAATTTATCTTATTTATTATTTTTTTACGGGAAAAGGTTCTATTCTTTGTTTGATATACTTGGTTAACCATCTCTTCAACTCTGTTACAAGGTGAATTCTATTTCTATGCAGGTGCTCTGCGGCTTTATCAATGGCATTTTCCCCTGACGATGAAGTATCCATTGTCAAGGAAACCCCTAGTATGGATGCCAGTCTCGCTCTAACTAGTTCAGGATCCTTCCCCAATGATGAAGACTCTAGTTCAACAATAATTCAGGTCCCTACTGAGTTTCCGGACCAGTTATTATTACATACCACATCCCCATCAAATTCAAATGCAGGTCCTGCTAAATCCTATTGTTCATTGGTGGTCACTCCCCAAAAAAATGTCAATGCAGATACAGAATCTGTCTTGAATTTGAGTGTCAATTCTCATACCCAGAAAAAGAGAAAGCCTTTATTACGGTCAACATTAATTAACCTTGCCCAACCGGGAGAATTCGATGCTCCTGCTCCCAGAAGTCTGGGACATGTTAGTTTTATGGCAAGTTCCACAACAAATAAAGATGCAAATAATAGAACTGAATTTGGTTTGGAGACTAGCCGTCCTCAAAACGAATTCATGATGTCTTCAAGTCATGTTATGGACAAGAGACTGCAAATTCTTTGCTCACTCTGCAGGAATCCATTGGGCCTTCCTGAGAACCATTTATATGTTAGTTGCTCCATAACATCCTCATCAAAAGTCCAATTGACAACTCTTTTGAAAAAAAGGTCTGGAGATCCTGCTGAGAATACATCGACCAGTGTTCCGGTTGCGATATCTGATATATCATCAGTTGATCAGCGGCTCTGTAATAGAACTTATGAGGGTGCTACAGGACAGGGAATTTGGTGTAGAGAAGATGGATGTGTATTCAATACTGTGCTCTGCCCCTTCTGCAGTAACCCTGGCAATTGTCTTGGTGTACAGGTCATGGCAACTGATGCATCAAATGTTCAATTACTTAACAAGGTGTGGCTTATTCTAGCAATTTACTTTTCAAATCAAGTGTGCTTTATCTTCCTGGGCTGTGGCTGGTTGTGCTCTGGCAATTTTTTTCTTACTGATAAACTCTTTCCTGACTACTTGCTTCATGTGCAGATATTGTTTTATCTTGATCGTTTGGAAATAAAGAATCTTGAAGCATCAAAGGAAAAGGTAAATTTGTTACTCTTTTGTTGTTGAGGGGTTGCAACAACAGTATCATGTAAAAGGAAAAAACTAAGAGATGTTGAGCAATTGGCAGCAAACTATTTGAAAAACAGTGCATTTCGTTTCACATTGAAGGACTCACAAGATTATTGTAGGAAAGAGTTACTAAAATTTAAATCAAATTTTCTTGTGCAATTCTTATACGAAAGTCATTCTCTTTAATGGAAATGGTAAAGGAGTTCCCCTGTAAAGAGAAGATTTTGGATCTACTTTCATGTTGGCATTATCTGTTCTTGTAAACAAGTTTACGTAGACCATTCAGGTTGTGTTTAGGAATTTGGAGAGCTTGTAATTTAATCAGGGATTTGAGGTGTAATTTACATGCTTTTCTTAAAAGACGAACTAACATTTGTGAACTCAATTGTAGGATTTATCACCAGTTCGTGGCTCAAGTGTAGGTAATTGTGCAGTTCCCATGTCAATTGAGAAATTCTCATACATCCCACCTCAGCAGAACTCTGAAGGTTGGAGGACTACAAAATCAAGGGTAAGGGTTTAAAACATCTTGAGCTCTAATTTTAAGGTTATCCATCTAGACCAAAGTAACAATTTGTTTATCAATCTAGCAGATGCGATTGCCAAAGAAAGGGCTGCTTCCTACCACAGGGGACTGAGGTTGAACCTAGAAAAGATTGTGAGAGATTTATGGTTTTGTGTAATATAAAAGGATTATACAGGGCGCTTGCCATTATTAGTGCCATCAAAGTGCTTGAAAGTTGGTGTGAGATAGAGATCTTTTCTAATGGGGCGTGTCTAAGGTTTTTGAGAGGGAAACATGTGTTGTAAATGACACTGGAGTAAGTTAAATTTTTTATGCCACCTTGACCTAATGGGTTATTTGACCTTGCAGTTTGCTGCCTTGCTTGACCTTGATTGTTGAAAGTTGAACTGGTTTGCTCCAATCGTCTATGGGGTGCATTTCTTGTGATTTTCCCAGACCTGATGAGGTGTTAGTTGACCTTTCAGTTCAGCATAGCTTGCAGGCAGTTGACAGCTAGGAGAATGGCAGCATTCCAATTTGTTTGACACATGTGATATGTGCCAGGCTATTTTGTATTTCCAAAAAATCAAAATTTGAGTTGGATGAATCCAAGTATTATTCATCTATTGTGACAATAGTATTGGCACTTATTTGGCCAAGATTTTCATTTGTTTATAAAAATAATAAAAATGCATCCCATTTCTAATACAAATTTGCATTTAGGTTGTATGGCTCAAGTCCGGGATAAGGAATTGGCTGTTGCTTGTGGTAAATGGAATGTCATTTGAACTTTAATTAAGTCAATTTAGATGCTTACTTGGTATTATGTGTAGTGGATAGATCTTCAATTTCATCTTCCATTCCACGGTGCACTTTTTCTCTGTAACAAGCTTTGCTCTAGTCCTTAAGATATCAGTAAATGACATTCTAGTGATATTATATATAAATAGTATTTTCATGTATGTATGGTTAACACGAGGCCCCATTTGCACATATCATCATTTGTGGGCACAAAATCATGAAGTGCTGTCAATGTATGGAACATCTTTTCATATCCATTCTAGTTTTTTTATTTGATCTACTTTTTGACCTTAATGCCTCTTGTTTAAGATTTAGGTCCTTTTGTTTCAAAAGTACATGAAAAAAACAAAAAAAACCTGTTTTCGGTAATTAATTCATTTTCTTGTGTGACAAAGATATGATTCAATATTTTCAACCAATATTGGTTTGGTTTAGTTTTTGACTTTCTTTGTTTAAATTTATATTTTAGTGTTTTTGTTGTTTCTTAGAAAATTAGATGCGTTTGAAAGGTAAAACATTTGTGAAAAAAATTGAAGACAAGAAAACACAAAAAATGTCTTTGTTTGGTTTTTTTTTTTTTTTTTTAACAAACATTTCACTTCTTTATATTGCATCCAAATTAGTTGCATTTTTTGTGAAAGCAAAACATCGGTTGACAAAAACTAAACCAAGGCTGAAAGCAAAATGTTCCTTTGAAAGATTGATTCACTAAAATTGGTACTAGAATCAAACAAGCTAGACTGCTAGTTTGATGACAGACAGCAAGAACGAGAATGGTTCTGGTGGAGATTAGTAGTGGCACTTATGGTCATGAACATGGACATGGGAGGCGTGGAGGAAACAAAACCCATTCTCAGTCTGTCATATGAGAATAATTGAGAACATCCTCAATAAGATCTAAAACTAGACCAAAAAATACAAGTAATGAGAAACACAAATGACTTTGATGTTCACATTAAGTTACTTCAATTCAATACGTACAAACATAGATTCAACCATGCCAACCATAGCATATTAGCAACACGCTTACACAATCGGGATGGAAAATTCAACAAGCACTATGAAGTGTCACAGTTACTAACTACTAGTATATTTCATTAAACTGTGAAATTCATTTTCATAGAAATTCACAGATTCTCAGCCCTAAGAAGTCTTGACAAATCGTAAACTTCAGAGTATGTAGATATTAATTGTGCTATCTATGGTTCGTATGTTCCCTAGTTAACCGACTTCTTAATATAGAGATATATGGTCCATTATCCTCAAGTTCAATAAGCTTCTGATCAATCCAAAGCAACAAAACAGCACCTGTGTGCATCACCCGATGATGTCATATCCTTCCCCGTGCTGATAAGGACTAAAGCTCCCTGGAACTTCCATTTTACCAATAAACTGGTCCATTCCTGCACACAAAACAAGTAGTTTCAAGAACATTGCATTGTTTAGAGATCTCAGACATAAAACATGAACATGATCATATGTTTGTTAGCTTTACATTAGGATTTAGGATAAATAGAGAACCAAAGCAAGTGGATACATACTTGGAACACTCTCATACATAGCTAAATGACCCAAACTGCCAGATGATCTTAAATCACGATCCAATGGAAACATGGGCTCCCCTTTATTTGGCTGTGTATCCAAGCAAAGCATTTCAGCACTTAAGTCGGGACTTTGGACATATACATTTTCAGCCCTTGATGCTGAATTCTCATGGGATTGGATGTTTTCGGGTTTTGTCTTCTTTTCTTTAGGGGACTCGACTTCAGCCTCTGGCTCTGATTCTACATTGTTTGATACCCTAATCAATTGCTTTCTTTTGCAACGAGCTCTCCTGTTTTGGAACCAATTACTAACATTTGTTTCAGAAATTTGTCCATGTTGTGACAGCTCGGCGGTTATCTCTTTAATCTTATGCTTGTCAGGGGTTCCATTGCCTTGGTCAAAGATACGCTCAAGAATTTGAAGCTGTGTAGGTGTTGGAGTCCAACGCTGCCTTGCAGTGATCTTGTGGCAAACAGATGTCATCAATGAATCACAGTATATGTTACCCAGTCTCATTCCTAGCAGGAAAAGGATGGGATTGGCGTTAAGAGGCAAAGGAGAGCCCCCAATATATTAATTAAACCTATTAACCACTTTCCTTGAAGAACTTCTAGTAGATTTAATTAGACAACCACCAAAAAGAAAAGGACAAGAAAGTAAGTACGTGGCAAAGGATGTGCAATTTGAATTACATAAGCACAAAGAAGATCACAATTGGGAAGTCAAGCATTTCAATTACACGAAGATGTATCCAACTGACAAGAAAGATTTCAATTACATATGCAAAAAGAAGATCACAATTAGAAAGCCGAGCATTTCATTTACATCAACTACGTGCTATACAAAAAGCAGGCAGTTCTGGTTCTTGTGCACGAGAAGTTGCAAGTTTCATGTTTAATATACAGACATGGTGTTGAGAGGGCTTATGGTGGGTAGAATTGGAAGGCAGAGCTTCTTCCTCTTGTAGCCCACGATGAAAAAAGACGAGAGTATTCAAGCTAACAGTTTAAGAGGCAACCTCATACTCCAGTAACAACGAATGTCAACGAACATGCAAGCCAGATAACTTGTAGTTGCACTTTCAAACCCAATGTAGTAGGCTTGTCAAAGAGATACAAAACAGGATCTAAGATCTCCCTCCCCTTTAACAAGGTATTTTAAGTACCAAAATTGGATATAATACAACAAGAATTGCTCTGTCTGAGCTAAAAACCCATACTTGTTGCTGAAAAACATGTAACTATAGGGATTAATCCAATGTAAAATCCATACTTGTTATTAAATATCATATGAGATAGTAGGACTGGAACCCAGTTCCCCTCCGGGCCAAACTTCACTCCATTTAAACTAAAAATTGAGCTCTACATAGAAGCCAATGTTTACTAAACAATAGGCTTTAAAACAGATCATTAAATTAAAGAATCGCATTGCAAAATCCAATTAGCAAAAAGAAACCCAGGAAGATCCCAATAATTTAATCTCATCAATTCCCACAAAACAAAAGTAGTGAGTATTGAAACACTTCATAGAAAACCCTTAAAGAGAGGGAGAAAAAAAAGAAAAAGAAAAAGAAAAAAGTAAGTGCACACCTGAACCCATTAATTACATTATGCAATTCAATGAATAACAACCAATACTACAAAACTAACACAAAATTTAGTTCACCCACATAAGCAATTAGTAGAGAATGAAAATTGAAGAGAGAGAAACAGAGGGTAGAGAGAGAGAGAGAGAGAGAGAGAGAGGAACCAGCAAGGTCCTGTTGGGAAGTAACGGCCTTGTGCATCTCAACAAGTTGGTCGCAGATGGTGGCGTAGGCGGAGATCTGACGGCGTAAAAGCTCCATCTGCTCGTCGGTCATCACCTTCACGTACAACCCACCACCACCACCACCACAACCACCGTCATTCTGATAGTTTAATTGTTGTTGGTCATGCTTGTTCCACTCCATCATTCCTGGTAGGTCATCTGTCCCAGACACAACAACATTACTCACCATCGCCATGTTTGTAGATTGATAATCACACCAAGGAGTAAAACCCAAGCAACGATTATATATATATATATATATCGAGAGAGAGAGAGAGAGAGAGAGAGAGATGAGAATGAGGGAGAGAGAGAATGATGGATGGGTTAGGAGAGAGGGAGAGCGTTTTTAAGGGTGCATTTTGGGTCGGGTTAACCCGAGTAATGTTCAAAAAGAATAAGTCATAATTAAAAAAAATTATCATAATTGAAAATTGTATGGGATATAATTAAAGATTTTATGAGTTATAATTAAAAAAATTAATCATAATTTTTAAAAAAATATAATTAAAATTATATATAATACAACCCTTTTAAAGGTATACATATTAAAAATTTCCTTACTTAAAATACTATATAATAAAAGTTCAATATTTTGATAGGCAAGCTTATTATTTTAAAAGTTCAACAACTTAAAATATTATATAATAAAAATATTATTTTTATTCAATACTTTGAAATGAGGGATAGAGAAGAAGATGGATTTTAATTGTTTGATTTAAGTTGTATAAATTGTAAAGTATATATATATATATATTGTTTATTATAGATGAGGCTTTTTTCATTATTGATTTGGACTTGTATTTACTTAGACTATATAAATTTAAAAAAAATTAAAACTAGGTAAATGAAATTAATAATTTGATAATAAAATAAAAAATAACAACTAAATAAAAGTAAAATTAATCCAATTCAAATTAACAACGCGAATAACACCAGCTTGAATTCTTTAAACAAATTTTGAATTGAATTAATTTTTTATTGATGTTTATCTTCAAAATATAATACTTCAAATATTGCTCCTCTCTCATAATGATTGTCTATGAATCATACTAATGTCATGCATCTATACCATTTTTTTAATTAACGTTGAGGAAGGGCAAGAATTTCAAGTAAATGCAACCTTTCTAGATTGTTTGATTGGAAAGCATTTTGGTTGTTTTAATTTGTATTTTGTTTTTTTAAGTACTTTTCTTAGGCCAAAAATCCCGACATGCCATGTGCTTGTGAGGGCTCTATGGTCAATCTTTTCTTGCCAAGTCAGAAAAATGGGGCTGTGTTGTGTGTGGACTCATTAAAGCAATGTGTCCATGGTCCATTAGCGGTTGATGTTGGATTAAAGGGAAATCATATTGTATAAAAAGTGCACATTGTATAATTTCTTTTTCTTTTTCTTTTTGTTTATAAAGAATATAATTATTTTTGATTGGACTATCTTGTTTGTTGTGTCTTGTTGGGCTTATTATGACTTTCACCCTTGAGATTCCATCTTTTTATTAGGTTGGATTCTTCAAATAAATTATTTATATAAAAAATTAATTTAATCAAATAACCTTAATCATATAATTAATTTATATTTATCTTTAAAATAATGAATAACTTATTTTTAAAATTATATTTATCATTTATATTTTAAATAACAATAAAATATCATAATATGGTTATAGTTGTTTGATCCATTTAAATTTTTACTTGAAAGTTTTGCCTAATCTTAGAAGTTGGATAGTCAGAAATCTAGGAATGAAAATCCTCCCGTGGTAGAAGGGTGTCGACTAGTCGGTTTACAAATGTCTCCATCACTCAAGTCAGTGTGTTGCCTGCGTTAAGATCCTGTACATGCACTTTCTCTTTTATCTCTCTATTTGTAATAGTAGAGATGTATCTTAGAATAATTTAATGGTTCAAATTTAACTATTTAAAATAAAAATAAAAATGATCTGGATTGTTAAATCATCTTAAGATGCATCTCCACCATTGCAAGCAGAAAGACAAGAGGAGAGTGCAAGTAGAAGATCCTAATTCGTGTTGCCTATCTTGACAAATGAAATTCAATCATTCTACTTACCTATTAAATATGTCATGGATCCGTTCAACCTGCACAACTTAATAAAACTGATTCAACCCAATTGATTTTGAATGGATACGAATAAAATATTTTAAAATTTATGGGTACAGTTCGGATGATAGATCAATCATCCCACACCCGCATGAATTTGATCCACCTGTAGATGAAATTCAAAAAAAAAAAAAAAAAAAAACTACTAACAAGTAACAACATAGAGTAGAAATAATAAAAAATATATTTTTGTGAAAATAAAAAACAATACCTTAAAAAAAATGCATGTGTGGTGCCATAACCTATTATAGACAAATAATACATATTTTTTTAGATTACTAGTTATTGGAGATTATAATTCAAAAAAATGTCAAAAATTTGTAAAGTCCAAACCGTAAAACCGATTGCATCTATCCGCCAACTTTCATTGCCCGCTTAATCTGCATCTGCCAAATCGGTAGACGAATGCGAATTGATTTTTTTTCAATTTGCTTAATTTTGGACGGATGGTGGATAAGATGCCATCTGACCTAACCTGATCCGTGATCACTCATAAAATATACAATAAGACTAGGGAGCCTCCTCAATTTACCCAAAAATTTACCAACTGTTCACATGGCAACCCATTTCTAAGTGAAGGCTTTTAAGGAAAAAATAGCATTCCAATTAATTAGGTTATCAATTTGTTATTACTATTATGGAGGGATAAAATATTGGCCCAAGCTAATCAAGCAAACGGCCCAAAAGGGAAGAGCTTAGATAAATCTTTTAAAGAGCCCATCAGAAGGCAGCTGACAATAAACTAGTGCGTGGCTGTAACCATAAGGAACAATAATGGAATAAAGATCTTCTTCTAGAAGGAGGATCCGCAGAACGTAAGAGGAACGTCGGATTCATCTTCATCCAATGATGGAGACATCAAGCAACAAATACAGGGACACATGTCAGGCTTACTAGACGGTACAACCGTCTGATCAGCTTGATTAGACGAACATAACACTTGGCAAGTTGGCTACTGGCATTTGATATAATTTCAGTCGTCTATGAGAGGATGATCCAACAATCAAAGGTAAAGGCAACTTAACTACTTGACCGACCAGATCCAAGAACAAGCAGAACGCTCGGATTAAACATTGATCCAATGAATGTAATTTAAGTTAGGAAAACTATAAAAGATGAAACAAGTAAAGCAAATAAGATGGACCGGAGGTAACACAAGTAACCTTAGTTAAATATGGATGATCAATATTCTGACTTCACCATCGAAGGGTCCTCCCAACCAGCACTGGTCAGAGGTGATTATTGACATTTTGGTTTCTCGTGACAGAGTAAAGGAAGGGACATGTCATCTTGCTTTCCTTGTAGAGAATAATTCTACCTTCTACAACTATATAGAGACAAGTGCTAACAGCAAGGCGTCTCTCTCTCTCTCTTTCTCTAACTTTGAGAGCCTCTCTCTCTATACTTTTCTTTTCCTAGGGTTTCAAGTGTGAAGGGTAATTGGGGTAGGGGAGAGAGTTGTTAGTGGCCTCCAGCCTTCTCTCCTTTTGTCCTATCTCTCTTTTTCTTTTTTCTTTTTCCTTTTTTGTTTAATAACTTAGAAGCTTTTGGCTAGATGTTTCTCTCCTTCGCCTCAATTTCGGTTATGGCCTTCACCGGATCCGTCGTTTCTCCTCTCCTTCACCCCACTTCGATGCTGCCACCATCGCCTCTTCTTCTCTGTTGGATCTGCCGCCTTCCTTTTCTAGACTTGTCGCCTTCACCCTAATTTGCGGCCTTCCATCGTCGGATTCGCCATCGTTGGTGCCTGGTAGTTATGGGTTTGAGGGTTTTGTGTTTTGTTTCTCTATTTTTGGTGTGTCCTTAGCTTACCCACACAGATGGATGTATCCTATGTATTTATCTCAGACTTATTCTAGTGTCAAACTCTTATGAACGACTTCTGCTTCGCAGTATAAATGTTATGTCTTGATCTATACATACCTTCTTCTTGGTGCTTTATTTGGGGATTTTCCTTTGTTTTGAATAAGGTTTTTCCTTAGCTTAGTGTAAGCTTCTTGTTGATTTTCTTGTAAGTGCCACAATCTTTACTTTTAATAGAAATTGCTATTGATAATATATATATATACATAGACAAGTAGAGAAAATAGGTATGTTTCTTTTTTTTTTTCTTAGAATATGTCTTAGGATTGTAGCACCATAATACATAGAACTAAAAAATAAAATAAAATAACTATGTGCTCCAAATATAATTTTGTTTGGTTGAATTTTTAGAATTTGTGTTCTAATTTTTTTCCCAAAAATTAGAAACTAGTTTGACAAAAATAAATACTAAAAAACACATTTTTTAAAATTTAAAAATTATTATTTACCAAAAAGGGAAAATCATATAAAAAGAATGAGATTTTTTTTTTTTTTTTGACCAAACTAATTTTTGAAATTTTTTTCTTGAAAACTCAAATAAACAAATTGAATCAGAAACCTTGATACAAGTTCATTGTTTTTTTAATCAAAAGAAAAGAAAAGAAAATGTTGATATTTAAAGATGAATTTATTCTTTTTGTAAATTATTTATGTGAGGCTTTTTTTTTTTTTTTTTTAACTATGTCCGTGAGTTTTATTAATAATCACTTATTTAGATTCATATGAATTTGTTCTCTCTTTATATGAGTAATATAAGTTGATAACTTAATTAATTTAATTATGTTAAGGCTAGGTTACTGTGTGTATATATATTTTTTTAAATAAAAATAACCTCCATATTGAGATGGGAATAGTTGATAAATTTTTAAGTAAATTAGAGAGGTTTTCTAGACTTATTGTTAAATATATAACCATAATTTTATTTAATAAATAAATCGAGTGTATGTTGTAAATTTACAATTTTATTACATTATAAATTACATTTAATTGAATTTTGTTTATATGATTTAATTCATAATAAAATTTTGAATAAATTTCCAAATAGGTAAGAAAACAGTGAGAATGACAAGTAAACTTGTTGAAACAATGGTTGCGGGGTTGGACACGTTTGACTAACAGTGGTCTTCAGTCCGCCACTTAATAGCTTTTTTATCCTCATGAGACCGTTTCTACATAAGTAAGAAGATTGCATTAGTTGGGGCTCAACACTAAAACATAATACTTATTATTATTATTATTATTATTATTATTACTTTATATATATATATATATATATATTTTAAACATTTTATACTCTCAAGGTCCCTCTAAAAAAAAAAAAGGTGTTGCTACTGGTGATTCTCTTTTAAACAAAGTTTAGAAGACTCGATGATTTATTTGTTTTTGATGACAAGGAATCTCTCAAAGCAACAAGGTCATATTGGACCAATTCTTATAAAAATAAATGTTGGATATCTTAAACCCCATCAATTAATCATTTTGTAGTTTCACATCAATTGGATAATATTGCAATTAATGAAAGAGATGGATTTCACGAATTTGTATTGGGTGATTGGGAGATATAAAGAGGCATAGTGAATTGTGATTGGTGCGCTACAAGACTAACCAATAATTTTTCGGAACTGAGTGGAACTTAATGTTTTTTAAAATTTTTATAATAACCAAAAAAAACTTAGTTAGGTTTTTTTGAAATATATTTTGAGTTGTATTTTGATAGACAAGTTGTTGAAAAGAGTTTTAAAGTTAAAAATTTGTTTGGTCATGAGTTTTGAAAATAATTTTAGGATGATTTATATATATATATTTTTAGTTGAATAGATGAGTGTGAGAGAAAATTTGATTAATTGATATGTAGAATGTAAGAGAAAAAACGATGAGAGAAGAGAAAAAAAATAATTGATTGATTTATTAATAATAAATAAAAAAAAAGGAGAGAGGAGAGAGAAAATTGAGTTTTGAGTTGTATTTTAAAAATTTGTTAACCAAACAAATTTTTTTATTATATTTTTTGATCCAAATCATATTTTAAAAACTAAATCAAACATTACCTTAATCTCTTTGGAGAAATGCCCAAGGTTTCGCCCTAATTAGTGACTTGCTTTAATGAAATTTTTTAAATGGTAAAAGAGTGAATCCGAGACAGGTTTCACCTTAATCAGTGACTTGCTTCGATGAAATTTTCTAAATGATAAAGGAGTGAATCTAAGACGAGTCATAAATTTTAAACTTGAATTTAACTGTTGAGATTAACATAATACATGTGATTTGCAAATGTTTGAGTGTGATCAGTCATATAAACATTACTTGTTAAAATAATAATAATAATAAAAAGACAGAAAGGGAGGCAAAGTTGAAGCTGGTATACCTAATTAACAACCGGTTGATCAGCAATGGAATCTTTCAAGCTTTAATCCAAGCCTTTTTATAAGTGGGTAACAAAAACAAGGACAAATTGATTTGTTTAAAACATACCCAGAGCTTCAAAATATCTGAAACCCGAATTTGGTGGGCCTAATTAAAGTCCAAAACTCTGACAATAATGGTAAAAGCCCAATGACTATGGGCTAGTTTTGTCTCCAACAGAGTAACAAGGCTGAACCTCGGTTGGCCTTTTCCACTCCACCATATATGGGATGTTTTGAGAAGTTGGTAAAAAGTTAACTTTTGACTTTTTACCAAGCTTTTTAACTTTTTTGAAAGTGATTTGGGAAGTTGATAAAAAGCTGACTTTTGACTTTTTGATTTAATATTTGTTTATGGTGTCAAATCAAATTAAAATGATCAAAATACCCTTACCCAACATAGAAAATTTACTTTTTTGCCCTAGGTTCCAATTTGTTAACATGGAGGGTGATTACGTAATTTCAACACTTGCGTTTTTATCTCTCCCCAAATGATTTTTGTTGCGTTTTGGCTGCCTTGCTTTTTACCCCTTGCATAAATAACGTTATTTTTTACAAATATTCCCAAAACGGCACTATATACATATATATAGTGAGTTATGTTAGAGATTCCAAATAATCTATCAAATTTTCCATCAAACTTCTCACATGGGCGTGAGACCTACACAAATATAGATTTGTGTGAGTCCCACATCCATATTAGAGATTTAGTAGAAAATTTGATAAATTATTTAGAATTCATAATATTTTTCATATATACTAAGTTCGAGAGCCACTTGCATTGCACGATAACATGTGCTCATGAATTGATGTAATGTGTTGCTGTAATTAATATTCATTAGCTTTTTTATTTTTATTTTTATTTTATCAACAAAAATATAACTTTTAGTAAACATGCATACAGCACCTAAAAAGCATCAACGATATACCCATCTTTTAGCAAATACAACAGTTTAGTTAATGTCAACTACACAGAACATAAACAAATGTTACAAAAAAATTGAAAGTACACATAGAACACTCCACAGAAAAGAAGTAAACTTCAAAACAGAGACTCTTGTTCAGAAACAAAATTGTATCGTCACACCTTGATCATAAACATTCACAGCTGCCTCATTTCTTGCTTTTACGCAAACAGCCATTCTCACTTTTATCAATTCAATAATGTCCATCCAACCAACCTGAGCATTGTCAAAAATAATCTTATTTCTTGTCAGCCATAAAGTCCATATTCATTATAAAAAATGTAATATGAAACATATTCATGTGTTCCTGAAGTGTATCAAGGGCCCTAGCATTATAAAAGAGTTTTCAAAAGATGACACTTACACAAGCTAGTTAATATATACATATATTTACACATCTGAAATTTTCATACTTATAAGCACAAGCATAGAGTGGTGCATATTGTTTCTTGGAACAGGAAAGTCGGTCATTATTTTATTTTTTTGCGATGGTTATACGACAGCTGTGTTACATCTTTTGTTTCTTCCATTATGATTGAAACATTTGAGGTTTCTTTAGGTTGGCTACAATCAGGTACGGCTGGGACCAATATACTTGGGACTAATCATATAAAGATTCTTCTATCTCAAACTAGTGGCTACTTCAAAAATTATTGTCAGTGGTGTCAATCAAAAATTTAAATGACATATATACAAAAAATTCACATTAATCATATATGTCACCTATTTATAAAAAATCAAGAAATTAATTTAAATTCTCAAATTATAAGCAAAAGAAATGTCAACATATTGAGGGGTGTTTTAGAAAAATGGTTAAAAACTGATTTTTTGATTTTTTTTTATATTTAAAAGCGTGTAAAAAATGTGAGAGATGGTGTGACAAAAAATAACTCACTTCCCAAAAGAGACCAGATACTACTCTTTAAACAAAAAGACATGTTAATACATAAGCTTTTATAATTGACCACAACGAGATTTCATATTTTGAAATCGTTGCATAATGAGCTCATTATCAACACTATCAAATACATATTTCTCAATATATATAATTAAACAATCGTTCATCCATTGATCTCCCAAAACAAGACTATAAAATAATACTTTTTTATATATAAAATATTTAAACAAAAAGTAGACATATCATTGAAAAAAAAAATCAAAAAGTAAAAACTTTTCATTAGAGGGTTCAAAAAGTAGTGGGTGTGAAAAGTGTGAGTTTAAAATTATAATTTAGTGAGTTCAGTTGTTAACTTTTGTCATAAATTCTAATATCTATATAATAATAAATAATAATAAAAAAATCATTGAGGGATTCAGGTGACACTCCTAAGCAAAAGGTAGCGTCACCCCTGATCTCAAACAACTTATCCCAATACAAAAAAATGCCAAGAGAATAAGTTTTTTTGTGTGTGTGTGTGTGTTAAATAATAACCCTAGTGCATTATGTTGTGATACCTATAGATAGTGATCTGAATTGCTTGCTTCCACACAAAGACAAAGAAGATTTTCTTGCCAGTCTGTTATTTTTTTGTTGCAACATCATTTCTCTCATGGAAGACCCTGAGCAATATGGTGGCCACTGGTCATTAGTGCAATCAAAGTGTATGCATGGGATTAGCATATGCACTTAATTAGGCAAATTAAATTATGTAAAAATTAAAAAGCAAACTCAAATACCTTCTCGTATAATCCTGTTGATCAAGTCTGCGCTTCTCCGTACGACGTCGCTCTACTCCCTGAAAACACAAACGTGAGCTAGCCGGCGGGTGTGTGCCGGAAACCTCTCCGATGCCTAAGTCAGCAAACTAGACAAATAGACAAAAGCTCTGTGTATTCGGGAATCAAAGTTGTGTTATCTCTCCATAGGTGATGTTTGTGAGCTTTTATAGGTTCCGTGTGGCACAATCCAAGTAGGACTGTTACTCCTCCATGTAGAGTCCTTTTAGGATTCATACTCCTGAAAGATAATGCTTATCCTTCAACACCCCCCTCACTGCTTAAACCAAGTGAGATGGTTTTACCATGGTCGGACTCCAATGTGGCCGAGGTAAGCATGGCTATGCTTAGCTGCAGAATAGACCGAACTATCCTTAGTTCGGTTCACTGCCCTTACCTTAGTTCCTCTTCCATAAACCATAGTAAGCCCAAACCGAGCTAACTTTTAGTAAGGTTTAGACTACGTTAATTACACTGCGCTATGACCGGTATAAGTTTTAGTATGGTGACCGAACTAACCGTAAGCCCTTTAGGACCGGAGTAACTTCATGCCTCTGCAAGACCGGAGTAACTTTATAGCCATTTTACTCAGCACTTCGCACAGCAGCCCATAACGGCCCATTACCTAGCTCGGCCCAATTCTCATATAAATTACCCTCTCAATTGCCCCTTAATTCCATCTGCACAGCATGATAGGGATTACCTATCTATCAGCCGAGCTAAAGTTTTTAAGCATATCCAGCCGAGCTAAAGTTTTTAAGCCTATCCAGCTGAGCTAAAACCCTTTAGCCTTTCCAGCCGAGCTAAATTCCATACCGGGCTCAGCTTGTCCGGTCAAAACGTCCCTTCAATCACAGCAACTGAATCGCTTCTCATTCTAATGACACGTGGCATGCCCTCATTGGCTGAAGGCAGCTGTCACGCCGCCCTCGTACCTCGCGTAATTTGAACAGTTCCCGCCTTTGGATAAACCTTCTTCAAAACAAAAAACCCTTCGTCTTTGAATCACTCACCACACTATTCATTTTCTCTTCTCTCTTTTTGCTGAGTTTACTCTGTTCTTCATTTTCTGAAAGAGCTCGTGTTTTGCTGCTGTCATTGCTCCCATCCTCTAGGTTCTTTGATCTTCATCAGGTAAGCATCACAAATCTGCCTTGTTTTTGTTGTTTTCGTACTTGCTTTTATAATATCTGTATTTTGTATGTTTTTTCAAAACATATACCTTTTTATCGTTTGAAGAACCATGTAATAGAACCTCTAATCTTCATGAATAATCTGAGAAACCATTGATTTTGATCCAAAATCATAGTATAACCGAACTAAAAAGTTGTTTGTAGTTGATGTCACTCTATCAGACTACTTAACCGAACTAGCACTTTATGCTTATACTAGTAGTTTCAATAAGTCAAACCATCTTTTGATTTATCCTAGCCGAGATAACAAACCGACCTAAGTCTGCAATTAGTGTACTGGGGAAACCTCAACTCCGACCGAGCTATGTCTCGGGGCTAAACAAGCATTCTTAGTTTTAGACCGAACTAAAAAAGCTGCCCCTAGAAGCTCAACTGGTCTAACAAAACCTTCCTTTTAACCGAGATACCGAACCGCTCGCCAAACCGAGCCAACAAACCCCTTGCTCAAACCGAGCTAAAAACCCGTAGTATGCCACATAGCCGAACTAAGACTTGATATATGTTGCCTTTATTTCTCTTCAACACGGTCCAACGGTCTGTGCTTAACACCTTTGTTTTTTCACTTTGCAGACTTTAGGTTGCCCAGGCACTCCCTTGAGCGCTCAACCGAGCTACTCAGCCCACTTCTGCAACCGAGCTAACACAGTATAATTTATTCATATTTTAAGAGAGAATGGGTAAATATAGGTTTTTAGTAGAAACACCTGGTGGCTTGGTTGAATTCCGAAGGGAGTATAACATTCCTGATGACGTCCATCTCACCTTAGTCGAACAAGATATTATACCTTGGGGAAACCCCGGTTTTGTTCCCTTCACCCTCCTTTCCATTGTAGAAACCGGCCTAAGATTCCCTGTACAACCCTTACTTTGTGAATTCCTTAGGCAAACTAGGATATGCCCAACCCAGCTTTCCACAAACTCATACCGCATAATAAATGGTATAGCCGAGCTAAACCGCCGTGCTGGTATTAACCTCAGCCTAGCCGAACTCTTCCACCAATATTCCATAGGCTCAAAAGAAGATGGGTGGGTCTACTATTTAAGAATACGTCGCCGCCGAGAGAAAATAATAAAAGACACACCGGACAAAGATTGAATGATGACGATTTTTTCTGGATATCTGGGAATTTTGAAGATCATCACGCCCAGATCCCTGGTGACCGAATAAACTGGAAAAAGGAACCCCCGGTATAATTACTTCGATTTCATTGCATGCTTCTGTTTTATTTCGGTTTCCTATCCCTCAACCGAACTAACAGTTGCCTTCTTTATGCAGATTCAGCCCATCTTCAATCACTATACAGTTACCCCAATCTGAACACTCTCCGCGCCGCACTACGATATCCAGAAAGGAGTTGGGCCAAGCTGCTGAATTTTGAACCGACGTATAGATATAGCAGCCGACGAAAAGTCAGAGTAACAGATTTCTTACTGGAAGCCTCTCCTGAACCGAACCCCAACTTGCCACAAATTAACTTGGTTCATACTACCGAAGAAGACGAAATGGCGAAGAGGAACAGAGTGAGGGCCCTCCTAACCGAAACACACCGAGCCGAAGTACCACCACCCAACGAGACCCAAGAAACAGTGGTAGCCCTTCCAACTCAACAACCCTTTTCATCACGCCCAAGCAAGCGTGCCCGGACTACCCAAACAGAGCAATGCCTAGTTGATGAAGATGAAACAATTCTTCCACCAAGCCCTCAGCCGGAGCGTTCCGACCGGGCTAGCTCCTCCAAATGGGCTCCAAAAATGACTTTTCAAAACCGAGATATTCAGGACACCGACTCAGTGGTGGCTGACAAAGACCATATGCTAGCCTTCAATCTGGCTAAGAGTGTATGTCTGCCCCCTGACATGGAGCATCACAACCACTTGACCGAGCTCAAGGCCATCCGGTCGGCAACGAAATCAATGATCCTAGTAAATAGCTTTTCTTGTCTTTCTTATTTTTCCAACTTTCTGCTTGGTTTTGTCATTAGTCTCCTTTCTATTCTTTTTCAGGCCTTGCAAAAGAACCAAGTTGCTCATAAGCGAATCTTAGAGCTTCGTAAAATGGCAAGGCAAGCCATGGCCGAAGTAGCCGAGAAAACAACCGAGCTAGAGGAGGCCAGAAAGCAGATGGCCGAGCTCCAATCTGAGAACGGCCGTCTTGCTGGACTGGTAAGCTCGGCCGAAGCGGAAAAACAGAAGGCTGCCATCGAGCTGAAAGACAAGTATTTGCGCCAGCTTGCAAAGCTTGAGAAGAAGAAGGACGCCGAGATCACCAATCTTAAAGAGAGTGTGAAGGATGCCGAACTCCGGGGCTTCAAGGAGGGGGAGGCCGCTTATACTAAACAATGTGAAGCTGCCAAGGACCTCTTCTTCAAATGTGGCTGGAGGGGTGCCGTGGTGCAGCTCGGTCATGGACCTGAGACCGAGGTATTCAATCCTCCTCAGCATTTCATACCGAGCTCACTAGCGAAGAATGCTGCTGACCTTCAAAAGTAATTTCTTGAGGAAGGTCATGATGAAGATTCTGCTTCTAAAGACAACTCTCAGCCCGGTCGCCAATCTATTTCTCTAATTCCAGTGATCTCCAACCCTCCAGCACCTGATGCAACTATTATGGTGCCTCCAGCTGAGCCAAACCAAGGGGAGCTTGTTTCAACCGAGCCTAACCAAGTTCTTGCTACGACCGATCTTCCTGCTGAGACCGGACTCAGAATTGAGTTGGATGCGGATTGGATGATCTCTTCAACTGATTTATTATTATTATTATTTTTTTCTGTTTTGGACTTGTAACCGGGCTGAGGCCCCTCCTTTGTATTTGCTTTGAACTTGCAAATGAAAATCTTCTTTTGCTCCAACTGTTATCTCGGTTTGCTGCTCTACTTGTACTTGTTTTCTTGCTGTAGTTTGAATGAAGTAGTGCATTCTTTTGCCGAGATAATTCATCCCGGTCTTAATCTTGTAATCAGACTGGCCATACTAGCCAACTGCTTCAACCTAGATCTATATCTCGGTTGAAGTATAATAAGAGTTTGGTTTTTCCAGCCTCTTCAGCCTTGATCCTTATTTCGGCTGAGGAGTACTAAGAGTTGGTTTAATTCAGCTAACCACTCTTCAGCCCATACCCTTACTTCGGCTGAAGAGTAATAAGAGTTGGTTTAATCCAGCCAACCACTCTTCAGCCCATACCCTTACTTCGGCTGAAGAGTAACAAGAGTTGGTTTAATCCAGCAACCACTCTCCAGCCCCTACCCTTACTTTGGCTGAAGAGTAATAAGAGTTGGTTTAATCCAGCCAACTTCTAAATTGGTTTTTCCAGCCAACCTAGAGTAAAATGTTTGGTTATTCCGATCAAACGTCCTGCAGCCTGGATCCTCATCCTCGGCTTAGGAAGGGTGTTAGTTTAATCCAGCCAACCTCTAAGTTGGTTTTTCCAGCAAACTTAGAATAAAGTGTTTGGTTATTTCGACCAAACGTCCTGCAGCCTGGATCCTCATCCTGGGCTTAGGAAGGGTGTTGGTTTAATCCAGCCAACCTCTAAGTTGGTTTTTCCAGCCAACTTAGAATAAAATGTTTGGTTATTCCAACCAAACGTCCTGCAGCCTGGATCCTTATCCTGGGCTTAGGAAGGTTCGCAGTTGGTTATTCCGGCCAACTGTGTTTTTAATGCCCCTAACTCACCTAACTCACTAAAACAAACTTTTACAGAAGAAAACGTCTATACTGAAAAGAAAACTACTTGTTTTATTGAGAAAGGAAAAAATTTACATATATTTAAAAGAAAAAAGCTAAAAATAAAATAACTTGAGATTGGCAGTATTCCATGGCCTGGGAATTGCCTTGTCGTCCTCATCTTCTAAGTGGTATGCCCCTTTGCCTGCTAATCCAACTACTTTGTAAGGTCCTTCCCAATTAGGCCCTAACTTGCCATCTCTCGGTACTAAGGTGTTTCCCATCACTTTGCGCAGTACCCAATCTCCGATTTTGAATTGCCTTGGATGTACTGTCTTGTTATACTTTCTGGATAATTCTTGTTGGTATGAGGCAATGTGAACCAGTGCTCTGTCTCTTCTTTCCTCTGCAAGGTCGAGCTCCAATGTTATGGCTTCGCCATTCAAGTCTGGATCAAAATTTTCGCTTCGAATTGTGAGGAGGCCAACTTCTAGTGGGATTACTGCCTCCATACCATAGGCTAAGGAAAATGGAGTTTCTCCTGTTGACCGCCGAGGTGTGGTGCGGTAAGCCCATAAAACATGAGGGAGCTCTTCTGCCCACTTGCCTTTGGCTTTCTCTAATCTTTTCTTCAATCCATCCAAGACTACCTTGTTTGATGCTTCTGCCTGACCATTTACTTGGGGATATGCCGGTGTAGAATTGTAGAACTCTATCTTGTACTCTTCACAAAAGCCTCTAAAGATTCTGCCGTAGAACTGCGTGCCGTTGTCTGATATTAGTGCCTTTGGTATGCCAAATCGAGTGATGATATTCTGCCAGACAAACTTCTTCACATCTTTTTCCTTGATTGATGCCAAGGCTTCTGCTTCCACCCACTTTGTGAAGTAGTCGGTTGCTGCAAGAAAGAACTTCCTGTTGCCTGGTGTTGTTGGAAGTGGCCCTACTATGTCCAAGCCCCACATTGCAAAGGGCCATGGGCTTGTTAATGGTAGGAGTTCTCTGGCAGGTTGGTGTATTTGGTGTGCAAACTTTTGACACTTTGCTTTTGCACTTTTTGAATTTTGAATTCTACATCAATGAATGATTCTGTATCTCCAATGGCATCCTTGCGAGATTGCTCTGTATGCTAATGATCTTCCTCCTGATGGCTTCCGCATACGCCCTCGTGTATCTCGAATAAGAATGCTTCCACTTTGCTGGGGTGAACACACTTTAGATAGGGTCCTAAGAATGATTTTTTGTATAATGCCAATGATGGGGAGAGCCAAAATCGCTGTGACTTCGCTCTTATTCTGTTGGCCTCTTTCTTTTCTTCCGGTAAGGTGCCATCTTTCAGGGACAGTATGATGGGATCCATCCAAGAAGGGCCTAGCTCGGCGCAACATACCTCTTCTACTTCGGGGTCTTCAATGCTTGGTTTAGGTAGGTAGTTGATCAGCAATGGATGAGGGATGGAAGTATCTGCCATTGAAGCAAAGCCTGCTAATTCATCTGCTCTGCTGTTTTCTTTCCTGCCGATTTGTTCTATCCGCACTACTTCAAATTTCTTGATCTCTGTTCTGACCAACTCTTGGTACTTAGCCATCCTGTCATCCTTTGCCTCGTAGTCGCCTGATATTTGGTTTACCACCAGCTGTGAGTCGCTGTAAACATTAGCTCGGTGGCTTTCATGTAGAATGCTAATTTGAGGCCTGCAAGAAGCGCTCATCATACTCCGCTTCGTTGTTTGATGCTGGGAAGCCAAGGTTGACTGCTTGCTCCACTACTAGGCCGTCTGGAGAGATGAGGACTATGCCGAGTCCTCCTGCTCCATGCCGGTTGGATGCTCCATCCACAAAGAGCTTCCATATCTCTCCAACGAACAACTTCCAACTTCCAGCAGTGGAGGGATCAGATGATGCCTTGGGGTCAAGAACGTTGTTGGTGTCTTCTTCAGGGTCCATGCTTGCTGTCTGCCCCTTATTATCTGATTGTACCAAGTCTTTATTTGTTGGTGAGTCTTGACTTGGTGTAGTGTGGTTTTCTTCTTCCTCCCTTACTTCACTCTGGTCTGCCTTGGGACCTGTCTGGGTAACCAGCACCAGGGGTTGCGTTATTCCGACGTCAACTTCCATCCCTAGTTTGGTTGTTTCAGTCAGGTCGACTGGGCAGATATGATGACTTCCTGGGGTGAATTCTGCGACAAAGTCTGCCAAAGCTTGAGCTTTTATCGCGGTCCTGGGTTGAAACTTGATGTCATATTGTCCCAACTCTACTGCCCACTTCAAGATTCGCCCAGAAAATTTCGCTCTTTCAAACAAAGCTTTTAATGGGAAAGCTGTGAGGACGACTATGGTGTGGGTGTGAAAGTAGTGCGTCAACTTCCTTGAGGCCATCATCAAGGCCAAGGCCAGTTTTTCTAGTGGCAAGTACCTTGTTTCGGCGCCCAGCAATGTCTTGCTGACATAAAAGATGGGCAGATGTTGGATTCCTTCCGCACGGACCAACACTGCGCTAATTGCGTGCTGAGAGACTGCTAGGTACAGGAAGAGTTCTTCTCCAGGTATTGGGGTGACAAGCAGTGGCGGAGAAGACATGTATTCTTTTAGGCTTTCCAGAGCGCGGTCGCATTCTTCATCCCACTCAAACTTGGCTTTTAGAGCATGGAAGAATGGTCGTAGTCTGTCTGACGACCGGCTTATGAACCGATTGAGCGCAGCTGCCATGCCGGTGAGATGCTGTACTTCTTTTACTGAGTTTGGCCTCTCCAGATCCTGAATTGCCTTGATCTGAGAGGGGTCTGCCTCTATACCCCGGTTGGTTACCAGGAAGCCCAGGAATTTGCCAGATCCTACTCCGAATGCACACTTGGACGCATTGAGGCGCAACTTGTGCTTCTTCAGGATCTCAAACATTTCACCTAGGTCCTTGAGATGGTCATTCTCATCCTTGCTCTTGACCACCATGTCGTCGATGTAAGCCTCCATTGTTCTGCCTAACAATGGTTCAAACATCTTGGTGACCATCCGTTGGAATGTCGCCCCTGCGTTCTTTAGGCCAAAGGGCATGACCTTGTAGCAATACAGTCCTCTTGGAGTTGTAAAGGACGTGACTTCCTGGTCTGGTTCATGCATGGCGATTTGATGGTAGCCTCTGTATGCATCCAGAAAGCTAAGTCGGTTGTGCCCTGCCGTTAGGTCTACCAGTTGATCTATCCGTGGTAGAGGAAAGCTGTCTTTTGGGCATGCCTTGTTGACTGTTTTGTAGTCGACGCAGATACGCCACTTGCCATTCTTTTTTGGCACTACGATTGTGTTGGAGATCCATCTTGGGTAGTGCACTTCTCTGATTGCCCCTACCTCCAGCAGGTTTCCTACTTCTTCTGCCACTATCTCGGCGTGGTGGAGTGCCGATCTGCGAGTGCGTTGAATGATTGGTCTGGCGGATGGGTGGACATTGAGTTGGTGACAGATGAAGTTTGGATCAATGCCTGGCATGTCGTATGGCGTCCAGGCGAACTTCGATGTTAGAGGTCAAGAATTCCAAGACCTCTAACCTTTCGGTGCTGGATAACGACGAACCGAGCAAAAAAACTTGTCCAGGTTTTTTTCATCTATTCTTACCTCTACCAAGTCTTCCACCGCTTTTTGATTAGCTGCTTTGCCAACTCTGCGAACAGTTCATTGCTCTCAGGTTCTTCACCGAATGAACATATCCTTTGGCAGCGCGGCTGCCATTCATCGTGACAAAGCATTGTTTGGACATAATCTGATCTCCATAGACCTCTTCAATTATCCCGGTTTCGTTGGGGAACCGTATTACTTGGTGGTAGGATGACGCCACCGATCGCATGGCATGCAACCATGTTCTGCCCAAGATGATGTTGTAAGTGGAAGGGACTTTCAATACCCAGAACTCCACTTGTTTCGTTACGCTTCCTGCTCTAACTGGAAGAATTATTTTGCCGACTGGCCACTCTGGCATTGAATTGAATCCAATCAGGGGAGATACGGCAGGTGCCAAGTCTTTATCTTGTAACTTCAATTGTTTAAATGTTTCGTAGTACATTATTTCACATGAACTACCCTGGTCAATCAAAATTCGCTTGACGTCAAAATCCTTGACTCAGAGAGTGACAACCAAGGCATCATTGTGAGGGCAATAAATCCTCGCCAAGTCTCTATCTGAAAAAGACATGACGTTCGTGGCCTCTGTCTTCCCCTTTTTTATGGTAGGTTGTGCACTTAATACCTCTCTTAAGTGCTCAGCCTTCTTGATTGACCCTTTGAGCTCGCATACACGCTCACGTTCGAAGACTCCATGTATCACATTGATTATGCCTTGAGGTGGGGTGTCGATTGGCATTCCGTTGGGGTTATTGTGGTCCTGGGGCTGGTTGCGTCCCTCCTTCAATGTATTTATCCAGGTGACCGGCTGCCACCAACTCCTCCAGGTGCTGCCTCAATGGCGTGCAATTCTCAGTGCGGTGCCCCTGTTCTTTATGGAAGGTGCACTGCGACCTTTCGTCGTAGTCCTTCTGAGCTTCCCCTAGCTTGGCTGGCCATCTGACGAAAGGCTCATCTTATATTTCACTTAGAATTCGGTAGATCGGTTTTTTGAATACTGTGGTTATAGCAGTGCGGACCCTCAACCATCTTTTATCCTGGTCTTCTCCGTTGTCTCGCCTGCCTCGTCCGTTTCTACTCGGACGGTCTACCGCGTTGACCTTTGCTGAGGCCTTTTTCTCTGGTATTGCGGTCGTGCCAGATTTTGTTTTGGCTCGGGCGCCATCCTCTTCCACCCTGATGTGCTGATGCACTCTTTCCATCAGGGCCTCCATGGTGAGGGGTGGCGTCATGGTGATTGAGTCCCTTAGTCTGTTCCCGACTGGAAGGCCTCTTTTATACTGTGCAATGGCGAGATTGGTGGGGCAGTCCCCAATCTGGTTGAAGGTCTCCTAGTAGCGACTATTGTAGGATCTTAGGGTCTCCTTGTCGCCCATGTCGATGGAGAGTAGCTGGTCGATCTCCATCGGGGTTTTGGTGTTTTGTTCTGAATCTTGTTACGAACGCCTTCACCAATTGCGCCCAGGAGGCTATGTTGCCTTCTGGAAGTTTTTCGAACCAAGTCAAGCCTAGGTCGCCAAGGCTAGATGGGAAGAGGATGCACATCAAAGCCTCGTTTCGCCGGTATACAGCCATGACCTGGCGAAAGTGGCTCAAGTGTGAGTAGGGGTCCGTCTTTCCCTCATATGTAGTGAATTTGGACTGAAGGAAGCCTGATGGTAGGGGCGCGTTTTCAATCGCCGGAACGAACGGCGAGGTCTGCAGCCTTGCTAATGCCTTGTCCGTCGGTTCGTAGGCAGGGCGCGGTATTGGCATTCCAACCTCGATGCTTCCATGCGTCTGAGAGCCAACCGCTATAAGGCAGAAACTCTGTGTGGATCGCGTGCCCTGGCGTCCTCCTTCCATCGTGCCTTCTCTTCGAGCACAGTTCGTAAGTCGGATGATCTGGGTAACTCCGTCTGTCTGGATCTTGTTTGGTGCGTATGTGAGGGCCAATAGGTGCTTCCTTCAGTGTACAACCTCTTAGATCTCGTCCTCTTAGACCTGGAGTGACGAGTTCTGGAAGACCTGGATTGGGTATCGCCTGTCCTGAGGCTTCTACTCTCTGCTCGTGAGGGTGTTGTATTCCTACTACGATCTTCCGAGTGGCAAGGGGGCGTCTTGCTTGTGCGCCCCTCTCCTGTCGCCACTCTTTTTCCCTTCATTTGGCGCTTTAGAGATTCCATGTCCGCCGCCATCCGTCGTATCAATTCGTCCTGCTCCTTGACGCGATCCTCCAAAGCTTGAGGATCAATCCTCCGCCTTTGTCTCTTCGGACTCTGTGAACGAGAGTGACGAGGGCTGTTAGTCCACCTTCTCCTCCTTGTATCCCTCCTGGGATTCTGTCTTTGTGGCTCCAAGTCCGCCATAGGAGGGATAGAAGGTAGGCCTTCGCGCCTCGCACCCCCTTCTGGTGTTTGCCCGTCGATGGCGGATTGTGGCAAATCCTCGTTGTGCGCCATTGATTCTAAAGAGGAAAAGCTTGATCAAGAGGTTTTGTTCTTGTCTGAATTCCCACAGACGGCGCCAATTGTACGGGAAAGAAATAAACCTTCTCGTATAATCTTGTTGATCAAGTCTGCGCTCCTCCGTACGACGTCGCTCTACTCCCTGAAAACACAAACGTGAGCTAGCCGGCGTGTGTGTGCCAGAAACCTCTCCGATGCCTAAGTCAGCAAACTAGACAAATAGACAAAAGCTTTGTGTATTCAGGAATCAAAGTTGTGTTACCTCTCCATAGGTGATGTTTGTGAGCTTTTATAGGTTCCGTGTGGCACAATCCAAGTAGGACTCTTACTCCTCCATGTAGAGTCCTCCTAGGATTCATACTCCTGAAAGATAATGTTTATCCTTCAACACCCCCCTCACTGCTTAAACCAAGTGAGATGGTTTTACCATGGTCGGACTCCAATGTGGCCGAGGTAAGCATGGCTATGCTTAGCCGCAGAATAGACCGAACTATCCTTAGTTCGGTTCACTGCCCTTACCTTAGTTCCTCTTCCATAAACCATAGTAAGCCCAAATCGAGCTAACTTTTAGTAAGGTTTAGACTACGTTAATTACACTGCGCTATGACCGGTATAAGTTTTAGTATGGTGACCGAACTAACCGTAAGCCCTTTAGGACCGGAGTAACTTCACGCCTCTGCAAGACCGGAGTAACTTTATGGCCATTTTACTCCGCACTTTGCACAGCGGCCCATAACGGCCCATTACCTAGCTCGGCCCAATTCTCATATAAATTACCCTCTCATAACCCTAGTGCATTATGTTGTGATACCTATAGATAGTGATCTGAATTGCTTGCTTCCACATAAAGACAAAGAAGATTTTCTTGCCAGTCTGTTATTTTTTTGTTGCAACATCATTTCTCTCATGGAAGACCCTGAGCAATATGGTGGCCACTAGTCATTAGTGCAATCAAAGTGTATGCATGGGATTAGCATATGCACTTAATTAGGCAAATTAAATTATGTAAAAATTAAAAAGCAAACTCAAATACCTTTGAAAAATCTGAGGATGATTGAGAAATACAGATGGGATATAAGTTGGGCAGCACCTGTCATCAAAATAACATTGGATTATCTCAATAACTTAAAATGCAAGTAAAAATGAGCAAATAATCTAAAAACCATATTTGAATTTGAATCTAAAAATATTCCATGAAACTTTGCTCGACTTTCTAAGGTTTGTTGTATTAAGTTGAAGATTTTGAATAACCAAATTCTTGAATTGGACATTTGTATGAAGGCAATGAAAAAATGCATAAAACCATACAATCATGGATAGAAAAAATATTAGTATCATGCTCCTATTCTATCCATTCTAAAATCTAAATCCTAATGCAAAAGACTGGATACATATTAGATTGATGAATTTTACTCTAATTTGTAAATACCCAAATGTGAGGGGGGAAAAATCAAATCAAAGAACACAAAGTAAAATTAACAACTGGAGAGTAAACTAAATATAAAAGAACCAAACAAAAAGAAGATTAATATAAACAAATTTCAAAGCGTTAATAAACCAGCCATAAGGAAAAGAAAGTGAAATGCATAACAAGACTAACTGACCTAACTTTCCTATTGTAGCTACAATTGAAATTCAAACCCCCTAAATCCTATACAAAAATACTGGTTATAGCCAACTCCTAAGAAATCATGTGTACCTCACACCCAACACTGCTTACCTGGGTAATGCATAGTTCTGACCTTCCAAAACGAACTGAACACATATTAAAAAAGCAAAAATAATAGTTAAGAGATTAAAAAGACAAAAAGTAACATGGTCAGAGGTTAAAAAGGGGAATTAACCGGATCATATTTTCCCTATAATAATAGTAATCTATATAATACGGCATAAGAATTTTTGAAAATGTCTTAAAATATATTAGAAATACATTTGATTTCAATGGTTCAGATTATACTATCTAAGGGTCAAGATGAAATCTTTGTTTTTGCTTCTCCTGCCCAAATATATGACTTTTCACTTACTCTCTCTCTTTTTTCCATGTTAGACATACATTCATTTATCTCTTCTTACATACTTCAGTAACCCTTCTTTATCTCTATTTTCCTCTCCCTTCTCTCAAGTTTTAGTTCTGCAATATTAACAGGTGACACTCCTATGATCTTCAAATACAGTGGTTCTCTCTCGCTCTCTCTGATCTCTGTTATTTGTCAATCCTATTTGTTCATTGTGAGGCCATTAACAGTTTCAATCCTCTCTTCAAACTATAAAATATGGTGCCCTATCTCTCTCGAACTGTTTTAGAAAATTATTGAGTAAATGGGTGATTGAAAATGCCCTCTCTCTCTGTTCAAATGGGTTTCTCTCTCTAACATACGAAATGGGAATTTATTTTGGTTTTGTTAATCAACTACCCTATCTCTCTCTAAAAATTTGTGGGTTTCATCAACCTTTTGATTTGGGTTTCATCCTTTTTCATGGATTGGCAATGCTCGCTCGCTCTCTCTCTTTCTCTCTCTCTCTCTCAAATGAGTTTCTCTCTTTAACCTATGAAAATGCCCATTTACTCAATAATTTTCTTTTGGGTTCTCTCTCTAACCCAATGCCCTCTTCATCCTTTTACATTGATGATTGAAAATGCCCTTTTCAAATGGGTTTCTCTCTCTAACTCAATCAGAAATTGCCCCCCTCTCTCTCTTTCTCTCTCTCTCTCTCTCTTCAAATGGGTTTCCCTCTCTTCAAACTATAAAATATGATTTGGGTTCATCCTTTTGGTTTTGTTCATCAATACCCTATCTCTCTCTAAAAATTTGTGGGTTTTATCAACTTTTTGATTTTAGTTTCATGATTTGGGTTTCATCTTTTTATGTTGAGAAATTGATCCCATTTTTATGTTGATGAATTGGTGAACATAGTACTGCTCCTCATTTTCCTGTCTTGGGCAATAAAAATTACACAATTTGATTTTTTTATTATTATTTTTATTTGAAAATGAAAATCAAATTATCTGTAATGTGATCATGCCATTATTGTTTCCAACCACTTTAGATCATGCTAAGTGTTGTTTGGATGGCCATCACAAGATTACTAAGTGGTTGTTTGGGATTCATTTTTTATAATTTTTTTTAATTAATGTGTTTAAAATATTATTTTTTTAGTGAGTGAAACATGCCAATGTGATATTTATTTATTTATTTTTAACTCGTGACAATTGATTTTGTGGTTTTTAAGTTTTTGACTTTTTAGCCTATTGCCAAACGCATCCTTAATTCTCAATTCACATCATTAGTTTTGTTTGATTTCTCTCTCTCTCTCTCTCTCTCTC
This sequence comes from Camellia japonica, assembly GCA_030407325.1. NCBI lineage: Eukaryota > Viridiplantae > Streptophyta > Magnoliopsida > Ericales > Theaceae > Camellia > Camellia japonica. Next base: position 193,952,261 of record JAPPVO010000016.1, on the reverse strand, counting down.
TCTCTCTCTCTTCATTTTTCAAAGCAATGGGTTCTCTGCATTTGATATTTAATTGTTTGTATTTTTTTAAATTATCTATTTAATGTGATATTATTCACCAATTTTTAGGTGGATAACATAAATTCTGCAATGACAAAGCGAGCTTGAACTAACGGTATTATGTGTATTGCTTTAGTTGCCTTCATCAATTTATGCGTGTATTCAAATTTATTGGTTCATTGTGATGGTTGTTTGGTGATTTTTTTCTTTTTATGTTTTTTGTGCATAAATTTCAATTTCAGTTTGGACTCTCTAGGTGATAAATGGTGAACTTCATAATTTCGGGTTTCATATTTTTATGTTGATAAATTATTGAATTTCATTATGTTCTTTTTTTAAAAAACATAAATGGAACTTTTGTCCCTACTAAATATGAGTATCTCAGTGTTTTCCTAATTCGTAAATAACTATTTCCTTACTCTTAATGTTTATACTTTTATAAATTCCAACCAAGCTTCTCACGAAAATTGCAATGTAAGCTCCCCCCTCTTTTTTTTGTTTTTTTTTTTTATTACTATTATCTTAAATGTTTATATCTTAATTATTTCTATCCATGACAGTCATTTACCAATGGTTTTATTATCCAAATAAATTCAACCGAATGTATAAGTGAAGGTTTTTGAAAATGTCCAATTTGTCTTAGAGAAATATATTTTGTATGGGTTTTTATAGCTTATTTACGTTTAACTTGATCAAAATAATTATTATTCATGAACATGGCATGTTTAGAAAAACACACTAGATTTTGCATATTAAATTCGTAGATATGAGTGTCTCAGTGTTTTCTTAATTCGTAAATCAGTATTTTCTTAATTCGTAGATAATTGTTTCCTTACTCTTTAATGTTTGCATTTTTTATGTGTTTTTTTAATTTTTATTTCTTCTTATCTTGATTGTAACCGGTTAAGTATTTAAATTAAATTTTGGATTTTTTTATCTGATTTGCTACCAATGGTTTTATTATCCAAATAAATTCAACCGAATGTACAACTGATTTGGAAAAAAATATTTGATTTCCATATATGGTTGTTAATTTTTTTAAGGTTGTATGAAAATTCTCGAGAATGTACAATTGATTTAGTATGGCTTAGCATACACATATTTTGTAAAGTTTTAACCGACTCTTTTGTAAAGTGAGAGGGAGTTTTTATGTGCATTTGGGCCGAGCTAGGCCAAGGCGCGGTAATGGGCCATTCTGTGGGCCGCAGTAAAAAGGACTGAGTAAAAGGGCCTTATAGTTAGCTCGGTCCAAAAAGAGCCTTATAGTTAGCTCAGTCACCCCGGTCGGAGTGGTAATTAGCTCGGCCACAGTGCTTTGAACCGAGGTATTATGGCTTCTTATGGTGAACCTTGCTCTGGTTAGCGTGGTCAGAGCTTGTTGTAGTTAGCTCGGTCTCAACGGACACAACCGAGGTACAAGTGAACAAGTGCCGAGCTATGAGTTGCATGTGAAGGTACTGGTTTGAGTATGACAAAGAGGTATTGTTAGCTCGGTTACATTGTCTTCCAACCGTGGTAAAACCATCTCACTTGGTTTAAGCAGTGAGGAAGGTGTTGAAAGATAAGCATTATCTTTCAGGAGTGTGATTCCTAGGAGGCCTCTATATGGAGGAATAAGAGTCCTACTAGGATTGTGCCATGCGGAACCTATAAAAGCTCACAACATAACCTATGTAGAGGTAACGCAACTTTGATTTTTGAATACACAGAGCTTTTGTTTATTTGTCTATTTTGCTGACTTAGGCATCGGAGAGGTATCCGGCGCACACACGCCGGCTAGCTCACGTTTGTGTTTTCAGGAAGTAAAGCGAACGACGTTTGGAAGAGCGCAGACTTGATCAACAGGATTATATGAGAACATTATTTTGTGCTCGTACAATTGGCACTGTCTGTGGGAAGTCCAGAAAGAACAAACCTCTTGATCGAGTTTTTCCTCTCTAATTGAAAGTAATAGCGCACAATGAAGATTTGCCGCAATCCGCTATCGACGGAAAAACCCCAGAAGGGGGTGGGAGCCGCGAAAGCTTGCCTTCTATCCCTCCCATGGCGGATTTAGAATCCCAGCGACAGAACCCGGAGGGATGCAAGCGGAAGGCGGGCTAACAGTCCCGTCACTCTCAAAGTCCAAAAGACAGAGGCGGATGATGGACCCTCAAGTTCTGGAGGATCGCGTGAAGGAACAGAACGAGTTAATAGGGAAGATGGCGGCAGACATGGAGTCAATGAAGAGCCAGATAAAAGGAAAATGGGTGGTGACAGGAGAGGGGCGCAAAGACAACACGCCCCCTCGCCACTCGGAAGATCATGGTAGGCGTACCACACCATCGCAAGCAGAAAGTAGGAGCCTTAGAATAGGCGACACTCAATCAAGGACTTCTAGGACTCGTTACTCCAGGTCTGAAAGAACGAGAACTGAGAGGTCATATACTGAGGGAAGCACTATCGGCCCTCGCACACGCACCAGACATCATCTAGGCACATGGAGCTGTCTAGATCATCTACTTGCGAACTGTGCTTGAAGAAAAGGCACGATGGAAGGAAGATACCAGGGCACGCGACCCGCGCAGAGTTTTGGCCCTTCAGCGGTTGGCCCCTCGGACGCATGGGAGCGTCGAGGTAGGAATGCCAATGCCGCGCCTTGCTTACGAACCAACAGACAAAGCATTAGCAAGGCTACAGAGCTCGTCGTTCGTTCTAGCGATTGAGAACGCACCGCTACCTTCAGGCTTCCACCAGCCTAAATTTACTACCCATGAGGGGAAGACGGACCCCTACATGCACTTGAGCCACTTTCGCCAGGTTATGGCGGTATACCGACGGAATTAGGCCTTGATGTGTATCCTGTTCCCATCCAGCCTTGGCGACCTAGGTCTTACCTAGTTCGAAAGGCTACCAGAAGGCAGCATCGCCTCCTAGGCACAATTGGCAGAGGCGTTCGTGACTAGGTTCAGAACGAACACCAAGACACCAGTGGAGATCGACTAGCTGCTCTCTATTGACATGGGCGACAAGGAAACGTTGAGATCTACAACAGTCGCTACTAGAAAACCTTCAACCAGATTGGGGATTGCCCTACAAACCTCACCATAGCACAGTACAAATGGGGCCTGCCAGTCGGCAATAAATTGAGGGACTCAATTACAATGATGCCGCCCCTCACAATGGAGGCCCTAATGGAGAGAGTGCACCAACATATTCGCGTGGAGGAAGACAACGCCCGTGCTAAAGCAAAATCTGGTGCAACAGCAGTGCCAGACAAAAAGACTACGGCAAAAGTCAATACAGTAGAGCAATCAAACAGGAATGGGCGAGGCAGGCGGGCCAACAGAGAGGACCCATACCAAAGAAGGTTAAGAGTCCGCACCGCTATTACCACAGTATTCAAAAAACCAATCTACCGAATTCTCAATGAGATATGCGATGAACCTTTCGTTCGATGGCCAGCTAAGTTGGGAGAAGCACAAAAAGACTATGACGAAAGATCCCGGTGCACCTTCTATAATGAAAAGGGGCACCGCACAGAGAATTGCACGCCGTTGAGACAGCATTTGGAGGAGTTAGTGGCAGCTGGGCACCTGGACCAGTACATAGAAGGAGGGACACAGCCAGCCCCCCAGAACCACAATAACCCAAACGGAATACCGATCGACGCCCCACCTCAAGGCGTAATTAACGTAATACATGGGGTATTCGAACCTGAGCGGGTATGTGAGCTCAGGGAATGATCAAAAAGGCTAGCACTTAAGGGAGGTATTAAGTGCACAACCTGCCATTAAAAAGGGGAGAACAGAGGCCACAAATGTCATATCTTTTTCAGACAAAGATTTGGCAAGGATATACTGCCCTCACAATGACGCACTGGTTGTCACTTTACGCGTCAAGAATTACGACATCAAGCGGATTTTGATTGACCAAGGGAGCTCATGCGAGATAATGTATTACGAAACCTTCAAACAACTGAAACCGGAGGACAAAGACTTGGCACCTGCAACATCTCCCCTGATCGGATTCAACTCAATGCCAGAGTGGCCAGTGGGCAAGATAATCCTTCCAGTCAGAGCAGGAACCATGACAAAACAGGTGGAGTTTTGGGTATTGAACGTCCCTTCCACCTACAACATAATCTTGGGGAGGACATGGTTGCACGCCATGCGATCGGTAGCCTCAACCTACCATCAAGTATTGCGGTTCCCCAACGAAGCCGGAGTAATTGAAGAGGTCTTCGGAGACCAAGTCATGTCAAAACAATGGGTTGCACAGTAAATGGCAGCCGCGCTGTAAAAGGGTATGTACAGATGGTCGAAGAGCCAGAAAACAATGAATTATTTGTGGATGTCGGCAAGGCAGCTGAACAAAAGGTAGTGGAAGACTTGGTACAGGTAAGGATAGATGAAAAAGACCCAGAAAAGTTCTTTTTGCTTGGCTCGTCTTTGTCCAGCATTGAGAGAATAGAGGTCATGGAATTCTTAACCTCTAACATCGAAGTGTTTGCCTGGACACCGTATGACATGCTGGCATTGACCCAAACTTCATTTGTCACCAACTGAACGTCCACCCAATTGCCAGACCAGTTATACAGCGCACTCGCAGATTAGTACTCCACCATGTCGAGATAGTGGCAGAAGAAGTAGGAAACTTGCTGGAGGCAGGAGCTATCAGAGTAGTGCACTATCCCAGATGGATCTCCAATACCGTAGTAGTGCCAAAGAAGAACGGAAAATGGCATGTCTGCGTGGACTACAAAACAGTCAACAAGGCATGCCCAAAGGACAGCTTCCCCCTACCATGGATAGACCAACTGGTAGACCTGACGGCAGGACACAATCGACTTAGCTTCCTTAATGCATACAAAGGTTACCATCAGATCGCAATGTATGAACCAGACCAGGAGGTCACATCCTTTATAACGCCTAGAGGAGTATTGTTACAAGGTCATGCCCTTTGGCCTAAAAAATGCAGGGGCAACATTCCAACGGATGGTCATCAAGATGTTTGAACCATTGTTAGGCAGAACAATGGAGGCTTACATAGATGACATGGTGGTCAAGAGCAAGGATGAGAAGGACCATCTCAGGACCTAGATGAAATGTTCCAGATTCTGAAGAAGAACAAGTTGCGCCTAAATGCATCCAAGTGTGCATTCGGCGTATGATCAGGCAAATTCCTAGGCTTTCTGGTGACCAACCGAGGTATAGAAGCAGACCCTTCTCAGATAAAAGCAATCCAGGATCTAGAGAGGCCTAACACAGTAAAAGAGGTGGAGCATCTCACTGGCCTAGCTGCCGCACTCAACCGGTTTATAAGTCGGTTGTTAGACAGGTGTCGACCATTCTTCCAAGCATTGAAGGCCAAGTTTGAGTGGGATGAAGAATGCGACCGTGCCCTAGAAAGCCTGAAAGAATACATGTCTTCTCCACCGTTGCTAGTAACCCCAATACCTGGAGAAGAGCTCCTTTTGTACCTGGCAGTTTCACAGCACGCAGTCAGCGTAGTGTTGGTCAGAGCGGAAGGAATCCAACACTTGCCCATCTTTTATGTTAGCAAAACCTTGCTGGGCGCAGAAACCAGGTAGCTACCATTGGAAAAATTGGCCTTAGCCTTGATGATGGCCTCAAGGAAGCTATCACATTACTTCCACGCCCACACTATAATCGTCCTAACAGCTTTTCCCCTAAAAGCTTTGTTTGAGAGGGTGAACTTTTCTGGGCGAATCTTGAAATGGGCGGTGGAATTGGGACAGTTTGATATCAAGTTTCAGCCCAGAACAACAATAAAAGCCCAAGCTTTGGCTGACTTTGTGGCAGAATTTACACCAGGAAGTCATTACATCTGCCCAGTTGACTTGACTGGTACGACAAGAATGGAGACGAAAAGTGCCGCAGGAAATGCGCAACCCCTAAGTCAGGATACCCAGCCACATTGCAAACCACACAGGCTTGAGGATCAGAAGGAAGGAATAAACCATGCCATTCTTAGTGAGGATTCATCCGCAAGTAAAAACTTGGGGCAGTTAGACAGTGAAGAGCAAACCCCAACAGCAGCAGGGACTTAGAAGAAAACATAAGCAACACGCACGACCCCAAGACATCTTCTGACCCCTCCACTTGCTGGAAGCTATTTGTTGGAGAGATGTGGAAACTCTTCATGGATGGAGCATCCAATAGGCACGGTGCAGGACTTGGCATAGTCCTCATCTCACCAGATGGCTTAGTAGTGGAACAAGGAGTCAACCTGGGCTTCCTAGCATCAAACAATGAGACGGAATATGAAGCACTCTTAGCAAGCCTAAAATCAGCACTCTTCATGTAGGCCACCGAGCTAATGGTTTACAGTGACTCCCAGCTGGTAGTAAACCAAATTTCAGGAGACTACGAAGCAAAAAATGAGAGGATGGCTAAGTACCAAGAGTTAGTTAGAAGAGAAATCATGAAATTTGAAGTAGTACGGATAGTGCAGATCGGCAGGGAAGAAAACAGTAGAGCAGACGAACTAGCAGGCTTTGCTTCGATGACGGATACATCCATCCCACATCCGTTACTGATTGACTACCTACCAAGACCAAGCATTGAAGAACCCGAAGTAGCTGAGGTATGTTGTGCCGAATTAGGCCCTTAATGGATGGATCCCATTATAATATTCTTAAAAGACGGCGTCTTACCTGAAGAAAAGAAAAAAGCCAACAAGATCAGAGCAAAGTCATAGCGATTTTGGCTCTCCCCATCAATGGCCTTGTACAAAAAATCCTTCATAGGACCTTACTTGAAATGTGTCCATCTCAACAAGGTCGAGGCATTCTTGTTGGAGATACATGAAGGCGTATGTGGAAGCCACCAAGGGGGAAGATCATTGGCTTACAGAGCAATTTCGCAGGGATATTGGTGGCCTTACATGCAAGCAGATTTAGAGAAGTATGTCAAGAAGTGCGAGAAATGTTAGAAGTTTGCACACCAAATACATCAACCAGCCAGAGAACTTCTACCATTAACTAGCCCATGGCCCTTCTCAATGTGGGGCTTGGACATAGTAGGACCACTTCCAACGGCGCCCGGTAACAGAAAGTTCTTTCTTGCAGTAACAGACTACTTTACAAAATGGGTGGAAGCAGAAGCACTTGCCTCAATAAAAGAGAAAGATGTGAAGAAGTTCGTCTGGTAGAATATCATCACTCGGTTTGGCATACCCAAGGCTCTAATATCAGACAACGACACTCAGTTCGACGACAAAATTTTTAGAGGCTTTTGTGAGGAGTACAAGATAGAATTCTATAATTCTACACCAGCATACCCCCAAGCAAATGGCCAAGTGGAAGCATCAAATAAAGTTGTCTTAGATGGATTAAAGAAAAGGCTGGAGAATGCAAAAGGCAAGTGGGCGGAGGAGCTCCCTCATGTTTTATGGGCTTACCGTACCACACCTCGGCGGTCTACTAGAGAAACACCTTTTTCCTTGGCTTATGGCATTGAAGCAGTAATCCCACTGGAAGTCAGCCTCCCCACAATTAGAAGTGAAAATTTTGATCCAGACTTAAATGGAGAAGCCATAGCATTGGAACTCGACCTTGCAGAAGAAAGAAGAGAAAGAGCACTGGTTCACATCGCCTCATACCAGCAAGAGTTATCCAGAAAATATAACAAGACAGTACATCCGAGGCAATTCAAGATTGGAGATTGGGTGCTGCGCAAAGTAATGGGAAATACTCAAGTACCCGGAGATGGCAAGTTAGGGCCTAATTGGGAAGGACCATACAAAGTGGTTGGATTAGTAGGCAAAGGGGCATATCACTTGGAAGATGGAGACAGCAAGACCATTCCCAGGTCATGGAACACCGCCAATCTCAAACTATTTTATTTTTAGCTTTTCATTAAAGTACTTGTAATTTTTCTTTTCTCAATAAGACAAGTAGTTTCCTTTTCAGCATAATGGTTTTCTTCTGTAAAAGTTATTTTAGTGAGCTAGGGGAAATGAAAGCAGTGTTGGCCAGAACAACCAACATTTGGCTCTAAGTTGGCAGGAATAACCAACTTTGAGCTCTCTTCAGCCAAGATTAGGATCTAGGCTGAAGAGGTTGGCTGGAAAAACCAACACTTACTTCTCCTAAGCCGAGATAAGGATCTGGGTTGCAGGAAGTTTGGCAGGAATAAACCAAACACTTCGCTCTAGGTTGGCAAGAATAACCAACTTTGAGCTCTCTTTAGCCGAGATCAGGATCTAGGCTGAAGAAGTTGGCAGGAATAACCAAACACTTAGCTCTAAGTTGGCAGGAATAACCAACTTTGAGCTCTCTTCAGCCGAGATAAGGATCAAGGCTAAAGTGGTTGGCTGGAATAACCAACTTTTAGTACTCTTCAGCTGAGATAAGGAACTAGGCTAAACAGTGGTTGGCTGGAAAAACCAACACTTAGTCCTCTTCAGCCGAGATAAGGATCTAGGTTAAAGAGTGGTTGGCTGGAAAATCCAACACTTAGTTCTCTTCAGCCGAGATAAGGATCTAGGCTAAAGAGTGGTTGGCTGGAATAAACCAACTTTTTGTACTCTTCAGCCGAGATAAGGATCTAGGCTGAAGAGTGGTTGGCTGGAATAACCAACTTTTAGTACTCTTCAGCCGAGATAAGGATCTAGGTTGAAGAGTGATTGGCTGGAATAACCAACTTCTAGTACTCTTTAGCCGAGATAAAAACCTAGGCTGAAGAGGATGGCAGGTATGACTAAATAGATTACAAGGTTAGGACCGAGATAGGTATCTTGGCCAGAAAATGTTATATTGAATACAAATTACAGTTGAAAAGTAAGTGCAGGTATGGAACAGACCGAACAGAAAGAAAAAGATTTTTATTCAAAATCCAAATTAGAAGTACAAAAGGTGGGGTCTCAGCCCAGTTACAAACTCTTTTGTTAAACAAGGAAAAGAAAAATCAGGAGAAAAGGTCTTCCAAGTCGGCGTCCAAATCAACCCGGTCTTCACCCAGAGGTAGCTCAGTTGTGGCAAGCACACCTTGGTTGAGCTCGGTCGCAACAGGTGAAGGTGGGATGGAGACCACTGGTGTGGGGAGGTAGAATGGCGACCAGGCTAGGCGTTGTCTTCAGGAACAGGATCCTCGTCGTCCTCCCCTTCTTGAAGAAATTTTTGCTGAATGGTAGTAGCATACTTCACCATGTAGCTCGGTATGAAATGTGGAGGAGGGTTTTGGAAGACCTCGGTCTCTTGGCCATGACCGAGCTTGGCCACTGCCGCCTTCCATCCACATTTGAAGAATATATCTTTGGCGGCTTCGCATTGCTGGATGTAAGTGGCCTCCCCTCCTTGTAACCTCGGCCTTCAACGTCTTCCACGCTCTTCTCCAACCGAGTGATCTCAACATTCTTTTTTCCCTCGAGCTTGGCCAGCTCGCGTAGATATTTGTCTTTTAACTCGGCCGCAGCCTTTTGCTTATCTGCTTCAGCCGAGCTGACAAGACCGGTCAGGCGGGCCATCTCGGTATGTAGCTCGGCCATTTTCTTCTTCGACTCTTTTAGCTCGGCTGATTTAGCATTGGCCTCTGCCACGACCTGCCTTGTTGTCTTGCGTAGTTCCAACACATGCTTGTGAGCAATGTGATTTTTCTGCATGGCCTGCAAAAGGGCGGAAAGAAACTTTTAGTAAAACCGAGCAAACCGATGTACAAAATAGAAAGACAAGCAAATGGAGAACTTACCAGCACCATCGATTTTGTTGTCGAGCGAATGGCCTTCAGCTCGGTGAGGTGGTCGTGATGTTCCATGTGGGCTGGCAGGCATACACTCTTGGCAAGATTAAAAGCGAGCGAATGGTCTTTCTCTACGACCACCGAATTAGTGCTAGTAATAGCATGATTCTTGAAGGTGATCTTTGGTACCCATTCAAAGGAGCTAGCTCGATCTGAGCGCTCAAGTTGTGGGCTCGGTGGTGTGGTTTGGAGAAGCACGGTTTCATCCTCGTCAACAGGGCGTGGCTCGGTTGTGGAAGTCTGAGCACGTTTGCTTGGCCGAGATGATAAAGGCTGAGCGGTTGAAAGGGCTACCACGGCCCTTGTGTCTGGCCGACTTGTGGTACCTCGGCCTGATTTGTCTCGGTGATGAGGGCTCTTACTGTTCTCTTTTTGGCCATTTCTTGTTTTGCAGGTAGTGGGATCAGGTTGATTTGAGGTAGTGTTGGATCTGGTTCAGGTGAGGGTTCTAAGAGGAAGTCTGTCACCCTGGTCTTCCTCCTGCTGCTGTATCTGTATGTCGGTTTGAAGTTGAGTAACTAGGCCCAACCTCGTTCGCGATATCGAAGCGTGGTGTGGAGTGCGTCTAGGTTGGGATAACTATACTGCGACTTTAAATAGTCCAAATTTGTATAAGGAAAAAAGCCAACGGTTAGCACGGTGCCAAACTTATAAATAGAGTAAAGAAGGCACAAAACTAAGCTGAGGTAATTATACCGGCTACTCCTTTATTCTAGTTGATGCGGTCTCCTGGTATTTGGGCTTCCTGGTCCTCAAAGTTACCAGAAATCCAGAAAAAATCGTCGCTATTTACATCTTTGTCTGGGGTGTTCTTTATTATCTTTTCTCGGCGGCGTCTTATTCTTAAATAATAAACCCAGCCATCTTCGTTCTGGCCTAGAGAGTACTGGTGAAATAACTCGACTAAACCGAGGTTGAGGCCAAGCCGGCGATTTAGCTCGGCGATGCCATTTATTATTCGGTAAGAATTGGTGGAAAGCTGGGTAGGGCAAAGTCTTGTTTGCCTAAGGAATTCACAAAGGAGTGGTTGGACGGGGAATCGAAGTCCGGCTTCTACAATGGATATGACGTTGAAAGGGACAAAGTCCGGTTTTCCCCAGGGAATGGTGTCTAGTTCGACTAAACTAAGGTGGACATCATCAGGGATGTTGTAGTCCTTGCGGAATTCGTGATAGCCCCTGGAGAGTTTACTAAAAATCTATACTTCCCCATGAGGACTTAAATTATGTATAATTTAGCTCGGTGTTGAGATGACCTTCAGTATCTCGGTTGAGCGTGCAAAGGGGTGCTTAGCCAACCTAAGTCAGTCTGCAAAGTGAAAAGGAAAAGTATTAAGCATAGATCGTTGGACCGTGCTATAAGAAACAGAGGCAAAATAAATGGAGTCCTAGCTTGGCTACGTGGGATACTATCCGTCCTTAGCTCGGTTTGAGCAAAGGACTTTAGCTCGGTTCAGTGGAGCGAGAGGTTCGTAGCCCGGTTGAAGCTTAGGATGCGGCATTCTTGGATCAGTTTTTATTAAGTGAGAGCTGGTTTGGGCCCAAGTGGTAGCCCGGTCTTTGGTTAAGGTTTTCCAGTTCGGTAAGTGTGCACACCTAATACAGTTCCCTAACTCGGCTAAAGTAAAACAGAAGGTTCTTTGTGAATTGAAACTTAATCTAGTTCGGCTAGGTGCACACCTTAAAAACAAACAGGTTGCTAGTTCAGTTGGCATTATATTTTGGATCAAAAGTGTCATTTCTCAGACTAGTCGTGAATTTAGTGGGTTTATCACATGGATTTTGAAACAAAGTGGTTATTTTCCATAGAAACTACAAGAAAGTGTTTTTGCAAAACATATATATTATTCTATGTATTACAATACAAATGCAAAATGAATGGAAAGAAATAAAGGATTGAGCTACTTACGGATTGAAGACGAAAGGATGCAGATCTGAAATCATGAAGATGGTGATGAGAACACAAGCTTCGCAGGTACTGAGGTTACAAAAATGGAGGCTCAAGCAAAAGAGAGAGAGATGATGAATAGTGATATGTTTTGTTCAAAGAATAGGGTTTTGTTTTGTGTAAAGAGAGTGAAAAAGGCGGGACTATTCAAAATTCGCGAGATACGAAGTCGGCATCGACAGCTGTACTCAACCAATAGGGGCCTGCCACGTGTCCATGGAATAGAAAGCGATTCAGTTACAGCGACTGAAAAGACGTTTTGACCGGACAGATTAGTAGCCCGGTGTGAATTTAGCTCGGTTGAAAGGCTAAAGTTTTAGCTCGGCTGGTAATGGGTAATCCCAATCATGCTATGCAGATGGAATTAAGGGGCAATTGAGAGGGAGTTTTTATGTGCAATTGGGCCGAGCTAGGCCAAGGCGCGGTAATGGGCCGTTCTGTGGGCCGCAGTAAAAAGGGCTGAGTAAAAGGCCTTGTAGTTAGCTCAGTCACCCCGGTCGGAGTGGTAATCAGCTCGGCCACAGTGCTTTGAACCGAGGTATTATGGCTTCTTATGGCGAACCTTGCTCTGGTTAGCGTGGTCAGAGCTTGCTGTAGTTAGCTCGGTCTCAACGGACACAACTGAGGTACAAGTGAACAAGTGCCGAGCTATGAGTTGCATGTGAAGGTACTTGTTTGAGTATGACAAAGAGGTATTGTTAGCTCGGTTACATTGTCTTCCAACCGTGGTAAAACCATCTCACTTGGTTTAAGCAGTGAGGGGGGTGTTGAAGGATAAGCATTATCTTTCAGGAGTGTGATTCCTATGAGGACTCTATATGGAGGAATAAGAGTCCTACTAGGATTGTGCCATGCGGAACCTATAAAAGCTCACAACATAACCTATGTAGAGGTAACACAACTTTGATTCTCGAATACACAGAGCTTTTGTCTATTTGTCTATTTTGCTGGCTTAGGCATCGGAGAGGTATCCACACACACCCGCCGGCTAGCTCACGTTTGTGTTTTCAGGAAGTAAAGCAACGACGTTTGGAGGAGCGCAGACTTGATTAACAGGATTATACAAGAACATTATTTCGTGCTCGTACATAAAGCATACATATATTATCGACTAAGGTGTATGAAAATATAATGTTAGTTTTGCTTATGTGGTTATAATTTGATTAGCAACAGTAGTACTAGCAGGTGTGCATTGTTTGATGTTTAATTTAATTAATTTTTTTTAAGACTGTAAAGTATTAGTTGGTGTGCATTCATTATTTTTTTTTTAGATTGTAGAGCACTGGTTGGTGTACATTGATTTATTTGATTTGTTTGAATTGCAGAGTATAGGCTGGTACACATTGTTTGATGTTTAATTTTCAATTTAATTTGTTGAGATCGCATAGCACTTGCTGGTGTGTTTTATTTGGTGTTTAGTATTTTTTTTTATAGATTATAGAGCGTTAATAACTGTATAATAGTTTTAATTTGTGTGTTTTGTTTAGTGTTTACAATTTTTTCTTAATTTGCTTGGTAGATATGCTTTCACTATTTTGATTTGCAATATGTTGTTATTTTTATTTCAATTCTATAGAGCATGTGGTATAAGCAAAATTGTTAAAAGTTCTTTAAGAAGAATAATATTTCTTTATATTATTTCAGTGTCTTTATCAAATTTCAACATGATACGTATAAATTACAATTGCATTTTCATCCCAACATAATTTACACCGTGCCTTCAGACACGGGCATCTGCTAGTACAAATATAAGTTACAAAAAGATTTATATAAATAAATAAATAAATTTTAGCATAAGATAATTAAATGAAAATAGGAGGGAATGGGTTATATAATTATATTAATTACAAAAAGTAAACATATATATAAAGGTATATATGCAGAAATATATATAAGCATATGGAGTAAATGATGTAAATAGAAGGTGCAAATTTGAGACAAAAAAAAGCTAGGTACGGTTCATGTTGGTATTTTTCTATAAAAATATAAGAAAAATATATAAAATGAATTAAATAGAAATGACAAAATAAATTTTTTTTTATTAAAGAATGAAATACAAAATAAATTACACAATTAAAAATACAGAAATGAATTAGATTACACTGTTAATAGAATGAATTATTAACATGAATAACTAAATATTAGAACTTATCAAGGTAAACTAAATTCTAAAAAATTTAAGAACAAATGATAAGAAAAGAAGTAAATCGAAACCTATGTGATACCATAGTTTCCTTAAAATAGATTTACTGCCTCCTGATGGATGTTGGAGATATGCCAACGTCTGTCTCGCAAGATACGACGGTCGAAACCAACTAATGTAGAAGCACCTTCTGAATAGTTTTGGCAAATTTGACAATGATTGCACTCTCTCTAACAAGAACCAAAGAATGGGCTAACAAAAGAAGATAGGAAAAATTTTCTTTGGTGGAAAAAAAAAAAAAAAAAATCTCCAACTTTTTATCTTAAAACACCATCTCCATGTTTCATCAAAAATCTCTCCAAAAATTATCTTACCAAGTTGGAGGGAAAATGCCTCTATTTATATAAGTAGGGGAATCCCTAGCCATGGATGTTGAAGGTAAGCCGGCGTCTGTCTCCTAGAATACGACGGTCGAAACCAGCTAATGTAAAAGCACCTTCTGAATAGTTTCAGTGAACTTAACAATGACTGCACTCTCTCTAACAAGAACCAAAGAAGGGGCTAGCAAAAGAAGATAGGAAAATTTTTCTTTGGTTGAAAAAAAAAAACATCTCCAACTTTTTAGCTCAAAACACCATTTCCATTTTCCATAAAAAATCTCTCCAAAAATTATCCTACCAAGTTGGAGGGGAAATGCCTCTATTTATACAAGTAGGGGAATCTCTAGCCATGAAGGCTATATATCAATAGGGCCATCAAATGCCATTAGCTAAGGCTATCAACTCTAACCATTAGGGCTAGAGTTACAAAGGTTGAAAACCTATGACCACTAATATGGTCATTAACTCCATCATCAAAAGATGAGAGTTACAAAAAAAATTACATTTCTCATGTGTTTAATATATACAAATAAATAGGTATATAATGATGTTTGAATAAACCAACTAGATGGGTCACAAAATGGATACTAATGTTGGGTCACAACCGGATCCAAGCTCAATTCTCAAACACATGCACAAGCTAAGCCCAACATAACATAACTTAGCCTAAGCTCAAGATTAAGTCCAAGTCCAAGTCCAAGTCCAAGTCCAAGATCAAACCCAGCACATGCACAAGCATAAGCCTAGGCCCAGTCTAAACCAAGATTAATTCCAAATCTAAGCCCAACTTTATTGATACCCACTTTATGAGATAATTCTCATTTACAACTCAATGGTTTCGTCTCATTATTTTTGTGTTGCAATCTTTTCACTTAAGAGAATACAAAATCACTTAGACTTACCTCAACCGGCGATTGGGTCATGCTTTAATTTCAAATTAAAGTTGCCGAAAACCCACTATCTCCAACAATCCCCTACATGAATAAAATTGGCTGAATAAAGAAAAATAGACAACGCTAAACAACAAAAACTCGGAGAGGGAGTACACAGAATAACCCTGCATTAGAAAAAGTAGCTGTTGGCTTTGAACCTTTCATAGCGCTATCGGATTTATTGGTGACTAGTGAACGTAATGTCTTAAACTGTTCTGCCGTTTGTGTAAACCGAGACAATAGACCTCACACAGGAATTACTCCAACCATCATTCTGTTCTCACTGTTGTGTCCAGTTTGGCCCTCGAACACTAGCCTAGTTCAATGGGTGTTTTTAAAAATTTGGCCTCGTAAATTCTTAAAGAAGCGGCCCCACTTTGCACTCACATAGGTGACTTACATAAAGTATCTCATTATACCACAATTGACTATTCACAGCATTTAGGTCATTAAAAGCATCAGCTTAACCTTCCACCCCATAGGGTATCATTATATAAAAGAATGGATTAGAGGATTTACCTCCACGGTGACTCACCCGTTACACGCAATTAAGTTGTCCCTTTGAACTTAGATTTTGGGATCTCCAGTCAACTAGGTTGGGTTTTCTATTCCACTAACATTCGCTAAAGGACTTAACCCCATTCTTTTTGATGACTGTTCTACTAACTTTCGATTTAACCCTTTGGTTAACGGATCCGTAATATCGTCCTTAGACTGTATATAGTCTATAGTGATAAACACGAGAGTAGTCGTCACATGGAACTATGTCTTCGACAAAAATGTTTAGACCTTCTATCTGTGCCCTACCAATACTTGATTGGCTGTCGCAAAGTATACTAAATTGCTAGCACAAGTTTTGATCAACATGGAATATCCTCAAAGAAAATGACAAAGCCATTCAGTTACTTTAGTAGCTTATCTAAAGCAGTGAATCCACTAATGGATTCGTAGTCTTTGTATCAGATATCCAGTAGGTGCTTTTGTACCCTTCTAGTATAACTAGATATCAAGTGTGATGCAATCCATGATCCTGGTTTCATCGTAAGTACGTTAGTACCTGCACAAATGCCTTCTAAATATAGGCATTGGGATTACTCGTATATCTACTTAGCATACTAACTGAGTAGGCTATACCCGACCTTGTACAACTCATCAGATACTTCAAATTTCTAATGACCCGAGAATATTCCATTATTCTTGGTTGAACGGAGACTAAAGTCTACCGAAATCTTTAACACAGTTGTATTTGACTTATACGTCTCAAGACTCTTATCAAAATAATGAGACTGAGAAAGTATACTACCAGTAGATGGTCAAGAAATCTTAATTCTTACATATACATCTGCAAGGCCTATGTCAAACTTAGAGTTCGACATCTACTTAGTACTATTGAACATCTTCTCATAACTACCAACAATGAGCATGTTACCTACACACAAACACAAAATGACATTTACTATTGTCAGTGTCTTTGACATAAACACATTTGTCAATATCCATTGATTATAAAACCTACTTGACAACATAGTATAGTCAAATTCCTTATGCCATTATTTTGGTACTTATTTCAAATCATAAAATGATTCTCAAGCTTTCAATCTTTCCTTGTCCTGGAACCGACAAACTCTTCGGGTTGTTCCATAAAGATTTATTCAACTAAATCTTCATATGAGAAAGCTATCTGAACATCTATCTTGATATATCTCCAGGCTTCGCACAATTGTGATCATACTCACCACAACTGGAAATCACGTATCAAAATAATCCATGCATTATCTTTGCAAGTATCCTTTCATAACAAGCCTATCTCATCAGCTTTCATTCATGTGCATCCCAGGCTTACTACCTTTGCAAGATAAAGCTAAATTAATAATTTCTTTTTAGAGAAATCACAGTTTCAAAGAAGCTTTTAGCTTCACTAGCCACCATATAGGTTTAAGAAGATTTAGATAGAAAAACTTTAAAGTCCTAGCATGTTAACATTTTCTAGGCTCGTCGCTTTTCTCATGAAAACCATTTCCTCAATTTCATAATAATATTCTTGTGTAAATCTGAATATCAGATTTGTCCAGAAAAAATCAATATGCACTACTATATTGTGCATAATCGCTGAATACAAAGTCAACGGATTTTTAGGGTTATCCTAACCCTCTTGGGTTTAGGTATTGCCACATTTTGCATGACACCTCTACATTTGCTGTAACGACCCTACCACGTATAATGATTAACACTTAATTAATTAAGGAGATTTGAAATTTAATTGCCAATTATTTTAAATTAATCTGGGATTTATGAAAATTATGGAGATTGATTCATATATGATTCTATTGAGGATTTATTTTGAAATTTGAAATTGAAAGCCTAAATGGCACAAGAGAGTATAATTGGTGAATTGAATTATTTTAGTTTCGAGTATCGGACCATATGGAAGTTTAATTAAATATTCGATTCAGATTTGTGAAATTGAGACTTGATTAGTTAGGTCTGAATTGGAGTTAATTAAGTTATGAGAATTGAGAATTCAGATTATTATGAATTAAATTTATTTATGAAGTGTTCAATTGAATATGTAATTTATTGACAAAGACTTTGAGGTTTAATATGAAATTAGAAGCCTTAATGATTTAAGAAACCAAAATTGAGGATGGAAATAAGTTTAATTTAATATTTGGAGCGTTTTGGGAGTTTGATTAAAAATCTGATTCAGACCGATAAATTTAAATATAATTAATTGGGCTCTAATGGAAGTCAAATTAAATTAATTAAATTATGAGAGATTTATGATTAGTTATGGTTAATTTAATTATATGTTAATCAAGACTTATTAAGAATAAGTGTTATTTAATTAAATTAATCTTAATCATAAATTGAATTATGAGGATCTAAAATTGTGGGTGTATGTGAAGTGAAGGTGTGCTGAGAAATCCATGTGGGTGTACTGAGAAATCTGGTAGTGTATGTGCGTGCATGTTAAGTGTTGTGTTGGGAGCCTTAGACAATGTGCACGTGTGCATGTGGTGTATAGGTGTGTGTATATTGTTTCTTTTGTGCTGGAGCATTCTTGGGGTGGATTGAGGTCAAAACCCAGAGAGAGAGAGAGACAGAGAGAGAGTTGATGGAACAAAGAAACAAAAGAGGAGAAGAAAAAGAATTGAAAGAGGAGCTCTAGTTTTTGAAGAAGAAGAAGAACTAGCAAACTCAAGGTATGGAATTTATGTTAATTTGTGTAGAATCTTTACATTACACTTGAAATTAAAGGTGAAATTGGAATCAATAGCAAGAAGATGAAGAAAAATTGACTTAAGTGTAAGATTATGGAAATTAATTTGGAATTGAGTTCTAAACATGAAATGAGTTACATGCATGTGGATGATTATGGAAAATAAATTTAGAAATTAATTATTTTGGGTATGATTTTTTAGTCTTGCATAAGATTAAGTCTCATTGTTACATGCATGAGCAAATTAATACTCTAATTACAACATGCATCATGCATTATGAAAAATCTAAATTAATTTAATTTTATATTTTGAAGAGAAAAAGGGAAAAGCTTTAGAAAGATCAAGTTTATGGAAATTTGGAGTTAATCTTAAAGTTAGACAAAGTTTTGATTTTATTATGAAAATTAGGAATTTGTTTGATTTTGATTTTTAATCCATGCATGTAATTTAATTTAAAAGTGTTGTTCAATTCAAATATATTTTGGAACATCTATGATCATAAATTAAGTACTTGGTTTAAGATGGAGTTAATAAGTTTAAATTCTAAGAAAATGATTTTGCTATAAAGAAAATGAATTAAATCTAAGTTGGACAAATTAGGGAATGAATTATAATTTTACTTTGAGAATCAAAAATTAGTTTGATTTTGATTTAATTTCATACATGCAAATATTTTTGAAAGGGCCTTATAGATTCAATTTTAAGTTTCATAAAAACAAAGAAAGAATTGAAAGCTGATTTTTTAAACATGAATTCCAAGGTTTAAACTTGAATTAAAATCATGGAATTTTGAAGTATAAGTGGAATTAACTTGAAATATATGTAATTGAGAATGTTTTTGCCCATTCGAGTGAGTCATGTATGAATTTGGAGCCTTGGTAATATGTTTTGAAGTTTAAACAACATTCTGGAAAACCCGGAATTCGTCACCATCGCTCAAGCGAAGAAGTTGTCGCTCGAGCATAGAATGCAAGTAACCAATATTTTTGCAGACCAAGGGGTCCGCTCGAGTGACCAATGTTGCGCTCGAGCGAAGAGTCCTGTTTCAAAAAATTTTGAAAAGTAGTTTCATATTTTGATTTCCATTCTCTTTCACTTCCAAGCATTCTTAGGCAAGAATTATGACTGAACAAGATTAATAAACTACCAATCAACATAAATTAATTTGTTAAAGGATAAGTCATTGACTTAGTAATAATTGATTAAGAAGCCAAGTAAGAAATTAGTTTATTTAGAAAAGAATAATTTAGTAATGAAAGAATATGTGAAATGAGAACCTGATTCATTTGAATAAAAAAGAATAAGTGTAGTAGAACTTCAGACTACTTAGACAAAAAAACACAAGAAAAGTCAAGTTTGATCAAGGAATTAATGTTGTGTTTCAATGTGTATATGTTATGGGTTTGTGTAGGTCACGCGCTATCGTTTGCATGATCTATTTGATTTGTCTGCATTATCTGATCTGCTAGCGGAGCCATCTGTGAGTAGTAACTCTGTAAAGTTATGTTTAACTTTAATTATTTTCTGGTGCTATGAAATGATCAATTTTCTGAAATGCGATGTTTTGTATGAATGAATGATTATCCAAATTTCTGAAATGTATTCGTGACATCCTTAGCACAAGGCCCTTGCCTGGGGGTAATAATACCGTGGTCTACAAGTACAAGGCCCTCGCCCAGGGGTAACAATACCGTGCCTTTTTAACCAAGGCCCTTGCCCGGGGGTAATAATACCATGGTCTCATGGCCCTTACCCGGGGGTAACAATACTGTGGCTCAAGTATATTATAAGTTCCCGGTACCAGAGGTTCTTTATGGAACTAACAAGCAAGATAACGCTAATGGATGTACCATGTATGATTAAGCATGAATTCTGATTTTCGTATGAAGTTTGAATAAGAATATGACTATGAACCTGTTTCTGATTTGAAATCTGAATATGCATAAGACTTTGTTTTTAATGAGAATCTATTTTCAATATAAATTCTAATTTCTAACTCTGCGATGGACATTATTCATTAAAACCCTTTACTTTGTTATTATTCATTGGACTCCAACTCACTGTATTATTTATGCATGTAGGTGATTAGGCGCGTGACTAGGCTTAGAGGCGTCAGCCTGGAATCTGTTTTTGTCAGCCAACCTATGTGTTTCCCATGGAGGTTCCAGATATGTCAAGTGGTTTTGGCTATGTGATTAAAGTTTAAGTTTTATTTTCTTGATTGGTTAAATAAGTTTTTGTTTATTTTGTAAATAGGGCTCAGTCCCTTTTTGTCTAATCTATATATGTATGATGACGTAAGGATGATATGTGGACATGTATATAAAAAGTTTAAAATTTTTCTATTTCATACAAGTCTGCACAGCTTAATGGATGTTGTATATTTGTTATTTGCTTTCGCTAGCCCCTAATATTATGTTTTATGTTTATGAGGCCTTCGGTAATCTACGGATTACTGGCCGGTTACGATACTAAACCTACAGGGGCGGGTTTGGGTCGTGACATTTGCCACCTTTTTGAATAACACTACCACATTTGTAGAATTATACGAAGGCTCCCGACCTCTCAAAAAATTCATACAGGGTTTTTAAACAATTCCTTGTGTCACAATGATTATAAAACTCTCAAAATTATATCACAGAAAACACATTCCCAAACCGTCATTAACCAAATCAGGTCTTTTCCGAATTCAAGGTACCAAACAAGTTTGGTCCAACAAGTTACTTTGAAATCAATAGCCTTACTATTAGGAAACGCAGATCCAGTGTTCAATAGTCTATTATTCGGAACTTCATAACATGGCCAATAGTCTTATCATTAGGAATCATTAATTTCTCAGCATGTGGTCAGTAGACTTTTCACTTCTAGGAATCACAATATTTTGACATGTGATCAGTAGTCATTCCACTAGTAGGAATCACAACGTCTTGACATAGGGTCAATAGACTCTTTCATTACTAAGAATCATCATGTCTTGACATATGATCAGTAATCTGTTCACTACTAAGAACTACAATCTCATAACTGAGTAGCTAGTGGTCTAACACCCCCTAGGAACCACCAGTTTTTTATCTCTGTGATCAGTGATCTTGCACTTAGTAGGAGCCACCAATTCAAGAATATATTCAGAATTATAAAAATTAAAAAAATACATTCACCCACCTTAACGGATTGTCTCATCTTTGCTCTTAAGCAAAGTCACATAGCAATCATACATGCTATAATTGACACAATGATAACATACTAATTGCCTCTGATTAATTCAGAAATGTTATCATGCAATCTTATGATTTCCTTTAATCACAATTGATCTCTCTAGATCTTCCTTTAAGAACCTCGCGAGGCTTAAGGTTGTTAGGTAGAACAACATTTTCTGTTAGTCATTTATGAAAAATCACAACAGAATTTCACTATTCTATTTTTCCAGAAACTAAACTTAACACTAGAAATCCAAAGTCTGAAATTTAATTCAAAACTAATCTCACCACTTACCGTAGAATTGAACATGGTCAGGAAAGTTTCCAAGAAGACTAGAGGGATCACACTGGTCATACTTAAGACCCAGTTAACCTTAGACAAAGCTTTGAAGAGCATATTGACTCCTAATCCATGAGAAAAAAATTTAGAATTAAGTTGTTCAGGGAATAAATTAGGTTGAAACAAACCAAGTTTACAAAACTCACAAGCTATTAAAACTTGCTATTAGAATTACACCACTCATAAAAGTTAACCGGTATTCCTGGAACTGAGCCCATTATTTCTGAATAAAAATCAAAAATATGTTAGCTAATGCTAAAATTTGGTTTATTTTCCCAAAACCAAAACACTTTGGAAATAATCAGATTATAACCAAAGACCTCCTTAAAATTTGGTTTTCCAATACTTTGGGAATAAAATGATTAAACCCAAAGACTTCCTCAAACTCCAAGGTTTGAAACCAAATCCGTTTCAGTTGCCATTTCTGAATATAAATCAGAAATACTCTTACAAAGGCTAAACTTTGGTTTCTATTATAAAAAACCAAAACATTTTGGAAATAATAAAATTAATCCCAAAGATTTTCTCTAAATCCGAAGGTTTATAAACATCTTTTCTTCCCCTTTTCCTTTTAGTATGGCGAAACTATTACAAATTACAAATTAAAATTACTACAAATTAAAATGCAACTTTTACAATTACAAATTATCTAAATTTGCAAAAACGGAGTTCATGGTTGCATTTGGAATTGTCTGTTTAGCCAAGAACACGCTTATCCACTTATAATGCTTAATTTTGTATAAAACACATTGCAAAACTATATTCTCGTTGTCGCTAAATCTCCATGCTCACTATTTATATACACACTTAGATACAAGACGAGTTAATGAACCAATAAATGAATATTACACAAGTAATTTCAGCTATAACTCGCAATGTGTAATTCAAATACTATAGATGCATTGTAGTTACAAAAATGTCATGAGTTGCATGGTTATAAATCAATTATATATATAGGAATATTATGGCCATAATATTAACATTCCAACCATGTAACTATAACAATAAAGTTAAACTTTCACTTATTATTCCATGAATACAAAAATATTTTGCAGTAATTTCCTTGATTTACAAATCAAGACATGAAAGAACTCGTAGTTGACACAACAAAAAAACATAGAATGAATAGGATTAATGCTATTACAATGCCTAGGTATACCACCATGCAATAATGCAATATCATGATTGGCAAGTACAATAATATGACTATTATACTAGAAAAATCGAAACTATTTTATTGAATTTTCTTCCAAAACAAACCTGTTTGGAGATATTTTATACCGTCAGAAACCTCTCAACTAGATGAATCTTCCGAAATTCTCAAAACATGAAATCCAACACTATATTATTTTTTTTTTCCAGAATTTAATTAATCGAATTAAATTGAAATAGTTACCAAACTTTCAAAGCAATATACGGAATAAATCCGAAATAAAACTCAACATTAAAGTGAATATTTCAATTCACAGATATGTCCAAAAAAAAAAACAAAAAAAAAAATAGAAAGTCCAATCTTATTCCTTGTTCCACGCAAAGGTAATCCTGTTCAAATCACAAATTAGTAGTCCAATATATAAGTTCTAATTTGTTTTGTTCATTTGTATCCTCTTTTTGCACTTAGGTAAACCTACACAGAAAGTAAGCTACAAAACAAAATAAAAACAAACAAATCAAATAAATTAGTACGAACTTTAAGAAATAAAAGTCTTATTTTATTTTTATAAAACTTCTATCAACTTAAGCTCTAACAATCAAATAACTCATACAATAACAACTAATTAACATAAAATAAATTCTATGAATAAATTACTAGAAATGAACAACTCAAAATAATCCAATAACTCTAGGCAATTGAAATTAATTTTAATTTCAAGAGTCACTAGAATAAAACTATAAGAAAACTAAATTGTTTTTTTTATATTTTATTTATCAAAACCTATTTATTTGAATCTGCTTTAAGATTGTTGGCATTTTTTTCATAAAAATGCAAGAAAAATATATAAAATGAATTAAATAGAAATGACAATTTTTTTTTTTATTATTAAAGAATGAAATATAGAATAAACTACACAACTAAAAATACAGAAATGAATAAGATTACATTACTAATAGAACAAATTATTAACATGGATAACTAAAGATTAGAACTTATCGAAGTAAACTAAATTCTAAAAAATTTAAGAACAAATGATAAGAAAAGAAGCAAACCGAAGTCTGTGTGATACCATAGTTTTCTTAAAACAGATTCATCGCTTCCCGATGGATGTTAGTGGTATGCCAGCGTCTGTCTCCCAAGATACGACAATCGAAACCAGTTAATATAGAAGCACCTTCTGAATAGCTCTGGCAAACTTGACAATGGCTGCATTCTCTCTAATAAGAACCAAAGAAGGGACTAGTAAAAGAATATAGGAAAAAAAAACATCTCTAACTTTTTATCTCAAAACACCATCTCCATTTTCCATCAAAATTCTCTCCAAAAATTATTCTACCAAGTTGAAGGGGAAATGCCTCTGTTTATACAAGTAGGAGAATCCCTAGCCATGAAGGCTATACATCAATAGTGTCACGCCCTCAAAATTAAACCCATAATAATAATATAAACATGCATTATTATATTAAAACAATAATATAAATCCATCCATCAGAGTATTATGAAATAAAACATCAGAATAAATGCCCTACGGGCTTACATCTTGCCAAGCCAACACTTGGACACAATTCACTGAGTTCTAACTCAAAAACAGAAAAAGCCCTAGGCTTGAAAGATTACATTGTTCAAATAAAACAAATAGAAATAAGACAAGTCTTCAAATTCAATTCCTCACAAGCTAAGTCCTTGGAGGGAGTGAACCACCTGAACCTGAAAAATAAAGTTCCCATATAGGGTGAGCCACAGCCCAGTAGAGAAATACTAAACCAAGCATAAGAATTAACTAAAGCATTAGCATCTGATACATGGTTAACACTCTACAATCAAGTTACAATTTTCATGACACAAATGTCTACACTGCCTATGACACATTGTCTATGGCACGTTTTACTTTCCACTTATGGCTCAGAACCTGGCCAAATAACTCAACAGGGTTTCATCTTTTATTACCATTACTTCCAATTCAACAGGAATAACAACCAAGTTAGACCAAACCATAACAAATACACATGTTGGTATTATATCAATCATAATCACTTCAATTCCATACTTCCCAACTGATACACATTTTAGTGATGTATCATATCAACAATAAATAGACATATATCTATTAATCAATGAGCACACATAAGAGTGATGCTACTGGAGTCCATCCCCTATCTTCTCCCAATAAATCCGGTTTAGAGGTCCATCCCCTATCTTCCCCTAAACCGTGGAGTTCATCCCCTATCTCCTCCAAAACCAATGCATATGCAATAAAACACACAATTGCCATATACAACACATAATTAATACACAAATGTTTTGTATTAACTCAACAGTCAAACAATTGACTCAATTCCAGTTATACCTAAGCCGCATGCAAGGTCTACAACAATCAATGGCTATCCTCCACCGATAGCCCAAAACAGTTATCTCTAAACAAGAAATAAATACATCAATGAATGTAAATTTAACATTCCCAATTCCATGAATTAAACCAAATTCCACATTATTCCTTTAAATTAATTATACAAATTAATCTAAACCAAAACCCTAAGGTTTCTTCCAAAATTACCAAACTACCCCCACATACCAAAATTACCAAACTACCCCCACATACCAAAATACCAACACTTAGGATTAAAGCGTATAAATGGAGTAGGAAATCCCTACCTCGAATATATAACCCAGAAAGAAGAAGAAGAAGATGATGCCCAAACTTCAAAGTGCTCCAAAACACGAATTTCTCAGATTAAATGGAAGCCCTCACTCCCCTCTATCTTATTTGTAAAGCAACTAGGGCAAAAACCCACCCTAACTAGATCAAACCTAGGAGAGAAGGTGTTTAGAGAAGGAGAGAACTCAGAAATTAGGGTTTTAGATCAAAAAGGGGCTGAAAAACTGTTTTAAAATACGCTGCTGCGTATTTATACCTGACAGGCTCGCTCGAGCGAAGACCTGGTCGCTCGAGCGACCAGACACAGAAAAGCGTCGCTCGAGCGAAGAAATGCTCGCTCGAGCGAATAACAAACCAGCTCGCTCGAGCGAAGAAAGCTCGCTCGAGCCCACAAACACTGCTTTCAGGTCTAAGTACTGGACGCGAAGCTCGCTCGAGCGAAGGGACCCTGGCTCGAGCGAAGGACCAAAATCAAAGACCTCGCTCGAGCGAAGAAGAGCTCGCTCGAGCGACCAACCCAAAAACTGAACATGAACTCTTGGTTTCAAACCCAACCAACCTGTAAACAACCTGCCCGACAAATCCTATAACTCAAAACTGAAGAATTAAAGGACAACAACAACAACAATATGATAATATAATCTACGGAACATAAGTCCGGATACAATAATCAAATGGGAAGAGACCGGGGTCGCTATAAATAGGGCCATCAAATACCATTAACCAAGGCCATCCACTCTAGCCATTAGGGCTAGAGTTACAAAGGTTGAAAACCTATGACCATTAATATGGTCATCAACTCCATCATCAAAAGATAAGAGTTACAAAAAAAATTACATTTCTTATGTGCTTAATATATACAAATAAATATGTATATAATGATGTTTAAATAAACCAACTAGATGAGTCTCAAGATAAATACTAATGTTGGGTCACAACTTGATCCAAGCTCAATTCTCAAACACATGCACAAGTTAAGCCCAATACAGTATAACTTAGCCCAAGCTCAAGATTAAGTCCAAGTCTAAGTCCAAGACCAAAACCCAGCACATGCACAAGCACAAGCGTAGGCCTAGTCTAAACCAAGATTAAGTCTAAATCTAAGCTTAATTTTATTGATTTCCACTTTATGAGACAATTCTCATTCACAACTTAATGGTTTCGGCTCATTTTTTTTGTATTGCAATCTTTTCACTTAAGAGAAT
Source organism: Camellia japonica (assembly GCA_030407325.1). NCBI lineage: Eukaryota > Viridiplantae > Streptophyta > Magnoliopsida > Ericales > Theaceae > Camellia > Camellia japonica. Next base: position 193,925,302 of record JAPPVO010000016.1, on the reverse strand, counting down.
ACAAAACCACTCAGGCTCACCTCAATCGGCGATTAGGTCTTGAAAACACATTATCTCCAACAGTTCATTCAATTAAACTTACCACTCTAGAAGCATCTGGTCCATTTGCTTTTCAAGCACAAGCACAAGCACATCGATGATATAACACTTCTTGCTTAGCGAATGCATATTCATTAACATGCCTTGGAGATCATGAACATGGTTCTTTGCACTATCCTTGAGGACTTGATAGAACAGTCTTGCACCAACTACTCTTTGACCATTTACCCATCATCAGAAAAATTATAAAATATGACAATCCATCTATAAGAAACAAATTTGAATGGTGAAGACCACAGATTGGACTAAGACCATCTCCAATGGTTCATCAAATCCATCTGAAATTTAAATTTGATTAAAAAAGTTACTTTTTCCTCCTTTAATAGTTCATCAAATCCAGGATTTCACTTTCTTTCATCAAACTGAGGACCAATGTACCTTTCATCAAATCACTGTTCATTGTTGTTGGATTTTCACCATTAATTGTCCCCCCGGATGTCCTCGGATGACCATCTCAAGGCAAAAAATTGTAAAAATATTATAGACCTGCTGGTCGTTCGCCTGGTCGACCGGTGGTTTGATGAAACCACAAAATCCTCCGTTGGAACACTTGATATCAAAGGGAGCTTTTACTTAAATTTGATGAAAAAATTGATGCACCGTTGGAGATGCCCTAAGAGCCTCTGATTTAGACAATATCAAAATCTAAGAAATTTATCCGAAACTCCTCAATTGGACCCTTATTTGGTGAAAAGAACATCCCAATTTATTTTGCTTCATAAACCCCCTAAGAAGGAGACGCATAATTGAGTAAGGACAAAGTAAAATATTCTTTTTTTTTTCTTGGACAATATTGCCAAAGTAATATATTACTGTGAGACAGTAACATGTTATTGTCAAATATAGTAACATGTTACTGTTTACATCAATTTTGATGGTAATAATTTTTTTTTATAAAGAATTTCATAGTCAACATGGATCTTATTTGATAGATCTTGATGAGTGGATTCTAAAAATACTAATTTTATTAAAAATCGATATTTAGATCAAAAGTTGTGTTATGTTAAAGTTTAATATTTTGGTAATAGTGGCATATGTTGGACTTTTCAAGGTAAACTTTTGTACTTATCTGTAATGTATTAAAGTTTTATTATGAGGGGGCTTTAACCAAAATCCCCCTATCAAAATCCTTACGATACAAAGTAGAGTTAATAATAATAAAATTAATTGTCAAGACTTGAATCAAAGCATGAAGTCCATTTCAAACTCATTTTTTAAATTAAAAAAAAAAAAGAAGGAGGCAAACATCATGATATTTTGTAAAAAAGATGTTGGAACACTACCAAGATGATGCAAAATAAATCAATCTATATAATTTCTATAGCTAATTGGAAAATTTTAGTCCATGCAAAATAAGAGCAATTGATTTGAATGATAGAGTAGAACCTAAGTTTCAAGTTTTGTTCTCTGTATTAGGCAGTGAATTCTAGCATGTATATCATATGCACAAACAAAAAACACCATAAGAGTATTTTTGATTGAACGTTTGTTCACTAAATAACCTGAAAATTGGAAGAAGCCTAAGCATCAATGGACAAACTAAAATATAAAAGGCTATTTAGATGTCAATTGAGAGGCATAGAAGTTAAGAACCACAACAAAAATAATTTAGAATAACAGTCAAATCCCTCTGCCCCCATATACAAATAGATAGTAAGAAATCAACACTATTTTTTACACACCATATCAGCTCACATTTGCAACACCACTACCAATTTCTCAATTTGACAATTATGTTTCTCAATTGGTCTCATCCTTTTTATCAACACAAATTTTAATACCACCTAGTTTTATAATGTTTTGGGGATATCTTATTCTTTCCAACTTTTCCCTTCCTGCATCAAGTTGATTCCACAACCTATATATGAATATAGCAATCTATGATTCAAAGATTAAAACCTTGAGCACGTAAATTAACATTGATACAAATAGGATGTACAAAAAAGAAAACCTGAAGGGGGAGGTGGTGGTGAAGCTTGAGAAAGTTGAATCTGTTTGGTTTTTGAGTATAGGATAGACAATCCCACAAAGAGATAGAGTTAAAACCACACCAAATTTCAACAATACATATGATCTGAGCACTTAATCTCTTAATGAAATTATAGATTAAACATTAATTTCCATGTTTCTCGAATTGGGATAGAAATTCTAAATAAAATTGTCATGGAAGTCCATATAGAACCATACTCAAAATTCATATTGTTTTGCTTAATCATGCTGTAATCAATTTTTTTAAAAACCCACAAGAAAAAAAAATGCTAGAATAGATTAAATGATGTAATAATCTGTTACATTCTTACCAAGTTTATTAGGAAAATTTTGGCCTTCATTTAGGCTAATTTAATATATATATATATATATATCTCAATTTTGAATCCTCAATACACTCAATTGAGAAAAAACTTGGATAAAAACAAAGGCAAAGAAAGCTAAAAACTTCTAGATTTTTTTTTAAAAAAAAATAGCATATTGGTTTTGTTTCTCTATTCTATATTGCTTGACAAAAATAAACACATTAATAGACATTAAAAGTACATAGGTATAAACAAATTAACCTTTGTATCAAGATCAGAAGAAGAATAAGCGGAAGAGGTGGAAGAATCCGTGAGCAACGTGCTGAAGGAAATTAATCCATTATGATCATGGATTCTCACCAACCCAACTCTTGTATTGAGTGGTTGCAGCCAAAGAGATTACTCATCTTCCTGCAAATCAAATGATTGTCAATCAGCACAGGTCATGCATTCTCATAGATAATAATTTAAAGTGAAGCTAGAAAGGAAAGAAGCAAGTCCATATGCATTGACCAAAAGAGAAATCTAAGAAAAAAAATAGTCAATTCAAGTCGAAAGATAAGTGTTAGGTTTATATAATTAGCAATCTCGTTTGACAAAAGTCTTTGCCAAATGGGAAGATTGTTAGGTTTTTATAATTGGCAATTCTATTTGACAAAACTTTGTTTAGTTGTAATTTTATTTGCTCTATTATTTCAGTGAGGCTATGAGTGTTTAGATGCGAATCCAACCCGAATTGTGCCTATGCAGAGGAGTTTGTGATCTTTTCATGTTTGCCACTTCATTGACTAAGTACGGGGATTGAGTTGAAATGTAGTCGAAGTTGTTTGATCGCTCGAGATGTCATTTGTGAGCTTGAGCGAAGAAAAAGATCATCCAGTACTTTTGTAGAGTGCCTGAATTTCTGGGAAGAAAGTTTTACCGCTCAAGCATCTCGAGCAGTCAGCTTATATGTTTTACACCGCCTTTAGTCACACTGCTCGAGCAATAAAATGTGCGCTCAATTGGTCTTCGCGATTCAGTTTACTATAAAGTGCATAGTTTACTATTTTTAGGATTTAAGCCATCCAAAATATTGGAGAGAAGGAAAAGAAAAGGTGTTTTCTAGTGGAGGCTGTTTTATATGAGCTTCCTTGGTATCGAAAGTGATCGATTGGTCAATGAATTTCAGAGTGTCAAACATCAAGGGTTGTTATTATTGTTTCGTTTACAAAAGAGAGAATTGTTCTTTGGTGGATTCCGAAGAACTTGGGCCTGAAGTTTTGGTGGATTCCGGAGTGGCTCATTGTTGTGGATTTGACATTAGCGTTGTGGATTCAACGTTGGGCAAAACAATTCCAAGGTGAAGACGGTGGTGAAAGAGGCACATCGGGGTGGTTTAATTCGGGCGTGGATTCACTAGATAATTGAGGGTACACTTGTGTATTTTTTTTTGTCTTCTTAGTGGATTTTTTTGTGACTTTGGACTGTGATTTTTTATCACAATTTGAGGCGCTCCAATTATGGTTTTTCTACGTTAAATCGTTGTGTCGATTTGTCTTTGATTGTTTGATTGAGATTATTATTTATTGTTTAAAAATTGAAACATAATCACAAATCAATATCTCGAGAATTTTTAGATATTTCAATCTATTCAAGGGTTCAAATAGAAATATAAGGAAATTTGTTTTGAATAGAAGACTAGAAGATCTCAAGAAATGGCTAGTTCTGTAGCTCACAAAGGATTGCACCATCCCAAGGGCCAGGCACATGATGGTGGAAACATCCATTGAACGTAACACTAGATGAATGCATGTATTAGGAGATACAATGAAGGAACGAAACATAACCGACAAGCAAAAAGAATATTTTTTCTTTCTTTTGGCATAGAAAAAAAATAAAAATCCAAAAGCTAAAAAGAAAAAAATCCGAGAAAACCTTAAAAGGGGGAGAATACCAAAAAGGCAAGAAAAATTAAAGAAAGAGCAAGCTCAGAGAAAAGGATGCTCTATAAAAAAAAAATAATAATAATAAACAAACAACTAAAAAATAAAAACACAAACAAACAAGACCAAAAAATAGTGAAATCATAATCAATGTTAGTTAGGAACAAAAAATAGTCATGTGAAAGAAGCTAAAGGATAGGAAAAGAGAAAAAATAATCAGTGAAATCTAGAAATGTGATAATGGAATAAGAAAGTTGATCGTGATCCCAATAAAGAAAGAACCAAAGTTAAAGTGATACAAAAAGAAGTGGTATTTGAACATGTACGAATTATCAATAACAGACTATGTGATTATGAACGGTATTTGAATACTTACCACCTTGAAGACCCTATACGAATTATCAATAACAAACTATGTGATTATGAATGGTATTTGAACATGTACTGTCTATTGATTGTTCCACGTATTATGTTAAAGATTGACTGCTTCTGTATTACTGTATTCTTATTAATTCGACGCTATGGGAACTGTTAACAGTAGACTGATTTGATTATAAACAGTAGTGAACATTTACCTTTGATTGATCAGAATATGTTTTGTATGGGAGAATAGTTGCTTGAGTATTATCAGATTCTGGGGATTCATGTTACAGTAATTGTTAACCACGAACTGTTTTGATTATGAACACTATTGGGATTAGGAAACCTCGGCTACCTAGAGGTGTATGAATTTAATACGTCTTGTGATTGATTGTTTCGGTATTACATTTGCTGTTGTGGGATTAATATATGAATTGCTTTATGCTCTTGACGACTGTCGAATAATGTTGAAAGACTTGATGGAACAGGGAATCGAATATTGAATTGAACTGTAAACTATTGGATGATTAAGAACATATGTATTATGTTAGAAATTGACTGCTTCATTATTATTATACTTTACAATCAATGTTATGGGAATATGTGAATTATGTATGTCGTGTGGTTGATTGCTTCGTTGTTACCTTTGCTGACTTGGGAATTAGTATCTGGATCCACTTTATATTCCTGATGACTTCCGACTAACCTTGAACCGAATACTGAATCGAATCATGAACTGTAGAATGGTTGAGTAATGAATTGAATTTCTATGACAAAGAGGAATGGAAACCAAATTGAGATTCAATACCGCTTTCCATCCGTAAACTGATGGACAACCAAAAAGAACTATTCAAATTTTGGAAGAACTGCTTCAAAATGTATACATTAGACTTTCAGGGAAGTTGGAAAAACCTACTCACCGTTGGCAGACTTTGCTTACGACAACAGCTTTCACTTTAGTTTCAATATGGCACTATACGACGCCTTGTATGGCAGAAAAGGTAGATCTCTGACTGGTTGAGGACAAAGTGTTTCTTGATTCCAAGACTACGCAAATGACTACCAAAAGAATTGAAATTGTTCAATAGAGTATTCCGAATTGTTTCTGGCTGAAGATAACATAAGTTTGGAGGACTAATCTTCTTAAAGGGGGGAAGAATGTGACAACCCCGTTCTGTATTATATTATTAAGTCATAATTATGCTTGTGATTATATGCTTTATGTGATCTTGGATGCTAATCATGTGATTATGTATGTTTTTGAATTCATATCTATTCATCGTAGGAAAATCTGTTCTGTATTCTCTAATAAATTGAAATTGAGGGCCATAGAGACAACATAAACCAAAATTGATTGTACCATTGTGATTAGCATAATTTTTAGAGCCTACTGTGAAATTTGATTAAAATTTTGATTCAAACTAAATTAATTAGATTAAATCAATTAGAATTAAGTGGGATTAGTTAACCTTAAGCTTATTTAATTAGCCTAAGCTAATTACAAGTAAATATATGTGTTAAGATGTGATTAAACTCATTTTGGCCTCAGATATTTGCTGGGAAAGAAAGCTTTAGAGAGAGAAAACTTGATTTTAGAGAGAGAAAAGGCTTGGAAGCTTGGAATTGCTTGCAAGATTAAAGGATTGTGAAGAACAACTCAAGTTTTTGCTAGAATTGGTGCAATTAAGGACTCTAGGTATGTAATTGAACCTTAATTTGTGAATTGGAGTCTTCAATGTGTGAGATTTCAAAGATTAGATGATTAAATGAAAGAAATGAGCTTAAGAAGAAGAATCTAAAGTCAATTCTTGCATGCATGCATAATTTTGTTGTATTCCATCATTTTGAATATGAGTTTTGTCATCCATGTTTAAATTAAGGATCATACCTTATATGCATTCATGAATTATGAAGTTTTGAAGATTAATTCCATGTTTTGAAAGTCTTGGAAGGGAATTGAAGTTGAATTGATGCATGTATAGAAGTTTTGATCTCAATTTTGGCAATTCATAACACTTTTGAGATCATGGTTTCAAGTTGAGCACATCCATATGTATTTCCATGTAATTTCAAGAGTTTGGTTCAAACATGCAAGATTATACACTTTGGAGTTAAGTTTTGAGAAAAGAGTTTGAAAATCTTGCATACGTGAGGGTTTTAATCTCAATTTTGCCAAATTGATGAGATTTAAAGCAAATGGTTTTTAAGGGATCATGTATATATGCTTTCTAAAGTAATTTTGTGTTTTTGAATGAGCCAAACATGACCTAAGGCTTTGAATTTGTGTTTGGAAGCCAAACTTTTTGTTTTGAAACTAAAAAATTTCATAGATGGCTCAACTGACCAAGTGGTGGCTTGAGCCAACATTGCGAGCTCTCAGTACTTTTTTACTCTACAAAAGTTGGCTCGAGCGATGTAGACACCCCATTTTTGACAGCCCTTAAGACTTGGGCACCGCTGATTGCTTACTTGGTGATGAAAGTTGTACAGTGCAAAGGTTCGATTTCTTTGGCAAGGAGAGCGTCAAATCCGAACCTTACACCCCTTTTTGGACCAAAGCCTTTTGACCAAAAATGATTTTAGACCTTGAAGCCCTCTCTTTCAAAATATTTTTGAAAATGTTTCTACGATGTTCCGATGCTCACATTTCGTTAAATGTTGCGCTTTTTGGTAAACCGGTCAAGGACAAAGTGGAAATGCATTGAAGAGAGGTAAAATTTTTGAAAAATCTTCCAAAACACCTTATTTAGAGGTTTGGAATTGAAGAAAATTGGAGGAGAGGGAAGAAACCTAGTTGGGGAAGAAGTTGGACATGAATCGTTAAGAGATAGTCGAGCAGCCCCCGCTAAATCAGGCCTATCCGTCTGTACACTTGGATTTCAACTATGAGGCCACCACCGTTGGAAAGTGGACTTTCGGGGCTTCATTTTTCACTCACGAATCTCCTAAAGCTGAGTCCGGATGAGGGAGATATGGTTGGTTGAAGTTAGGCATCAATCTGGTTAGGACCGAAACTGAGCAGTCTTCATTAAAAGAGGCATATCTTTTTACACACTTGGAATTTTGAGGTGAGGTTGCCACCATTGTAAATAAGACTTCCGGGGCTTCAATTTAGGACAAGAATGACCTGCAAAGGAGTCTAGATGAAGGAGATATGCCTGGTTGAAGTCGGGCCCGAAAAGCAGATTTTTGTGGTCGGCCACAAATGTGGCCTATCAGCCAGAAGTGAGGTTTGTCGGCCATAATTAGTGGCCTTCGGCCACTGGTGTCTAAAACTCAGATATTTTACAGATATTTCCCTTCCAGCTATTTCACACTGCTCCAGATATTTCTGAATTGATATTTTCGACCAAGGCTCTCTTTTTTCTATATATAGAGGCCATATCTCTCATATTGCAAGGTTGGAAAAGTTTGGGAGCCTCTCTCTCTAAAATCTCTCTCTCTCTATAATTCTCTCTCTCTTGCCCTTTTGTGCGTACAAGTAGAGATACACTTATGCTTTGCTTAGACATCCTTAACAAAAGTTGCTTATCTTTGGGCTGAGATTCCTTGGGACCTTTTTTGAGCTCTTGAAGGTGATTTTAGCTTGATTTGGTGCCTCATTTATGCCTAAAGTGTGTTGTGCTTGAAGAGGTATAAGACTCACATTTAAAACTTGTTTTGCATAACTTGTTTTACCATCTTTTTACACTATTTTTGGGGTGGTTTTGAACTGAAAAAAACTCTGCTTTCATGGTTTAAAAATGGTGGTTGAAGGCCTTTTTGAGTTAGGGGGTGGTTCACCCTTCTCATTCCTTTGTTGTTAAAGCTTTTGTGCCATCTTTCCTCACATTCAAATCAAACTTTTTGGGCTTTTAAACCACTGAATCTCAGAGGTTTTTTAGTGGTAAAAACCAACTTTTGAAGTCCAAAATTGGAGGGGTTGGCCTCCCCTCCTTGTTGTCATATTTGCATGCCTAGTTGCCTCTCAAGTTAGCATATTTTTGTAGCTTAACTTAGCTTATTTCCAGCATGTTTTTGCCTCTGATTTGGGCTGCTTTAGCTCTGTTTGGGGCTGTTTGTGTTGTATGAGTAGTCTTTTGCATAGTTGTAGTGTAACCCCATGTTTTAGCTTATTGTTTTAGTTACTTTTGTCTTCATTCCAACATGTTTTCCAACTGATTTTGGGCTATAAAAACTCTGTGTTTTTGGGCTGAAGCTTGGGTCCTAAGGCCATTAAAGGTTGAGGGGTTGATAGCCCTTCTTTGTACCTTGTTTTGGAGGCCTTTGCCCTTGTGTTTCCCACCCTTTTGCTATCTTTTTCCAAGCTTTTAAACATTGTTTTTCAGAGCTATTTCAGTGGATAAAAACATGTTTTGAAGTCCAAAATTGGAGGGGGTAGCCTCCCCTCCTTGTGTCTTGTTTGCAAGCCTAGATAACTTAACATGTGAGCATGATTTTCTAGCATTTTGTACCTTAATCTCAACATATTTTTGCTACTGTTTTGACTGGTTTTAAGTCTATTTTGAGCTGGTTTGGTCCTTTGAGGCTTGTATTGTGTGGTTGTAGTGCAATCTCCTTCACTAGCTTAATGTTTTAGGCTTTTTAGCATGAATTGCATGAGTGGCTTGCGTGTTTCCATTTCAGCACTGAAATCTCTACAACCTCCCTCTATTCTTCACTCTTTCATTTGTTTTGAAAGTGGCTTTGAGCCCCTTGTCGGCTTGAGTGTAGAATTAAGACCCTCATGCCTAATGGTTTAATTCATTCGGAAGTTCATTACCAACAACATGAGGCCTCTTTCATGCTCAAGGTACTTGTGGTTTAAGCCCTCCTTCCATTAGAGAACACTCACCTTTTGGACTAATCAATTAAAGAATGGATTGGTAAGTTAAAATGTGTAAACAAAATGAACAAAGTAAAATAGATAGGATTAAGCATCTTTGTGTTGCATTGCATGTGTTCGGATTAGACGTTAATTCGAACACGAGAAAAATGGGACGTTTCATACTTAAAGTGATGAAACATGTCATTTTTCTTGGTCACCACCACCCTGGATCAAGCATGATAGGGTTGTGGTTTTATCGAATCTTGTTTTGCATTCATTAACTTGTGCAAGCTTGGCTCCTTAGCCATCATGCATTGAAAATGCTTGGTTGATGGTTTGAGGGCTGAGAATTACACTCCTTTGAACTTGTGTAATGATAAGGAGAGTAAAAATGCACACAAACCTTGAGAATACACTACTTTGCCTCTGTTTGCTCTCTGTTACAACAAAAAAGGAAGTTCGGGACAGAGGTGGCCGACCAGCCAGAAGTAGTGGCCGACGGCCACTAACAGTAGCCGACCGACCAGTTATAGTAGCCGACGGCCACTTTTTGTAGCCGACCGGCTAACAATGAATTTTTGCACAAGTGTGCTCCTAAGTTAGAGCAGAGGCATTCTGGGAGTTGGCACAATTTTCAAAGATCAAACGAATGCAAACAGAGGCATCCGATGGCAAGGTAGTGGCATTTTCGAGTGGAGCAACCGAGCATGCATACGTCCCTCGCCCTCGAGACCATTTAATTGCTTTAGTTAGCTTAGAATAGCTAGTTAACTCAAATGTTGTGCTTAATTAGTTAGTGTAACTAATTATTCAATTCTGATTTGTAATATTTAATTAACTTAGAATAAGTTAGTTAATTTGTTTCAATTGTTGTAATAATTAGCTTAGAATAGTTAATTAGTTTTGGTTTGTAATAGCTTAGCTTAATTAGTGTAGCTAGTTAGCTTAGCTTATTCATTCGGACCCTCCTTCGCGAGGGCGTAATGTTGTAATAAGCGTGCGTGCGTGTGTGTATGTTTTCCAATCCCACGTCTTTCTCCCTTTTATTTATCCGCTTTCGATGGTTAGATTAGGGACATTTTCAATTAGCATACCTTATGCTTGCATGTTTGCATCATTCATTTGTATTGCATGCACCGAGGCTCGGTGCATCATTCAAACTTCATTATTAATTCAATACTTCTTTGAATACGTGTTTCAAAGCATGCTGTCAAAGTGTTGCAAATACCGTGATTAAGTAGCCAAGCCTATTTAGTCGCATTATTGCATGTGTTGCATTAGGCATCTTGTATAGTTAGGATCATGTATTTTTCTAACTAGTTTTTGTTTTGGCTTGGAATACTCGGTAAGTTTTTACGCTTTAGCATACTTGCATGAGTGTGATTGCCATATTACCATGATTAGCATGCTTGCCATGAGGCTATGTGCTTAAATGCTAAACTGTATAAATGCCTGTGGATGGAGGTTTATTGTTTGAATTGGAACAGTTCAACGAATGTAAGTTTTAAGCCCATTTTGCGAAGTGGAAAATCATGTTTTAAGCCCACTTGAAGTGGCAAATCTGCATTTCTAAGCCCACTTGAGGGTGGCAAATTCAAACCATTTTCGAAAGTAAACATGAGTTGAATTCGTTCCAATTCTTGCGATTTTAGTCTATACTTGCTTGTGTGTGTCATATAGTAAAGTTAGTTAACAACTGGAATAAGAACACATGAGGTTTATAAAACATCATATCATGATTAGTAGAGGCCGATCTTTGATCGGGCGAGCGGGGGTGCTCATTTCAGGGCCTTCCCCTTTCGTACCTAAGTTCCCGAGCCGAGGCAACTTTGGTGATGACGGACACGTGGCCTTTGGCACGAGTCAGGGTTTCCTAAATTTTCCCAAAATAAAATATTTAGGTGGCGACTTTGTAATCTGGCAAAGCAGTCCAATTTTGGCATTATTTGATTTAAAATCGATTTTCCAAAAAAGGTTTGTCGGATTGGACTCTTTGGTGTTTATTAGTTTCACATTGCACTTGTGAGACTAGATTCAGAATCGCGGGGGTCCCAACTGTGAGGCCTTTCTTTTCAAACCCTTTTCGAAAGGCGGGGGCGTGGAAAAAAAGCGAGCCCACAAGCAAATGAGCACCATTTATTTCTGACAAAAGCTATAAACATCATTTATTTCTGTCATCTTATTTTACCTCATGACACGACATGCAAGTCTTCAATCCAAATGAATGAGCACCTTTGCAATTTCCCAAGTTGTTTTGCAATTTACTCGAGTAGAAGAAAATGCTTTTCTCACTTGGGCCAAAGATTGCCAAGTCGCTGAAATTGAACAGGGAAGGTGACAAGAAATGAGAAAGAAAGGTTATTACGAGCCAATTTTCTAGCAAAGACATATATGTTTCTTTCACTTGACTCAAAGATTGCTCGAGCCACCGTAGTTGAATAGGGACTTGTGGCCAAGAAATGAGAAAGAAAAGTGATTTGGAAAAAGATAATGAGCGTCAATAAATAAAGTGCATGTGTAATTTACAAACTAATATTTAGAAAGTCATGATCAATGTAAAAATCTACTTTTGTCTATGAAAGAAATTGTGTGATTGAAATTGAATTTGTTTAGTGTGATGTTTATGTGTAAAATAAATTTGAATCATAACATGATAATCCTATATAATTTCTGAGTAATCTGAATTTATAATATTATTGTTTGGTTATTCCCACAACTTATCGGAAATGATGAATTTTCACCAAAAGAATCTCCAAAAACTAATAATTTCAAGGATTTGTTAGCTAGTATTTTAAGGGTATTGATTAACAAAACTTGAAATAGTTATACAATCTCTATGATATGAACTTATTAAGAAATTTAAAATAAATAAATGAATAAAACTAGTATTTCAAGCTTTTTAATGAGTGAAAATTCTAGGCTTGGCTTTGAAAATTTTCTCATTAGTAAAATCACTGCTGAAAGTTTTCTCTAATGTTTTGTTGCTTTGTGGCTATTTGTTGAGAAATGTTACAATGTATATTGCCACTTATTATCATTATTTTGTATTACCGCCAGCATGGAGACTTATATTTGATTTTTTTGTTTAGAGTTAATTATTAAGAAATTAATACGAAAAATGAGATTTCTAATGAAAAGAGTCTTGTAAAGCTTAAAACCCTCATGTTAATTTTTTAGATTTCTTATTTTTTAAATAGTTAAAAAATCTTCTATTGGCTATGTAATGACTTGGATTCTAATTCGTATTGGATTGGTGTAAATTAGTACCCGTCACCTTAAAGCTTGTATGGTTGTTGGACTCTTGACATTGATGGGTTGGCAAGTGAACTCTAAATATTATAATTGAGGATCCTTGGGGGATGTTTGGAACCTTGATTGAAGCCTTAACAAGGTATTTAGGCAAGATTGGATCAAAAGCCCTAAATTTGAGTTTTCGTTTTTGACCAACCTTCACTCTTTATCCCTTTTCTCCTTCCATACTTTGAATTTGAATGTGAGCTAGAACCATTAGAAATTTTGTTTCCGGGGCTTCAATTTGGACATAAGAACGACCTAAAACGAAGTCCGAACAAGAGAGTTATACTTGTTTGAATTTTTAGTGCCTCTGCTTGTTTTCTCTGGGTCGACACCCGAGTTCCAAAGGTCGACCCTTCCCTTGCTGTTTTGTCTTAGGTCACATTATGAAATAAAGGGTTGACACCTGAGTTCCAGGGGTCGACCCTTGGTTGTAGAAAACATTAATCTTCCAGCTTTTCTTCTTAAGGGTCGACACCTTAATCCTAAGGGTCGACCCCTACGTGTTATTTCCAGAATTTTTGGGTCCTAATGGGCCCTACTTTTGGGGGTTTTGGACTTATTCTTTGCATTGACCTTAGGGCTACTTTTCTACTACTATAAATAGACCCAACACTCTTCTCTCTCATGATTTCCTCCTCCTTTTTCCTCTCAAACCATGAGCCTCTCTCCTCTCTCTCTAAACCCAACTTTTTCCCACTTAGATCGCTAGATCTACTCATCTAGAAGCATCTTCTCGCCTAGGTCTCTTGGGGAAGGTTGTAGAGCGCGTCAAGGGCTTTCTTTTGATCCAAGGACTTTGAGATTTTATTAACTTTGGGTTTCTCCGAGTCTTCTTTTCATTTCTTTGAGGTAGGGATACTTTTATCCTAGTATTTCTTTATTTTGAAGAAATTTCATGGTATTGTTGTGACTTATAAGCTAATTTGAGGATCTTGTTGAATTAAACCCATGTTTTACATAAATAAATCATTTTGCTTGACTTTTACTTGAAATTTCTTAACTTTTTTTTTTGAAAACATATATATAAATGTTGTTAGAACCTATATCTGTGATGGAGGAGAAAAACCCCTAAATTTAGTAAAAACCCTAACTTTTCAATTTGAGTAGAAAACACTAAATTGAGTGGAATTTCCTTTGATTCATGGAATATTATGAACAATCAAGAGATGAAAGATGTGGATGTTGATATAGTAAAGGAATTGTGACTTGAATGTTATTATTCTTTGAATATTATGTGATGTTTCGTCTATTGTGATGATGGATGTTTGCTGATGGAATTAAAATGTGATGAAATTGCTAATTGTGCATGAGTCCGGATAAGAGTCGGTTTTGGAAAATGTGGTGTTGTGTTGGTACTAGCGCGGGGAGTTTAAAAGGTGCCCAAATGCCTTGTCTAGGCTTATCGCTGGATGAATGTGGGAAAAATATTTTTGGGTGTCCACACAGTCCTGCTGTATAATAGCCGGTGAAAGTGGAAAAACGGATGGTTTTCTTGGGTGCCTACTTCCTGCCATATAATAGCCGGCAAATGTGGGGGATGGTTTTTGAAACTAAAACAACTTGTGTTGGACTCTTACATGGGACTCATGGTTTGTTTTCCATTGATGTGATTGTTTAATTGTTGTGTTGTAAAGGTGTGAAATGTAATGGTCCATACTTAATCGTTATGTATTTACATAATTAATGAAGATTATATATGTTCATAACTCCTTGTTATGTTTTGTCTCAAGGGTGCCATAAATTTATTCGAATGATTAAATACTTGGTTAATTGTATTCCTACTAGGCATATAGCTCACCCCTATTCTATTTTTTAGGAAATAATGTTGTACAACTACAGTGGTGACATGAAGTAAGTGGTTTTGGGATTGATAGTTGAGAATATTTTGCTGTAAAGACTTAGAGTTTTGTAATAGGGCTGTTAGACTTATTTTGTTGTTGTCTTGTACACCCATGGGGTTCTTCTATTGTAATTGTCATCTTGTTTGTAGAACTTGGAGTTGGGTACAAGGTTTTAAGGACATGTAAACGGAGAAGTTATAAATTTTAATTCTTAGTTCAGTGAAAAGGATGGCTTTGGGGTGTGTTGTTATATTGGTTGCGATGGATTCATGTATGAAATAGCAGGGCGTTACAGGCTAACTTTTATTGAATCATTTTAAAAAAAAAAAAAAATCTTATTATGCCTTGATTCACACATTTCAAAAGGAAAGTTAATTATTCCATTTAAAATTTAAAATTTTGAATTTTGAAAAAAAAGTCAACTAATCAGTTTTAAAATTTAAATTTTTTTACCACTAAAATATAGAAATCAATTCACATCTTTCATAGATTTTTTTCTCTTGATGTTTAATATTTTATACGCATCGGCATTCCAATCTATATATCTATATTATAGTAAAGAGACATTTCATTAATAAAGGCAGTGAAACTACCAAAGTTTCATCCGAAAATTTCAAATTTTAGTAATTAAATAAAAATATTAAAAAAAGTATTGGTTGTTCTATCCTAAAAAATTTCATAACCATTTAACCTATCTCACCAAAAGATTTTTATAAGATCATTTGTGATCCCTATAATTTTGTTCCCTTTTTTTAATATATTTTTAGATGTGTAATTTTGTTTCCTTCAATCACCAAGCTATGTTTCAATAGCCTAAGGTAGGATTTTATATTCACTATCTAAAAAAAAGGGTAGGATTTCATACTTTATTTATTATTTATTTATTTTTTAAAAATAGTGTATATCAATATAATAAATGATTCAAAACTCTTTTCAAATATTGATGATGTGTTTGGTTCATGGTTCTTCTTCTTCTTCTTTTTTTATCATTTTAAATTCCTATTTAAATCTATAAATCAAACATAACATAAACTTGGGTACATTACTTTTTCAACATTTTTTTATATATATATTTTGAAAATTTTGAATTAATATTACTTTTTAAAGTTATGTATTACAAACTCTTATCACACATGTCTCCCCATATAATAATGATTGAAATTTATTTTAATTGCTATATCAAATATTAGTGATAGAGTCAAAGAAATGGGTTGGTTTTATGGGAATTGGGGATGTTGCTGCGCGAGCTGCGCAGCAGCAACTGCTGTGCAGCAAAATGGGCCCATTTCGGAGCCTATTTTGATAATCCGAACCGTTCATATTTTAGAATATATCAAGTAGAACATGCCTGTAAAAAATCAAGTTAATCAGATATCGTTTACCCATTCATCGACTCACATTTATATCTACAAAATAAAAAATAATTGTAATTTAAAATATTAAAATGAATATAAATGTGAGTGGATGAATGAGTAAACGATATTTGATTAACTTGATTTTTTATAAGTATGTTTTACTTGATATATTTTAAAATATGAACGGTTTGGATTATCGAAATGAGTCCCGAAATGGGCCCATTTTGCTGCGCAGCCCGTGCAACAGCATCTCCAATTCCGGTTTTATGCTATGTTTGGTTGGACGATTTGGGAAAAGATTTGGAAAAGGAAAAAGAAAAGGCGTGTGAAATGTAAGTATATTTTATTCATATTTAATCAACATTTTCCCTTTCTTTTTCCAAATCCCTCAACCAAACAGAGCGTTAAAGTTTTAAAGTAAAAAATTTATGTTAAAATTTATTCAAATGCAATTCTCTTAATATTTATAAATATTTTTTTATTGATTGATAAAAAGCATCGTAAACATTAAGATTATTTTATTTATGATATTGAGTTATTAAAATATAATGTATTATAGGCTTAAACCAAGAATTGTTGAAAATAAAAATCAACTTGAACTATATTTTCTAGGCTCAATTTTTAATATTTAATTCAATATTGAAACTCCCAAACTAGCTCATACCGGTCATGACCGATAAAGACAATTTTTAATGATTAGGTAAATGTCACGTTAGAATAAATATTGAGTTGATTAGCTTCTAACTCACTTCTTATGTTTAGTCGAATACCACAAAGCCAATCCTAATCTATTTTAACGAAATAGTTATGATATAAGATAATTTACAAATTTGAGTAGACAAATTTTTAGGCTTTACAAAATAAGAAAAAATTAGTATATTAACAAATGTAATTTATTACTATCATATGTTAAATTAAAATAATGAAATTTATAAAACGAAATATATTTATATTTTATCATAAATATAATTTTTGTAATTTTTTCTTTAATTTTTACCAATTAAATTATGACATGTAATTTTTTTATTAAGAACTTATAACACAATTAATGACATCAGGATAAAAACCTTCTCGTATGTGTAACTCTAATAAAAATGAATAAAATTTAATTGATTATAAATTATTTTTACTACATATTTTGAATAAATTTTATATTATTATTTTAATTTAAAAATTAATGTTTGATTATTTATTATACCTGTGCATAGTACGGGTAATATGTTAGTAAATTGGTAATATAAAATAGTGGGCAAATTACACTAACAGTCCCTATAATTTGAGACTTTTATCACTTTTGTTCCTGACTTTTCAATTATGACACATTTGATCTTGAATTTTGAATCTTGTTTTAAATAAGGACAATTGAAGATATCATTGCTCCATTTCAAGGGCAAAGTCATCGATTTGATAAAATATAAACTAATTTGGTAAAAATAAATGTCAACAAAATATTTTTGAATTTTTAAAAATTATTTCTACCCACCAAAGATAAAATTATATAAAATTGATAATTTTTTACGCATTTATTTATTTATTTATTTTACCAAATTAATTTTTATTATGGTGATGCTAAGGGCCTCGAATTGTCAAGGCTCGAATGCCTCGACAATTCCTCTCTCTTCCCTCTATTTTTTAGTTTTTTTTTTATATTTTTTTAATATTTTTTTTCTTTTCTATTTGTTGGTGTTTGTGTTTGTGTTGGTGTTGGTGTTGGTGTTGGTTTTTTTTTTTTTTTTTTGGGATGGGTGATGTGTGGGGGTGTGTCAAAAAACTAGACATCCCGTACCAATTCAACCTGAGTTGGACTGTTTGAGTGATAAAATTGACTGATCAGTTAGGTTGTTGGTTAAAATTTGTTAATTCCATATAATTTTGTATGAGTTCCTACTAATTAAAATAAAAATATAAGAGGGACTCATACAAAATTATATGGAATTAACAAATTTTAACCAGCAGCCTAACTGATCAGTCAATTTTATCATCCAACTAGTCCAACCTAACTCACTCACCTTATCAAATCACATAGGCTGAGTTAGTGCAGGATGTCTAGTTTTTTGGCACACCCCTATACAGCCTAACCGATCAGTCAATTTTATCACCAAATCAGTTCAACCTAACTCACTCACATTATCAAACCACACAGGTTGAGTTGGTGTGAGATGTCTAGTTTTTTTGCACACCCTTACACATAACCACCCTCGCAAAAAAAAAAAAAAAAAAAAAAAAAAAAAAAAAAAAATCAAACCAACACAGCCTAACAAATAGAAAAAAAAGAAAAGAAAAGGAAGTCGAGGAATTTGAGCCCCACAATTCGAGCCCCCCAAACATTTCCCTTTTTATTATGTGTTTGGATAATAATCATGTAATGAGTGGCAAGTTAGCCTATATAATAGGGGTGGTCACGATTTGGTTTGGGCAGTTTGTGGATTGGTTTGGACCCGCCCGCATGCATGCGATTTGGAAAAAATTCAACCCGTAACCGCCTGCAGTGCGGGTTGCAGTTTGTGCGTATAGGGTTCGCAGATGTGTGGGCAGTTGCGGGCGGTTTGCAGATTGGACTTTTTTCTTTAAAAATTTATTTTGAAGCTTTTTTTTTCTTTTCCATTTTGTAAATATTTATTTTGGGCCCTTTTCCCCCGATTTTCTAAAATGCTCCAACATTAATAATTAATGAATCAAAACTTATAAAATTAAAAACACAACAAAATCAATTCCTAACACAAACAAATCATTCAAAATCCTAAACTTTTAAATCAAAGGGAAAACTTCACTTTACCCCTCTATGGTTTTGACCATGTGCGGATTACCCAACTGACGTTCGAATATCACCACATAACCCCCTTGTGGTTGATGGAGTAATGTGCACAGTTAGGTTTTCCATCTATTGTAACAGGCTGTGCAGTACACTCGAGTGTGGTGCAATTGGGCATGAACTAATGATGTTCCCTTACAATTAAAAAACCAAAATGCCCCTAGAGTTACAAATAAAAGCTTACCCAAGAAGATTGCTTTTTATACTGCCTTCTTGCTTTGTATGTTGAGTTGTAGGTTAGTCTACCCAGCAAAAATGTCATCTTCAGGTATTAGTGGTGGAGAAGGACAAATGTTAAGGTTCATGAGCAAGAAATGTCGTTGTGGGAAAAAAGCAGCCATTAGAATCGTAGAGTTGGAGAAGCCTTCAAAAGGTAGGTTGTACTATGTTTGTGAAAAGGCGGGTTTAGGGGGTTGTGATTTCTAGGCTTGGTGCAACCCAGTTGGATATGCCCCACCTATGGAAGAGATGAGATTGATGATGAAAAGCCAAGAGTTGAGGAAGGTGTGCACTTTAATGAAAGACTGATGAAGTTGGAGATGAAGATGGAGGCACTGAACATGATGATGAAGACATCTATAGTGGTTTTGCTTGTGTGTTTCATTTCAACCATGCTAATGTTCAGTATGAAATAAATTTGTAAGATGCTTTATCTACTTGATGTATGTTTGAAAGCAATGAAATTATGTTTATGAAATTTGTGACTTTTGTATGTTTTTTTTTTACTACAACATGAAAATTCATGAAAATACATTAAAAATTATTCCAACACAAACCCTGTTGAGTTTAATTGAAAAAAAATCAAAAAATTCTAAATTACTGCATTCCAATGCAAAAAATACAATCAACATTAAAATGATTCCAACACAAACAAACTAACTGTATACTTGAAGTAATGATAACCCTGCTGAGTTGATTTGCAAAACAAAAGGCCTCATTCCAAATCAATGCACTTGAAGCAATGGAACAAAAATGACAAAAAAAAAAAAAAAAAAAACTGAGATTGACAATGCTATTCAATACCAATCCATTTGTAGAAGTATGCTGCATTTGAATACCAGACTTAAATACAAACACAACACTTAAATACATCAACAGTTTCCATACAAAAACAAAAACCATTGTCAAAAACCATAACTCTAAATACAAAAACCATAACTCTAAGTGTGTGTCTATCATTCCTTAGCTTAAATACCAACATAACACATCCCACAGTATTGTTTCATCACAAAAACATAAATAATAACAGGTAACCCTATAGTCTACTTTGGCCCAGTTGCCAGTTCTTTGGCCTGTCTCCTTGTTTTGATTGTCTCTAGTACAGAAGTTATTGAAACAACATGCCCTTTGACATTAGCATTCACTCCAGTTCTTCTAACATTGACTGCAGATGCATTAATTGGTCCTCTACCCCTCCCACCAACTGTGATTTCAGGTCCTTTGCCAAGACCACTTGATGTCTTTCCACCATAGGTTAGTAGTTTTGTGGGCTGTAACAACATGGGGTATTAACAAACTCAAAAGTTACAAAATAAAAAAGTTAGTTATAAAACAAGTGAGTTATCTGAGTGGATGACCTAGTACTTCTCCTCTTCAGTCCAATAGAAGCAGTAGTCATTGGTGGCTAAGATACTGCTTAGCCTCCTTTTGTAATTTGGCTCTTACTGGACATCTAAGGCAAAAAAAATTCCAATTAGGAACAAATTGGGCAAACTAATGTTAGTTTCCTAATTGAAGTTACAAGTCAACATTAAAAGTTAACTATTAAAAGTTGATTACCTCATTTGATAGGATTTTTGTTGTTAGAGTAGGAGTAGGAGTTGATGCAAGTTAAGATGATTGCCCACTAGTAGATCTTTGCTGCAACAAACAAATTAAGTATACAACAAACAAATAACAACATGTGTACAATAAATGAATGCATAAGTATACACTAACCTTCACCATTTTGGACTTAGGATGCAGTCTGTTCTTGCATGACCTTTGATTGTGCCCCTTCTGCAAACACTTAACACATGTCACATTGATGTTCTTCCTTGATGCCTTGTGTAGATTTCTTGGCTCATCTGCTTGTCTGTTTCTTAACTTCTTTAGTTTGCCTGCTAATTTCTTTGCTTCTGGTGGATTTACTTTCTGGCCACCTTCCTCATACTCATGCATGTCTGGAACTGGGTGTATCATGAATGTATAAGTATCCAAGTACCTAGACTTGCTGTAATACTCATGCACATAGGCTTGTGGCTGCTCATGATTGATTTGAATGGCACTGATGGCATGACTACAAGGCAAACTAGACAAATCCCATCTCTTGCAACTGCATGTCCTAGTACTTAGGTCCACTATGTACCTCCTTGAAAATGATCAACCTCAAATTCCAATTGTCCACACCAGGTTGCAAAGCAGTTCCTTGATTCCACCTTCAACTTCTCAAGTTTGTCATGAATATTGGGACAAATCTGACCACTGTATTTTGCTATTCCAGCCTTTTTAACTTGAATCCTTTGCATCAATTTCTTTCTGATCCATTCAAACATGGAGATTATTGGTAGCTCTCTTGCTTCTAGAATGTAAGAATTGAATGACTCACTCAAATTGTTCACAAGGATGTCACACTTGCTTATTGGCGAAAAATGTGACTTTGCCCACAAAGTAGGGTCAGTCTCCCTCAACCACTCTACAGCTGTCTTCCTATTTCCAGTCTTAGGATTAGCTTCTTCAATCTTCTTCATCCAATAATTGAATTCATGTACATTTCCAGTTGATGCAGCTTTCCAGAATAGGTCTTTCAACACACAACCACTGTATTTTGTCTTGAAGTTACTATACATATGTCTTAGGCAGTATCTGTGATCTGCAATAGGGTATAGCTCTGCAAATGTTTGAACCAACCCCTTCTGTCTATTTGATATATATGTCCACCGCATTTTCTCAACACTCCCAATATCACTCATCAATTCCTCAAGAAATCAAGACCAAGAGGCATTACATTCTATCTCAACCAAAGCCACTGCAATAGGATACATGTTGTCATTTCCATCTCTTCCAATAACATTGAGTAGCTGCCCTCCAAAAATCCCTTTTAAATGACAACCGTCTAGTCCTATTATTGGTCTACACCCTGCTAGAAATCCATCTTTCAGTGTGCCAAGTCTGAAATACATCCTTTGAAATGTAGGCTCTATCTTTTCAAGATTAGTTGTTATTAAAATGTGTGAGCTTGGATTTTTCCTAATAACTGTAGCTGCATAAACCTTAATCCTGTTATATTGCTCTGCCAAATCTCCTGCAATTATCTCCCTTGCCTTTCTCTTTGCCCTATATATTTGAAACCTACTTGCATCCACCATTATCTATCTTCTCCATTTTTTCTTAAAAGAGGCTATGTTGATGGAGGGGTCATCTCTCACCTAATCTACAAACTTCTTCCTCAAATACTTAGAGTTGGCTTGTTTGTTGTTGTAATGCCTCCCACATGTGTGTTTTCCCTCTAGAGTTTTGATCTGAAAGGTTGTGGTTCCCCCTAATGGAGATACATGTATCCTCTAAGTACAGGTATGCCTACAAACAGCAGTGATCCTAGCATTCTCATTTCTGATGTACCTTATATCATCACCATTTACCACATTAAACTCCCTCAAATACTCTCTAAAAACTTAGGGATTGGGAAATTTCATTCTAACTACAAGTTTGGGATCCTTCATTATCCCTTCTTTGTATTTAGGGTATCCAGCATCATTTGCCTTATCTGATGACCCTTTCAGACTAATCAATTCATCATCATCATCAAGATTTGAATACCAACCAACATCATTTGGTAGATTGACTTTAGGTAGTGGTCTTTCAATTCTTCTGTGTGAGGTTTCATAAAAAATGTCATCATTTGGACGCTCTAGGTCTTCATACAACCAACTTTGGTCATCACTTTCCTCTGCATTATCCTCAGAAGTTTCAGTATCACCATATTCTTCACTAACTATATAGGCTAAGTCCTCATAATCATCACTATAAGTTCTCTCTTCATCAGCCAAAAATTCAGTCTCACTCTGTGCACTATCACTCTCATCAGTCTCATTACCTTCTACAAACTCAATGTCAGTAATATGCTGCAACCCCTTCTTATGTTATGTATCATTACCCTCATGCTCCCTTCCTATTTGACTCTCCCTAGCCTGATTCTGACTTGATTTCTCACCAACCTCACATTCCTTACCCACATCCTTACCCTCAGCTACCTCTACACTATCATTTGAGTCATTCCCAATGTCATCAACTATGATGTCAATATCAGACAAGTTTATATCAATAATGTCTGTGTCACTACCACCGATGGCATTACCACCTTGTTCTACACTATTGGGATCTGACAACAACTCGCCATTGGATGACAAAACCATAATAGGATCTACACCCTTCTCTACATAAACTACTACATAATCCAAACCCTTATAAGCCTCAAGCATTTTCATCACATTAGCATCACTGTAAATTGTTTTCAACCCAACATCTAAACTATAACTAGGCTATGTATAGTACATATCTATGTTTGCTTATTTTCCACCAACTAGGTCATAACAAAGGTCTCTTAACTCAAACATGGACATTTTGTCAGGGTCACAGTTAATTATTTCATTCACCTTACCACCTTCATAAACAACATGTGGATAAAAGAAAAAATGGTCCCATGGTGCATTTAAACAGTTATGAAATTGTCTGATATTTTCAGCATTCACTCCTAAAGTAGAAAAGACTTTCATCAATACATTTTAGGACCACAACTGTGATAACCCTACTCTATGTTATGTTAATTGATCTTAATTATGCTTATAATTATGAGCTTGATATGATTTTGAGTGCTAATTAT